>CM035592.1:37574288-38114788 GCA_020423425.1 Chrysopa pallens | reverse complement strand
TTTAATTTAATAATAGAATATTTTTACTAAAAATATACCTGTCAAATTTTTTTTTCTTCAAATTATTGTGATTATAATTAGGAAAACTTAACAGTAAAAATAAATCATTATTATTCACAATTTATTCGTGCACAAATAAAATTATGAATTTAAAAAAAATTGTTATTAATAAAAATTTCTGTTTAAATCTGGTTTTTTGTTTAAATCTTCAATAAAAAAATATACTTTACTGATAAATATTTTTATTTTTTTCGAATTATTGCTATTATTTCTTGTGAACTAGAAAAATATAGATATATAAAACATTATTGACAATTTATTCGTATTCTTTTAATAACGTTTTATTTATGTGATAAAGATAAAAAAAATGTTAAGTTTTGAAAAAAAATATGGCTGTATTGTATATGTTTCTAGAATAATAGAATTACCTGACTTATAAAGAAAAAGTCTGATAAACGACAATAAAGTCTACAAAACAATATAGAATTTTAGAAATTTATTATTAATAACTATTTCTATTTGAACTTTTTTTTTTAAATTCTCATATGAGTTTCCAGAAAATTTATACAGTCAGGGTTGCGAATACGCTACGTGCCTTTGAAAATTAATAATATTTAATAGTAGTGTGACGTATAAAAGCTTACATATCTGGCGAATGAAGAATTCTCGAAGTTTGTGTACAGTAATAATTAAAGAGCACTAGTTTTTTGTAAAAACCTTATTTGTTAAGATTCATTTAAAATTCTTCAAAAAATTGATACTGGTAAATAAAAAAATTTGGACTGTATCTGCTTGCTGTTCTTTTATTTAACTGCTTGAATTTCAGAAATTTCAGTAACAAAAATATCCATGAAAATTCAAAGAAGATATAGTTGCTGAAGTTTATTGCCACGAATACGTCCAAGACTATCCCGAAATTAGCTCAATAAAATGAATCCCCATATATTGAAATGCAGTTCAATGCTTTTTCACTTATCAACTATGAACAATGAGACAACATCACTCGTGTAGTAAAAATATTGTAAGGTTATCGCTAGATATAGTTTATTATTGTACTTATTTTTTAGTGAGTGAGAAATGCATTATTTTTAAATATATTTTCTTATGATTTATAATAAAATTTCAACATGAAAAACACCTTTGGATGAAACGGCGAGTTTAATATAAAAGATATCTTTGTAAGCAATTCACATGTAATGCTCAAGCAGATCTAATTTTAAAAGTAATAAATATACAAACGGTTTCGTATACATTAAGTAGTTCACTCGTCCTAGATAAGTTTTCATTATAAAGAACAATTAAAAAAGAACATATCAGTTAGTTTACTTGAAGGTGGTTTTCGATATTAATATTCCGATATATAAAAATTGCAAGTAATGTCAATGATACGTGAACATATATATGTATGAGCATTCATTTTTTTCTCGATTATCTCTGGAACTAATAATGATCGAAGTAAAACCACTTTCATTCGACATGTTAGTATGCGACTTAACTAGATGAGGGCAAAATCGTAGTATGTATCCGGAAAAATGTGCCTACTAGTATAACGGATTATTAATTTTCCAAAAAGGATATTCCATAAATATGATGTATTCCCATGACTGACTGTGCGTAATCGGTTCATTTATTACAAAACTATTTGAATTTTTTTTTTTTGGAAAAATGGTTCAGTTTTAATCATTAGTAAAGAATCTATAATTCTATTAGAATCGTATGAGGATTTAAGAGAAAATATTTCAATTTGTATCATTAAATTATACAGGACGTATTATTAATATGGGCCGGGCAATGTATCTCTTTAACTTATAGCTTGAAGTATAGGTACTTTAAAATTTTGTTCCAGGGACAACTAAATTAAAAAACCCGTTCCTATGTATAATTTTAAATTAAATGCAATGAAATTTCTCGTCGGTCATAACTAACATTTAATCCAACAAAATTGGTAAAAAAGCATGTAAAAATGCAAGCTTGCATGTACGTTTGTGTATGAATATGTGTATATATGTATCTATGTATGTGTATATATACTTACTCCCTTTTTAAAGACGCTAGGGGAGTGTCATCAAAATCATATATTTTACATGAAATTCCCAATTCAAATTTTTCAAATAGCGCGCGTTATTGTTGCATCATTTCCATAACAAATTTAAATTAAGAGTGATTTAATGGAATAAGATCCATGAAATCAAGACACACTGAGTTTACCTATCGCATAACATTTTAATAAAATAATTTCGAAGAAAGGTATTATTTTATTAGGATTATATATATATATATATATATATATATATATATATATATATATATATATATATATATATATATATATATATATATATATATATATATATATATATATATATATATATATATATATATATATATATTTTTCAATAATAAAGCATCTTTCTATGATATTTTATTCTATTTAGAATTGCACTGGTAGATATATTTGATGATGCGTCATCAAATTTGTATATGATGCTCAAAAAAATGTTTATATTTGTTACATATTCAATTTTTTTTTCATATTCTACTAGCTGCTACCGATCTGTTTCGTTCGCTTCACATATTCAAAACAAACACGTTTCATATTGCAAATTTTATTTTAAACAATAAAACTATATTTTTAAATTTGTGGATATATTTTATAATGTATAACTGTTAGTTTATATCTCAAATTTACAATTTAATAACAAGTTAAATTGATAAGCTCCAATGAAAATAGAGCTGGAGAACATCAGCTAATCACGGTTTTTGTGAATACAAACGGAGTACCTACATATAAATTCTCATTAGCTCTATACACAAAATAACAAACGAAATATAAAAAAATGTTAGCAGTTATCGGGACTGCCGATAGAAATGAGAACTTAGAAATTTTAGTCTTAAATTTTGAAATTTCATGATGCCTAATTTAAAATTATCTGCATGAAGCAGGTTTCCACATCTATTAACACTCCGAGCTACAATTATATGCATGTTTATCTGGATTCTTAATATTCAAATGTATTACGGGCCGTGCAATATCATGACAAAATATAAATACAATTTAATTGAAATAACAATCAATATACAATCAGTCAGTTGTATAGGTAGACAGATAGACTGTTATAAGCATGTCGGAGACGCGAATACAGTATATTTAACCCATTTAATAAGCGTCTAACATGGTAACTGTGCTTTCGGCAGTCATTAGCATGTTGGTGGCACGAACGCATATGATTTTCTCCTACCAAAAAGTGTCCAACGCAGCTAAAGAAACTTTCACTTAATTGTTCGGATAATATAACTATCGAGTTTATGAAAACAGTTTTTCTGTCTCTTTTAACTTACATTCAGCTGTCTCAACCTATAGACTAAGATGTAAACAGTTGGCATATTTCAATTTTTATAAAACTTTTCGATATTCATCCTTCTCATTGAACAAGATATGGTATATACGACGACAGAAAACAGTTATAAGGTATCCCAAGGCATTTTCATTCACCTATTCAGAAGATCACCAGCTATCACTCTTTCGTATTTATAATAACTTGCTTCCAATCATCTAAACATTATTGAAAGGTTAGTTGGTACAAAGTTCGTTTGTGAAGTGTGAGAGGCGGGAAGCCTTACTTGGCATTGAAATTGATCCTCGTTATTTCTTCATACAAATCATATAATAAATATATTCTCAAAGAAATGGTAAAGTATTAAAAACTTGAATAGGTATAAATGAAATTTGCATTTAGGTATCATCATGTATTTTCTAAATGAAATGAATACAAAATTTGGCGTTATTGAAGTGAAAACTTACGATTCCACGTCATGTAAATGCCGTTTGATTCCAACTATATTTGACTAAATTTCTAACATCACAGGAAATAAACTTGTTTTAAGTAGTATTTTTACCATAAATGATTTTTGTTTTATTTTTTCTGGGCATCCAAAAATTGAAAATCACCTTTTTTAGGAAAATTTTAGTTCAAAGTTCAATACCTTTAACTGAATGAATTGTGTAAACTGCCTTCGGTTGACAATGTGCGAATACCTGTTACTTTTTATCAAAGGGGGGATATTTATAATAGGACCAAAGTTAAAATCAGGTATTAAACTTGGCGTTAAGTACCTTGAATAGTCTCAGCATATTTCATTTAGACTCTATATATTGATAATACATTTTATATATTTTTATTTTAAAATGGTCGCTTTAAACAAAAACGTACTCGATGAATTCGGTTGCTTTCTAAAATATGAGCGAGCAACTTAGAAGAAAATACTTTGTAATTATTTGATTCTTCCACTCACTATTTCATTCATAAATATAAAGATTGAAAAAAATAAAAACATTAATTACAAATACACAATTTTATCAAAAATATTTTTAAATAATAACAAATCAAAATAAAAAGGCAAAAATATTACAAAATTATGTTTCATAGTGATATTATAAAAAAAAAATCCATTATTTTTAATAATTAAAAATTTTTTAATCAGTTTGCAATAAGAAAAAAGTGTATTACTAAAAAAAAAATTTTAAACCAGGGTCTAAAATGACCAATGTATTACGTGATTCTACTTCAATCAGTTAACTAAAAGTATCTGAAAATGTCCACTATATATGCAAATGAAATTATTTTCGATAAAAAGCACACAACTATGTTCCTAGTTTTTTTTTTGGAAATAAATATGGAAAGTGTTTCATTTTAATATTTATAATTCGATATATATTCATAATGTATGTAACGACGTAACGTAATATGAATTCTAATTTTACTTTCTACACATTCTATTTCTGATAAAAATCGCAATTGCGACTGGCACAACATTTCATATTATAATACAGCGATGCATCCATAACAAGACATATACAATACAATTTTCAGATGATCGACGTTCTTTTCCTTAACGTGAACTTTTCTTACTTAACGTATGGAATATATTTTGAATAACAATAAATAGTTCATCTAGATCAGACTTACAGTGCAGCAGATTTTTACTTGGTGGAGACCGTAGTGATAAAATTGTGTGGTCCTAATTAAGAGTACATGTTATACATTTTTTTTTTAAATGTATATATATTAAAAAAAAAAAAAACTCTTTTTAATTGGTTTCTGTTTTATATTTTTTTTTTTTATTTATTGCCAATTTTACATTTTATAAATAATACCCGACGATGTATAATAGTTATAAAACTCTCCAAAATGTGTTTATCCTAAAATGAAGCCATAACTTGGGACACTACTATACAATAACACCTTCATATTACTATAATTTATACTATAGTTGAAATTTGAGTATGATCTAAAAATAAACGTTTACCAATACTAACGATATCGTAGATATAACTCGGAAGTAAAAAGTTGATAAAAAAGTTGATTAAAATTAAATGCCCTTGTATTGTACATTCACATCATTTTAGATAGAATTTAAGACTATTTGCAATAGTTCTTTCAAAAATTCAGAAAATTGATTTTCAAATTTTTTTCTAAGAAAATTGTTTTATTTTTGAAAATTTGGATGGAGCTTTTTCTTCATGGGACCTGTAGACGGTATCATTCTGATAACCCCTATAAACGGGAACGAAGAGAAAACATTATTTAAAAATTTCAAGAAAAGGTTGATTTTTAAAACAAAAACGAAGCATTTGTTAAAAACTTTAATCGATTCCTTTTGCTAAAAAAATACAAAATTGTTTTTCTGATTTATCAAGCTTTCACAATAGTATTTCAAGTTTTTTGTTAATGACTAAATAGTATAAATAAAAAGGCTTACACTAATTTATATAAATATTTATATTTGCAATTCAAAATAATTACTAATGCAATTTCTTCAATTATTTTTACAAATTTCAATCCATTAACTTCACTTCAATGTCTTTTTTTTTGTAATAATTTTATTATTTTTATTTGACATTTGCTATACAATGCAATAAATTGAACAAATAATTATATTTTCTAGAATGTGAATGTTTTATTACAAATTTAAGACGTTCGTAGAACATCAAAATTCATTCAGCCGACTATCCATGAAAATTGTTTACTACATTTAAAGGTTACACCGCTCGAATCTACACATCCACGTATTTTGATAGTCCATTCATCCATCTAAATTTTATTTGAAAAATCAAATTGATGAATAATGCAAATCTTAAATGATTAAGACATAGCTAACCACTACTATATATAACCTGTACGTGATTCACTACGTCTCAAACAAATAAAGTTGCCATTTATTTAATAAATTAATATCTTTTTTGATGAATATTCTGCCCAGATTTTCACATTGTTTGAATTTGAAACTAGCTAAAACCTGCTATATTTAGATGAGAGGTCGTATGTTTTGCGTAATCAAAAAACTTTAGTACTTATCCTGACCACCAATTGGCAATGGCTGTTCAGTGTCGATATTTAATGTTTTTCACAAATAAACAAGAGATGACATAAGGTATTTCATTTCAGTAAGGAATGAGCATCTGCAATCTTTGATAAAACAAATACAATCATGAATTAGAAAACTGAATGTCTGTTAGTTATTGTTTTTATTCTTATATTATACATGTGTTTTATATTATACTTGCATCGATGGAATTCACACACACTTATAGATATCAAAAACCAAGTATAAATCACGTAAAACTAAAACATTATTGCATTCGTTTTATCTGAGATTACTGATGCCTATTATTTGCAGACCGATAGTCAACAGCTATGATCATCATTTGGTCACTACGGATTATCACATTAAATACTAACATTGAACGTCTATAGCTAACTGGTAGTTACGGTAAGTAAAAACTTTTTTGAATCCACTAAAATTGGGCTTCTGTGGACGTTTGTAATCTTTGATATAACAAGCTTACTTAAAAATCAGCTATTTCAAACTTTATCATAATTGTTAATGTGAAAACTGTATTTAAGTTGAAGTCTTAGTGACTCAAATCTTTATAAATTTCAGGTGTATTAATTTTACCGAAATAATTGAATTATATATTTATCTGCCGTATTAATTTCTCACGATAGACTATATAATTTAAAAATTCCAAAACTCAAGATTTGCAATGGTATCTTTCGTTAGGTATTTTCGGATGAACTGTATTTTAATGTAACTCATTTTTGAAAGAATGACTGTATTTTACTGCAGGAAATCCATCTGTGGGGGTTAAATTAAACATTATGGACAAGGTATCGACAAGATATTATCTTTTAAGTTTTAACGCATTCGGATATTAAATTACACATAAAGTATCTACAGTCGCTTTGTAGATATTGGTGAATACGCTATATGAAAGCTTTAAAGCATAATCAAAGCGTCATTTTTTTTAATCCTGTATAACAACTTTCTGTTTAATTAATTTGTATATTTGTTAACATGGTTATTTAATTTATTTTTCCAAAGGTGTAAGGTGTTCCAGCTAAAAGTAGAAATTAAAAAGTAGAATTATGTTTATAATATAAATTCTATCGAGATATGCGTGAAATAGAAAATTTAATAAAGCTTGAACGAATATTTATTCCAACAAAATAAAAAACGAAGAGATAAAGTAGAAAAATTATATTAATTAACAAATTGAAAATCAACCCAAAATAAATGAAATCTTGGTATAAATGAAATTTATACCGAGAACTTGTTATCTTAATGTATTTTGTACGAATACAAATTCTATGAATTTCTATTCTTACAGTGTTTGTTGTTTATCATATCCGAAGATGTTTTAGCGTTAATATCAGCACAATACCATCATTATGAACTTTTATAAAAATTATCCGTTTTGTTATGAATATCACAGTACCTACATAAATATCAAAAAAAGTAATTAATTTAAACATAAATGAAAATTAAAAGTAGAATAATTAAATGTAGAATTGAATTTAAATGAGAAGAAAAAATTATATTACCTGTAGAATTTTACCAGCATATTATAAGCTCTCATGATGTATTTGCATATGGTATTACATGATGGTTCAAACAAAACATTCTTATCTCTATCTGTATATAAAATTCTGTTTCCAAGTCTTTAATTACAAATATTCTTATAGAAATGATTTTTGCGAACAAAATTATTTTTGAAGGCTCAATTATATTTTGACTTTTTTAAAAGAAAAAGTTGTGTATTCTTAAAATTTTTAAATTTCAATTTTATAGAATATCATAGTTGACTCGAATACTCAAACAAAACTTGATTATATTTTTTCATATGTTTCATAAGTTTTAATAACAAAAACTGAATTGTTGTTTGAAAATTTCCTAATTTCTAAACAAAAGCTAGGTATTATATAGATAATTTTCCCAACATTAAGAATTTATTTGAAGATTTTCAAAAGTTACAGTAATTTTTACTAACAAAAATGCTTATTAAATTTAAACAGGATGGAACGTTAGGAAATTTTTACCTTTTGTCGTCAAGAAGTTAATTCAACTATGGGAATGCTACATAAAATTTTCATTGAAAACCTTATCTTTTTAATTATCCCTAAAGTCACCATATTTTTCTCCAATGCGTCCTCATTAGATTGGAGCCTCTAGTAATAGTTATAGAATATGCATGTGCATTGACAAGTAGATATTTCTAGGTCTGTCTTCTTTTTTATTCGCTATTCTATAGCAAGAATTAATTCTTGTGGCTACGAAGGGGTTTGAGCCTGCAACCTTATACATTGCTTTTTAATACACATAGAGTTAAGAAATACTGTTCATAACGAAATAGGGGATATCAATAGTTAAAAACACCTATATAGAATAAACACATACATACTACATATCTTCAAATTTCTATCAATAATAAATATTAAATATGCTGAAAATAATAGTATTACGAATATATATGAGTGTAAGTATGTTTTTATTACATAGTTTATGATGTGCTTATTATGTATACGTGAATTTTAATAATTATTTCCCCTTTTTCCATATGAAAATATGTCTTAAACTGATATATATGTATCTTCTATATATATATATATATATATATATATATATATATATATATATATATATATATATATATATATATATATATATATATATATATATATATATAAGAATTACTTTTTTTTGTTTTTTTAAGTCACTTTTTTACTTTGCAACTTCTAAAGTTATATAGTGACACTGCAGTGAGTATATATTAAATCTAAACAACAACAGTACACAGCAATCCTAGATGTTCACCCATTCATGTTCTGACTGTGTCTAATCGGTGATCGGTTAAGATTGGTAATTATGTTACGTCAGTGGGGGGTCCATGAGTTTATCCACAGTTTGAGAATGCTTCGCACAGTTTGAATATCATGACACGTTATCTAAATGTATAATAAACAGTGAAATAGCAAATAATTATTGTTTATTCCTCCAGATTAATAAATTAAATTAAATTTAACATAATTCATCTCGAAAAAATACATTTATTCCTATTTCTAGAATTACATATTTTAGTTTTACGTCAAAGCCTCGAGGCGAGCTTTTACAATATTACATAAAATTATCTTATGTAACATAATTTCCTGATTTTGTATAAAAATGATTTGTTGAACCACTCTGTATAAATGATTAAAAATATATAAATATGTATAAATTTATAAGTAAAGATTAAAATTCACAAAACCGAATATAATTTTAATACTTGCTAATTTAGAAAAATAATTAGCTTCGAAATAATTAATTAGAAAATATTTTTTGAAATGAAATAAAATATTATAAAGTTCAATTACAAAAAATTGTCTAGAATTAAAATGATGATTTGAAAATAATGTAGGGTCATACGGTAGATTTGAGCGAACCAAAAAAGTAATAATCAAAAAAGCTTAGAAAAATCAATCAAACTAAGTTTAAAGAAGAATAGCAAAATTTTCGATTTATGATTAATTCTTGGGTCCTTTTTAAAATCCGAAAACTGAAATCGATACAGTCTGCACACGTAATGCAATTTTTTAGCCGCAATTAAAATACACGAATAGCTTTTGCATTACTTGTATAGAAAGTAATCTATTTCTGTGAATATTATAATATCATCTGAAGCTCATTTGAAAATGATTCGGAAAATACTACTTATCTAATTTAGGTACAACTCATTATATAACAAGTGAATATAACAAATAACCTAATTGTTTATCTACCCGACGTAGTTGAGAATGATAGACAATCAATGAATTATTTTATTGAATCATTAACATTAACTAATTAATACACCCGCAATATAAACTCCTATTCACTATTAAAAAAACGAACAAACAAAACATGTATATTATAATATGTAATATACTTGTTTTTATTGTCTGAATTTATGCTGAAATTGTGACGAGTCTTAACCATTTAAGAAAAAATATTTCAAATAAAAAATTCTCTGTATTTGGACTTATTACCTGTCTGGAGAGATAGATAGATGGAAATGGACTAATTAAATGTCTCCAATACTTTTACAAACATTACAAACCCTAGACTATTTTGATAACAATGGAATCAAGCAATGTAAAACGATTTTAAAACTATACGATTCTATTTTGTCTCATCCCAGGAAAAAGAAATAATAATTTTATCATTAAAAATTATGTAAATAAATAACAGTAGTATAATATGTATTAAAGACTTGTAAATAACGGGAAAAAAACAATTGGTATTTTTGAAATGAATAAATTAGTACTTACGCTTTATATAAAAAAAAAAGATTAACACAAAAATATTCATACCTTCATACTTTTTCATTCTGTAAAATCGATTTTAGAGAGCTAATGACTTGCAAATTATTTTAAATAATATTAATTTATTCAATGAAAAAAAAGTTAAAATAAACTTTTGTAATTAATTATTTAGTAAAAAAAAAATGGTTAAGAAATTATTGTTTTAATACCTACTTTAGAAAACAAAGTTAATTGGTTTTTATAAAGCTTACGGTTATTTATTTGAAGATTATTGTTGTTAAAAGTTTTTGAAAGAGATAATAGTGAATATTCTTTAAAAAAAAAGCTTATATCAAATCGTTGATAAAACATATGTAGAATTTTAACCCATAAATTAAGAAATTAAAACTCCAAATCGGCATAATTATCATTTAGATTATTTACACTACTTAACATTAGCAGTTGTTTATTATCACATATAAGAATTTTGCCTTTATACATAGATCCTTCCTTAAATTCATTACACATCAATCAGAACTCGTATTTAAATTCGTGATCAGCAAAACTCCATCACTAAAGTATTATCTACCACTTGCATTAATAAATGAAATATGCTTTTTATCTTTGGAGATGCGCAAGCCACAAAAATGTTATTTAGTTTGTAAATTGAGTACTAAGTCTAATCCTCCCTGACATTTTTTAATCAACATAAAATTTTCAGATGCGCATAGCTGTAAAAGCAATGAAATAACCATTCTTCTTCTGGGACTGCTCTCCAAATTGCTGAAATCATTCCCAAATTTAATAATATGTTTTGCCTGGTAAAGAACTCTATACATCAAATAGCGATAAAAAGCAGCTATAGGAGATTCTTTTAACAGGACTGCAAGAGTTAAAAATTTTTATTATTATTTTTATTTTTTGAATGCACAATATGTCACGAATATTGTGAAAATTTCAAATCAATCAGAGCCAAATTGACGTCGTTATGAATGTTTTGTCATCTTTCGGCTGTTTAGTTCTCGTAAAAGCCGATCGGAGCAAGTAGTTGGAAAACTGACCAAAGAACAGAGGATTCATCAATAAAAATGTCGTAGATATCTTAGATGATAGCAACATCCTTGATGTACCTGGCATCGATGATTACGTGTGAAGTAATTCGCTTATGAACGTTTCTATACAATTTTTGTTTTTTTAATTTCTATAAATTTAACAAATCTTGTTTTAGGGTTTGTATATACGAATTTATAACAAACCTACAATCGTGATCTTCGATTCAGTGCATAAGTCTTTAATTGCGTCAAAAACGTGCCCAAAAAAAAAGCATGTATGTAGTGAAGGCGAATATGAATTTATAACATAACGATTAAAAATAGTTCAGTTATTATATACTTTTTTTTTTTTAAATTCCTCTTTCAAGAACAAAAAATAAACATTTAATTTATTTAAAAACATATTTAACATGGTCATAGGAGAGATGTGGACTTAAAGTCGTTTACGCAAATGGCTATGATCACGTCTCATATATGATTTTCGTTGACATGATAAAGTCATTCTGAACTATTTTCTATGAATAGCTTATCGTTCACTTTTGCAATTCTTAGAAATATTCAAGAAGCTATTTTAAATAAATTTTATATGCAAATAAATAAGCGCATCTAGATAACTTAAAATAGTCACACCAGTATATATACAACCACATACCAAACGTTTCTTGCTTTTCAAAAAGCAAAGAAAAGTAGTTTTTATAAGATTGATCACTAGCCTAGTGGTGAGGGAACTTGCTTTCGAAACATATATGAAACAGGGATTTTTTAGAAAATATTTTATAAAAAAAAAAGTGATTTTTCCCCAAGGAACAATTTTCCAAAAACGATACATTGAATTTCTTTAGTGTGATCAGTATGCCTACTTTTTTCATCATTATCGAACGAGGCTTTCGAAAGTTACAAGGAAACAAACAGAGATATATACAAAAAACAAAAATTCAAAATCTTCTTGCTAAAAAGTATGGTCATATTTCTTCAAAAGTTATAAAACCATGCAATTATTGTCATCTCATTGAAAAATCGTTCATTACCGATATAAGATGAACTCACCAGCTGCTTCCAATTTATTTCATTGAGGTTATACCGACTAAAGTTATCTGTGGATAACAAAAACTTTTTCAAAAATTATTTTGGCCTGAGATTTTGAATATGGGTTTTATTATTTTCTGGGCTTTATTTGCCTTAGGTTCCTGACAAAAATACTCAGACGAGTATTTGCATTTATCGTTTATGTATTATCGTGGTTCGTAATGGAATGAAGCGATTTTATATGGGGTTTTTATTGGAAAAGTGACTTGTTTTAGGGCGTGTTCTTTTTTGTTCAGGCATCCATGTCTACACTATATTAAACACTATACACTACATTATATTATAGTGTCCCACTATATTAAAATACTTCTTTCAAGCGAGAAATCCCGTCATTACCAATTTTTACATCAGAAGCTTTTTGAATTTTACTTGATATACTAAACAATTAAAAATTTTCCTCATGTGTACAGAATTGTTTTCCAATTAATACTTCTCCCTGGTGGTTTTAAAACCTTCAATGTATTATCAAACAAATGTTATTAACACACATATCTTGTAAGTCCTTGATATACTTTTGTTATTAGACTCCCATATGAATCGTGTATAGAATTACCTTACATCTCTTTCAATTGTCTGGTATGTTTTAAATTGATATGTCATTGATGATAATAAAATAAAATAAAATCAATAACATTCATTAATTTAAAGAATGACTGGATATATACTCCTTACATAAAACATTAAATACTACAAAAATAAATACAGTATATAACTTTACCTTTTAATTTATTGCAAAAGTAGTTTTGTAGGACAATAAGTTTGTGTTAATCTTTTAAAAATTATTTCAGTAAAAAGACAAAAATAGAAAAAACATGAGACCAAAAATTGTATCCATGTAAGTTGATGTGAAGATAAATCTGAAGGACAGTTTGAAGGGCTTATAAAAGTGATCTCATCATAGACCGTATGTATAATTTGGGAGTCTAGACAGTAAAATGCTTAAGAAACTTATACATTTGTTAACAATTGTACGTCAAAAAAGTAATCTCAAGCCACAAAAATAGACTATAATATATTGAAAAAAGATAAGTTAACCCAAAAAAACCCTCGGATAAAGTAGCAAATTAAGTATCATTATGATCCGAAGAAAGTTTAAAAGTAAAAAGTTCCTATTTATAGTTTTTTCCGGGAATATGTAATATAAACACTGAAACATATTACACTATTTTCAATTTTTGAACGTTTTAAATATTACGCATAGAAGGATATATAAAAAATAGTGTCATTATCGAAAAGTATGTGGAGCCACAAGGCAATTGGTTTCAATATGATGAAAAATTCTTTTTGATAAAGGAAAATAGATAATCAGTCGAAATCATGCAACGCAAGATCTCAAATCAAGAGCACCATAAGGTTTTACATATGGGTCAAATACTTATACCACAAGTAAAAAAATATAATGAAATTCGATATAAATCAAATGCCACGTATCAATCACGTAAAATCAAAATTTAACGAATTCAATTCGAAAAGAATTACGTGAGCTAACACACTTTTAAGTATTTTTTTCTAGGTGCCATTAAATTATTCTGCGCAATTTGTTAGCTGTGATCCCTTCTCAAGGGTATTATATTTGTATTCGAGTTACACCAGCAATTCTTGTTTGAATTTTGTAGCAGTTCTACCAAAGATATTTACTCCTTGTGTCATATATTGCCGCTAGCATAAAACAACGACAATATTATTCAATAAATTAAAACCCATCAAGTTTTAGCTCATCAGTGTCGTAGATTTCTCAATAGATTATGAATCGAAGGTACTTTTATGAATCGATGATACAGGAGACGATTTCTATGATGTGTATACTTAAAAATGAAAAAATCTCCAGGTTAATAGAATCCGAGATACAATATCAATTTTTTCTACGGTAAAATTAGACAAACCCAGGAAATTATCTATATATTTTGGAAAATTGTTTTTCCCCCTCGAGAAAATCCACTTTTTTTTATAAATATATAACTATTAATAACCATATGTTTCGAATGCAGGCTCTCCCACCACTAGGCTACTGTACTATGTATTTTTAAATTATTTTTCTTTTTATTTAACACATACAATGGGCGTGTTTGGCCGAAGTAAGTACTTACTAAACTTAGTAAGCCAGTCAGCATAAAAAAATTAAAATCATACAAGCTGAATATAGCACTTTTCGGCCAGGGCAGACTAACTGGTTATATCCAGTACATAACCTCATAGACTGAATTTAATTGACAGTACTAAATTGAGGAATATAAATTAATTCCTGTAAATAGTTGCAAATGGATAATTTTATAAGAAATATTTTATTGGAAGAAATATTAAATGGCCCAGTGGATAATATCGATAATTTAGTGAATTGAGTGCTTGTGTATCTGAACAATGACAGATCTGTTCTTGTCCGTTTTGGTTATATCAACAATAAGCAAAACGGCGTGGTATATTAAGCCATGCTTATTGCGTTAGCACTTATTTTGTGTCCCGGCCGAAAATTTTGTAAGTAAAGTAAGTGATTTACTAAGTTCGTACTTCGCCCTAACACGCCCAATACTAAATTTTTTGACATAATATTTAATTAATCATGTTTTTGAATGTTTCAGATATCTTCTAAATTTTTTTACGTATTATTTATTATTTATATAATTCTGAGAAAGGTCTACAGTTCACAGAAATACAAGTATAGATATGAGAATAGTATTATATAGATTTTTTTTCATTTTCTATAAACATACTGTAATATTATAGAAACATTGTAAAAGTAAATATTTTTTTTACATTTATTTATTTATTTTTTCTTCTTGGTGTTAGTAGAAGTACCAATGTAAAGATGACGTAAAAAGGGGATACCCAAACTTTGGTGGCTTAGGTAAAATTGCTATATTAAAAGGTACTACACAGGATGATTGTACGAGTTAAAAAACAATACAAATCTTCATCAATGATTGTTTTCTAGTATATAGGGTAGTTTAAAAAATAAATTGGTGAGTTACGAGTTAATACCGCAAATAATATAACACTTGAATAAAATGTGTAATATCTCTATGTATAAAAAAAATATTGATTATTATGTATGATAATATTAATATAAAGGATTTATCAATTTTAAAACATATATTCGAACTTACTAACATTTAAACAAATTTATGAACTTGCTAATGTTATTAAAATTATATAAAAATTATTTTACATTTTAGATGCAAAAGGAGCTTTCTTGTAGTTATAAAATATTAATTAATTTTAGTTTGCGAAAAAAATTTAACGAATGTTCTTAATATCAATTCTAATTTGTCTCTTGTATACTCGACATACACAATATGTCAGTGTATATTAATTCCAGTCTAAAGTTTGTAACTCTACGTAGTATTGACCGCACAAACAAAATTTTGGTAAAGGTGTTCATAGAAACACTAAATTAGTCCATTTCCGATTGCCCGTCCGTCCGTTTGCATCACGATAATTCTAAAACAAATAACCTATATCGAGCTGAAATTTTGGTGACGTATTCTTAACATAAAAAGTGAGTTTCAGTGAATGAGCCAAATCGATCTATTGAGTCCAATGCATCCGTGACCCAACTATTAAACTAAATATAGAAGAAAGTTCTCCAGAATTTAAACTCAAATTTGGATAATAAACTCATAAAAATACATGTATACAAACATGACCGTTTGGCTGGATATTAATCGTTTTTTATGAATGCTAATTAAAAATAGTCCAAGCAATCAAAATGGTCAAATATCGAGTATCTGGACAATCAACTCTGTTAGTAGATTTTGTTTTTATTTTTCAATTGAATATCTTCATTTTAATAAAAAATAATTAAGATCAATTAATTTAATCTATGAATAACATAGAGAAAATATTCATATTATGACTTTTCAACTACGAAATATCATAAAATAGTGTGTTTGAAATATGTAATTTAAAACTCCCAATCTAGTGCTTTTTAGCGATGGTAGCAATTACGTTACTTCATAAAAATAAGCATGCATTAAATTATCATATTGGTGTTATGCAAGGCTTTATGTAAACTATATAAAATTTTAGTAAATTGCAACTTTTCTCACCAAATTTACTCTTAAAAAATTCACTTTCTATACTTACCGTTTATGTTTATAAAATTTTCGATTCAAAGAGAAGCATTTAGCGTGGTGCATTTAGATATAGAAATATTATCGTATATTTTATTAAAAAGATATAATTTGGATTGTGCAATCGATTCCTTTACTTTGATACACATGATCGTATATTTTCTGTAAAATTTGTTATTTACAGATAGATTTCGAATCTACTTTAACTTTGTAAAAATAAAAATAGTAAATAATATTTTTTAAGTAAATCATACTATACATTAACTTTCGATACGAAACTGGATAGAAAGCATATATACCTTCTACGAGTTACGCAGGTACGTAGTGTTTTATTATAAGAGATGTGGATAGAAAAAAGTACACTCCACTTGAGAATGTCATCACGAAATAGACATAACGGATAGCAGATGTAAAGGTTCAAATTCAATATTATTTTCTTTTTTCCACTCTAAATAGCATAGTTCCTTCTTGAAATTGAAAGTTTATTGGTTTATTTAAGTGATTGACTGGTGACTGACTCACTCACTGACATCCAAAGTATTCAACTATTTCTATTCTCAGTCAACGTATTCGTTATGTCCACATATTTTAGAATTTCTTTGTAAACGAAAATAAATATAGCCTTTGATTATTATGTTTTTATTTTGTGAAATACTCACAGAGTTACAAATAACGCTGTATCAATTTGCTTCATTTTTATTTTTTTAATATTTTTATTTTTTAATTATGAATTCATTTACACTGGCTTCAGCGAATATTGCTATACAGCCATCAGTTTGCTTTAATACATTAATTTTTTCACAATGAGAAAATCTTTAGACTTGGGTCATTTTGAGGCACATGTGGCACTCGCTTTTTTGTAACATACACAAATGAATGTGTCAGCACAAATTGACGACAAGATGATGATACGCAACGCTACTGGAAAAACCTGAGTGGATGACTCTACGAATAATAATTACAAAATAATCCAATAAACAAAAACGAAACACAAAATAATCAAAAACACGTGTCTACTAGATGAGAGACGACACAAGTGGAACAATCGCGTCGTGCCGCTCGCATAATAAAACATCGCGAACGTTAACGCGCCTCTATATGCGTCTTTCCTTTCAAACATTTATATAAAAGTTCCTTCTATTCTTGAAAATGATAGTGTACTATAATCCTGTGTTTTTGCACGTTGCTTTCCATTGACTGCCAATTTATTGTTCGCACGAAATATTAGCTCACATATTCGAAAAATATAGGGATATAATTTGGTTTTTTTAATCAAAAAATTTTGTCAAAAAAATGATATTTTTCTATTTATTCTAATTTCTGTTGAATATTTACAAAAGAAGAGAAAAATAATAAAATACAATATTTTTGAAAATATTTCATTCCCATGAATAAAATTCATTAAATAGCCATATCTGGGGATGTATATATTATTTTATTTTATAATATGAAAATAACGATTTATTTTTTATTTTTTTCAACAAATTATATATGTTGGTTGATTTTTAATAAATATAGAAACATGAGTTTGACATATGAATAAAAATTTTTGTTTTATTAATATTAGAAATATTTGAAATACGTCAATAATAAATTATTGAACAAATGTATATACAGTGAAACCTGAACGAGTAACAACTGGGTAAGCGAGAAAACTTTATGAATAAGAGTTATTACCAGGTCCCGTCAATGTTACCCGCTATAATTGAAAGACAGAAACCTCTAAAAGAGAAAATCGTTTTTCGTTCGTGAAACTCTATAACTGAGACTGATACTTGCCTGTACCATATGCTACAGTCGAGCGTATTTAATCTCCTAATTATTACTTATTCTTAAGATTCGTGACTCTATTGTTCTATTTTCTTAAATTTGGAGGAACCAACTACCATTGTTTTTTATCGTATTCTATTTGAATATCCACGTGTGTACACACTTATGTCGGCCTTACTACAGTATACATTGAGAAAAAAGGCGCTGCTCGTACTCATATTGTCAAAACAAAACATCAAGGTTTTTTCAAAGTAATAACCCTCAAAATGTGCATGCGTTTGAGTGCAGGAAATCTTGAAATTAAGAAAATTAATTATAGAGTGAGATTGGTTTACCTCATTGCTTTGAGAGACACGCAAATATTAAGAGGGGTTGACTTTTCGGGAAATCCTCGATAAGAACATTTCCATAGACGGACCTAATAAATATTTATATGTGAGAAATTCCACTCCAGTATCTCTGTCAAACTTTGGTTGGGCTAGTCAGAGAACTCCATTAGCGATAAACAGATCGCGAACTCTCCCTTGTCAAGGTTCGACCGTACATATATAACACACACACACACACACACACACACATATATATATATATATATATATATATATATATATATATATATATATATATATATATATATATATATATATATATATATATATATATATATATAAGTCGTATAAGAATTCCTTAAAAATGTTTATTTATCAGTGGAAAAGTTCAAAAAATCTTTTTTCATATTCTTTGTAAATACTCGAAATTTTTCCTTATTTTATTCTTTTCATATTCGACACACATACTATATTAGTTTTAGTCTAACATTTGTAACGCAAGCAAATATGAATCGCCCTTACAAAATTGTGATTTAGGTGGTGTATTTCCATGAGCAAAGTTAAGGTCATAAACGAGCATAATGCATCCATGACGAAACGAATTTCTTTATATTATTTTGTATTTTATTCGAAACAGATACCTACGATGATGGTCGGCAGATATAATATAATTTAGAAGATGAAATACACGATTGAAGGTACACGTAAATAATCAGAAAATAAAAAATTAACAAAAATTTTTATTTGAAACATTTTTACGTATACTGTTTAGATTCGCCACAATATAAGTTCAATAATATGAGTTAAATAATAAACACATTATTATAATACATTATTATTGTCATGTATTTATAACTGTATTGATTGGATATTTCAATAATTTTATGATATCTAATGATAGTTCAAACACTGATACTTAATCATATTTCGAGTATTTAAACAGTTAACTTTGTTAGTTGTTATCTTGCCTTGATTATTTTCATAGTAAAATTATTTTCTTGTATATTTTCATGGTTAAATTTTGTTTATCACATTCATATATTTATATATTTTACAGACATTTTTACGTATTTATAGAAATTTGAGTGTTAAATTTGTGATACAAAGGCGACACTCATTTATATTTACATTTGGTTTTATTGGGAATTCATTCTTCGATTCTGTATGGCTTACAACATAGCAATTGAATAATCATCCTCTTTTGCCGCATCCTCTCTCGCCTAATTCCACGCTTGTGGCTAAGTGGGTTAAAATAATGTTACCAATTATCCTTGCTCATCTTACACAAAACCATACCCACGTTTTATCATTCATATAATTACGAAATCTCACTGTTACTTATGTTCTACTATATTTATTTACCTGTCAGAGTAATTTCTGTTTGACATCTAGCTTTTATTTCAATTCTTGGTGACTTAAATTTAAAAAAACCATTTTCTGTTGACATATTGAATTTAAAATAAAAAAGCAAATCATTATTAAGTTAATTACAAATTTTTCCTTACATGTGAATAGTATATAAAGAATTAAAATTGAAACAAACAATGTATTGCAGATAATTCAATTTGATGTGTAGCTTTTATCTTTATTGGCATTTAAAAGTTTTAATGTTACTGATAAGACAATTCGACATACATCAGTACAGAAAGCTTAAAAAATTTTCGCATTAAAAAAAATATGTAAACAATCATTAGTTTCCGTAACGGATATTTTGTGAAATGTTTTAATTTATTACTTTTACTATAGTATTGATGACTTTGTATTTTGAAAATATAAAAGTATTTTGAAATCGGAGATATTTCCATTATGTTCCATGTAGCGAGACGAGTCTACCCAAACACAAACGTACAAATAATAAAATAATTTATACAACAAGATAATGTGTATTATTTTGTGAACATCTTATTCAAAAGTCTTTATAATATAGGTTATAAATATATAATAGCTGGTTCAAGGATACTCAACATGAGGGAATACCTACTTTTTCACACGACATGCATAATTATTTTTTTATCATCGACTAACTCAATAGTAAAATACCTCACTTTTTTCTAAAATTAGGTTATTGCATTAAAAAATACTAATAATTAATTTCTTCCAATCCTTTGTCGTAAAAATACTCAATTTCGTAAAGAACATTTTTATCAAATTATCAAAATTAATAAAATTCAAAAAGAACCATGAATGAAAAAAAACTTACAGGACATGGTGAACCATGTCCATGGTATAATAATGGTAATACGTATTATTTGTTTAAAAGATATAAGATTAAAAATTGATTTTTATTGATCCATTAGCCAACTATATAAATAAACTTCTTTGAAATATTCGAAAAAATTATAATATTTATGAAATAATTCTTTATAATAAAGTTATGAAGAATTTTGTACGAAAAATCGATATTAAACAAAGAATCGAAATATTAAACATTTAATAATACAAAATTAAATTAATTACACTGTTTTGATTTTTTTATAAATCATTTAATTAATAATTTTGAGTTATGTTTTAACTACAGTTGCTTCAACTGATTTTTCTTAAACAAAGCTGAAAACGATAATAATTCATATCCATTATCGTTTTTTGCTTGGTTTGAGAAACATTAGTCATGGGTATGGATATCAATAGATTGGTATATAATAATGCAATAAAAGGTTCAATTTCCTGTTGTTGATGTACTGTTGTGTTCATTTCCTTTTACATATTATATATTGTTTTTGGATCTGTCGTTGTTGTGCTTGTCTTATTCAAAATCATTCTGTTTAATAGCTATCAAAATGTATAGGAACGTCGTCAAGGTTAATCATATTTTTTTGTTTTGTATATAACTGACTATTAAGCAAAGTGTCACTATAATCAATCACAATTGCTAAAAAAGTTGGATATAAAATGAAATTTCGATGCCTAATTTGATAATAATTAAAATCAAATTTAAATTAGTTATTATTTAAAATTTACGACCCTAAAAAATATATATATTTGTCCATTCATCAGAAAACGCTAAGCACATTTAGTGAAATAAAAACAACTTTTTCCAAATAAGTAAAATAATTCATGGTTATTCTGTTATCTATTCATGTAGCGGTTTTCTTACTATACCTAAGAAAACATACCCAAAATAAGTATATCAAAATGCTAAAGATCTGTAAATTTAATTTATGTTACTCTAAAAAGTCTTACACAATTTGGATTCAATTTAACTTGTAAGCCAGGCTTATACGATGCTTGTTCGCCCGATGGATTACTTGCGTGGTGCTGTGATAGACGCTATGATCGAAGTTGCGATGAGAAATGATTTCTCTGCTACCCATGGTGCGTGGATGCTTCCTAGAATTTCTTGCGATAGTTCAAGTCCTATTTTCTGTACTTTTTTTGGCTCGTTTTTCATGTTAACCAATTAGATGATGCATTTTCATCAGTGGATTTTTTATTTCCATTGTTTCGCAATTATTTATTAAAAACAATACAGAATATCTAAGGTGACGTGATAATAAGTCTGTTTCCGTCACTGAGTAGGAAGTATCCGATTTTTGACTACTCTTAAGAAAATATGAATATACAATGGAAGGGAACGGAAATACATCTTTTTTATTTTTTTATTAATCAAAAATGTAGTTTATCATTCTGTATGCGTAGGTTTGTTATCGTTTGTTGGCAAATATTCAACTAAAAATAAATGACAAACAAAATAGTTTTGACAAAAGTAAAAAAACATTAATCTATCTATCAATATTGTTAATGGAAAAAATATTTATAACCTTTGGATGAAAAAGTTGGTATGAATGCCAGATAACCTGGGCAAGCAAAATAAAGAAGAAAGATAGAAGAAGGTTGATGAGTTGATAATAAATAAACATTTTAAATTATTTTTAGGTTTCATTGTAAATAAAAAAAAAGTATAAATGCATGAATCATAACTGGTTTAATGATTTACATACCAGAAATAAAGTTGAAGAGTAATTTTTACAATTTATGTACAATTATTAACAAGGTTAAAATACACAAAGTATGAAATCCATTTTGTGAACACTTTATAAAGAATAATTGTTTTAAATTATTTATAATATGTTAAGTAGCTAATTTTGAAAATTTCTTTTACACCTTGAGATTGAAGGGACCCAATTTAACTCATTTCATTCTCTATCGCTCGCTTTTTAGTTATATGGATGATTAAACAACTTGACAAAAAGACGAAAATTAGGTTAATGATACAAGCTTTGGACTAAATTTAACATATTAAAAATTTAAAATATCTACCGTATATAAATTAAAGATTTTAAATGTATAAGAAAAGAAATTCGATTTCTATTTATTCATTCGAGAATTTTCCTTACATACTAGATACTACCTTAATCAGTTAATAAACTAAAATATGAAAAAAGAATAGCTGCGACGCGTAACAGGATTTTTTAAAACTATTATACCTACTTATTATATCTGTAGCTAAATATGATAAATTGAACTTTCTCCCGTATTTGAATTTTCCCAATATTTCAAAAAAAAGTTTTGCAACTTAATATGTCCTATAATTGTACTTAGTCTGAAATCTCCCACCCGGTAAAGTTTCGATAAAGTATTCGCTATGATATCACTGGCATACACACACACAGACCAATTTCTTAAACCTACTTTTTTGGATCCGCGGGACCTCAAAACATGCCATACCGATTGTCCATGTCGAAATTTTGGATTAAAATACTGTGTTTTTCAAGTAGTAAAAGAAAACAAACATTGAAGTTAATAAACCAGAGATACTTTAATAGTATAATATGTAATAGATTATTAAGCATTAGTTGCAAAAAGTTGTGGATTTAAGTAGTTACGTCAAAAACCCTACAGTAATAAATTTTTTACTTTTGACGTATTATTTTTCAATTTTATAAGAAAAAAAAATTGGTGAATTAAAAATGAAAACCACAATTTAAGGTAGATTTGTTAACCTTAGACAATGGATACCAAAAAATTTGTTAGATCTTAATGTGAAAAAATTTTGAGTTACAGCATAAAACATTTACTTTTTCAACACAGTTCTTTTTAAGCTCCTAAATAACCTTTTGAATTTATTGAAAAAATAATTGAGCTTCAATACTGAGATAAGAATCCCAGCTCATGCAAACAACATGTAGTAAGTATACATAGCAAGAACAACAATGTATGATTTCACTAGGTATCATGAAATTAATAGCGTCCATAAATATTAATAACATCAAATATAAAATAAACTGCACACAGACAGACACATATTTTTTCAGTATTGCTATTCTTTTAACCATGTTATTTTGCTTTTGAGATTTATTACTTCAATAAAAAAAGAATGTTATTATAGTTCACTATTAGTGATGGAGGTTATGAAAAATATATCATATTCGAGCGTTAACTTCCATTTTAACTTCAAGTAGTTTCTCAACTTGTTCTTGAAACGTCGTAGTCAAGAATAAATCAAGCTATGGGATATAACATTTCAACTAACCTACCATCAAAATTCTTAAGACATCTCACAGATAAAAATCTATTTAAATTTTCCATATGGAGAACAAACATTATAGATATCGAATTAATTTTAAGATTAGTAGCCCATTTAAAGATGATACTTTTTCGTAGAAAGTTATAAAAACAGTAGATTTGAGATGTATAAATTTAAAGTTGAAGTAAAAATTTTCGAAAAATACGACTAAGCTCAAAAAAAATTAACTCTATTTTTTTTTTAAATTTTCTAAACAAAAGAACCGCTTTCTAATATATGAACTAAAAAGGATCATAATTAAAAATTATAAATTACCGATAATCTCCTTGTGTCTAATTATCTTTCTCAGTCGGCGCCAACAAATCAATTATTTTGCTAAAGACATGTTTTTGTTTCGACTTCGAAAGGTAATTGGTCACAAGGATATTATTTATAGAATTTTTTAATTTAAAATACTTTTTTACTTTTTTGATAATTTTTTTATGGTGGTTCTTCTTTTTAATGAAAATTTTTAATGATTTAGATTTGCGTGTTGTATACAGCCACGAAAAATGTGCATTTGGTTGACATTTAATAACTAAAAATGGGTTTTGCCCCCTCTACCTCCTAAGGATTTAAATTTTGTCTGTTTAGCTAATATGGGACTACTTTGAAGCTGTACTTCATTCACCGAAAAAATAATTTTTAAATTCATAAACAACGAAATTATTCGCGAACAAATAAAAAATAATAATCCTGTTCTGAAATCGCTTCAAAATAGTTTAAAATTGAAAACTTAGATACACTATTTTCCATATGACCGATTTTAAAGTTAGAAATATGTTTGGCGCTGACCTCGAGAGCTTGTTGGTCACAAGAAAATGAGATTATTGAGTTTGTAGTATATTGACTCTAAGTTTTTAATTCAAAATTACTTTTTTATTCATTTTCTTTAAAATCACTGTTATTAATTCGAAAATTCGTATTTTCAACTTTTTATTGCTATATAAATCCATGAAAAATTTATCATTTGGATGATATACTTCAAATACTTCAAATATGTTCTTTCTCCCGTTACCTTAGTGTTAATTTTTTAAAGGGACTATGAAGCAATAAAAAATGAAAATTCTGGAAATATGCTCATAAATAAAAAAATATTCGTGAATCCATATAAAAACAACAATTACAGAGGTAGCTTTATTCCCAATTTAAGTGAAAATTTCCACAACAAAAAATTATTTTTGATCAAGGAGCATTAAAAATATTTTCAGTTCAAATATTTTTTTTTAACCAGTGTATGTAAAAATGTATTTCAGTAACCGTAAAACAATTTATGCTACAATCTGCTGTGGCAAATATTGTACCATAGACGCAAAATTTTTATTATAATATAATCACACTTTATATATTATAATCAACTTATGGAAGTAGAATAAAGAAAAAAAATGCAAAATAAAGTAGTAAACGCACGTTTATACGCGATGTGTTAACGGAAATGTATAACGAGATAAAATTGGTTGAATGTAGATACGAGACGCGTTCAAATTTTATGTAGAAAGAACGGTAAAAGAAACGAATAATGAAACCAAAATAATCATATCCAAGAAATAATATACTGAAAAGGAGGATACATTGTGTATAAGGGAGTTATATAAAAATAGAAGTATTTTTATTACTATTGTATATATTTGTAACGAACGATGTGAGAATGCAAATCGTGATGCCAACACTTTGAGTATGATTTGTTCTAGCATTGACTAGTTTATAAAATATGTAAACACGATTGAATTTCAAAAAAATATTTTTAATTGCGTATATACAACGTAGAATATTTTGTTTTTTTGTATTTTTTGTTTTTTTGTTAAAACAAGTACATTTTGGTTTTGTGCTTTTAATAATTATTATTTCAAATATTTGATTAATATTAATACGCATTATTATAATTATATAGTACAAGATGCTACAAGGTACGTTCGCTTAGTATTCAGTCTTAATAATAATAGCCGTATTTAGGATGTGTATATATATATATATATATATATATATATATATATATATATATATATATATATATATATATATATATATATATATATATATATATATATATATATATATATATATATATATATATATATATATATTCGATTATATTTCTCGCTACGGGACGTACTCTTAAAAGGAGCATAATAACGCTCCTTTTGCCATTTGTCCCTTGTAATATAATGTAATGCTAACCTCGTAATTAGGCTATGGAAAATAAAATGAATTCTTTACGGAAAATAAAATTCTCCAAACATTGAGTATAAATGACAACTGTTAGTTCAATAAAATATAGTTTTATATAAAATAAGAGCTTCATTTTATGATGTTGGTCAAGTATTGAAACGCATTGTTATATTCGTCACAGATATTGTTTCATTATATTACAAGCGACAAATGATGTTCATATATAAAAAGGGATGCAAATATCAGATTTAAAAAACATCGTTATAATAAAATAGAAATTTATTTCTACGATAATAATGATAGGAGAAAATGTAATTTTAATAAAGAATATAAAAAAATGAGTTAGGAAAAATCAAAAAATAAATGTGACGAAATTCATTTCGACTATGTATTATGTCACAAAAAATGACATTCTTTTTACACAAACAACATATTCATATTAAATATTATATACAGTACATATATAAGTATAATAACGTTACAAAGTATTTCAAATGTATGTTCCCCACTAGTTATCAGAGTTCAACAAACAGTGTCAGCAATAAAATAAAACCAAAATGTGCTTCAACATTGCATTGAGAAAAATTCTACTCATTATTTTTCTATTTTATATCTTACAGAGTTAATTGTTTAGATACTTGACAAATAATTGAATTTCATTGTTTGGACTATTTTTAATTATCATTCATATCATACTATAAATATTCAATCGATACCGTTATATATGTATGCATGTATAACAATATTATGCATTGTTTACTAGCCACATTTGAGCTAAAATTGTAGAGAACTCAATCATTTAACGAAAAAATGTTTCAAACAAAAGTTGTTTGTTTAAAAAAAAAGCATTTTTTAGTTTAAAAGTAAGGTCCAGGATCCATTTGAGCCAATGGACCTATTTTGCTTATTCATGCACTTAAACTCACTTTTAATGTTAAGAATACATTACCAAAATTTTAACTTGGTATCTCTTTTTGTTTTTAAGTTATCGTGATTAAGGACGAGCAGACAGATGGACAGACAGTCGGAAAATATACAAAAATTTTGTAAAGGTGTATTTCGGTTAAAATTAGGTTAAACTATAGACTAAAATTAATATACTCTGACATATAAAAAAATTTATATAAAAAAATATTAGAAAATAATATTATATATGTCAAAAATATTTAATTAAAAAATTTTTCTGCTATTATTATGTATACTATATTCATTAACTTAATATTAAATATTTTTACTTTTGAAGTATGATACTTGAAGAATGATTCATTAAACGAAATTTGCCTTATAAAAATTATCTTGTACATATCTCTTAATTAAATTATTTTATTCTACAATTATTTTACTTTAAAATCAATATATTTTTAAATATTACACTCTCGGTAAGTTATTTTCCAATTTGTGTAAAATATTAAAATTATCCATATGTTATTTATTTTAAAATATTGTAATTCGGAGAATACAAATTTTATTATAAAAATACTTGTAAACTCTATTTTAAAATCCTACCCCGAAGCTGTGTTTAAAAAACAAATAAACTGTGAAGCAACGATTACAAGTCTATTTTTGGTTATTGAAATATGAATGTAACATAAACCCTGCAAGTTATGATTTAAAATTTTCAAATACCAGGTATTCATATCCATACACTCGGAAAATGTTATAACTGAAAATATATATATAGTCATTTTTATACAATTTGTGTAATATATTAAAGCTATGCATATTTATAATAAAAGTATATAGAGTGGGAATATAATAAAAATATTTGAACAGACAATTCGTTATATTTGTTAGACAATTTAGTTATCATTGGAAATATTCCCAAAAATATTTGTTGACATTTGTTGAAGAACCTTTTTGTATTTTTAATAATTGATGAAAATGGTGCATTTATTTTACAAAAAGTTAAGTTAATTATGATAAGGTATTACGGTCCATAAAATCAATTGAAATAACTTTTTTTTAAAAGCAAGCTTTTTTATAAATGGGTCAAAAAGAAAAAACTAAACGTTAATTTTCAAAAATTTACTATCAAAAGTAACTACACTATTTATGTGTTATACAAGCTTGTCGTGAGATTTAAGTACTCGTATTTACATAGTTAAAAATCAGTCACATCAGGTTATTAAATTTACTTGTGTATCTTCCTAATTGAATCTCGCGACAAGCTTACACATCATATAAATTTTTTATAGGATTATTATAAACTATTTTCTTTTTTTGCGCATTTAAATAAACGCATGTTTTTTAAAAGATTTTTACTTTAATTTATTTTTATTTTTTAATTATCGTTGCAGTTAAAAACTACAAATGTATGATGTTTCATTACATTTAGTTAGAGCACATCCCGACCAAACATTCATTCATTGCAACTTAAATAAAAGTTATAAAATGCAAAAAAAATGTAGCAATTCTACACTGGGGTACACTGGGAAATCACTACGGATTCAAATTTAATCCCAAAATGAAAACAAAAAAAAACTTTAAAACTTTTTTACTTGGCGGGACTGTCGCGTGAATGGTAATTTGTTGTAGAATTGAAAACATTATGTATTTAGGAAAACTGTCCATTTTTAACACGCATAATACTTCCAACATATCCATGACTTTTAATATTAACGGTTAGCATTAAACATCAGTCGATGCATTAAGAGCTTTCACTATGGTCACAGCCGATGCATTTAGAGCCTTAAATTATGCCTCAATTCTTGTTTATATAACTATATTATCTTTCATTAATCTATTACATTTCTTTAATCAGTTAATAAGATTTTGTATATCAACTTCAATTATATCATTTTTAACAAACATATTTAAATTTCTTCATTCGACTATTTTTATGAGTATACGCTTTAAATTACTTCCACCAAGGTATATAGTTAATGCATTTGATAGCCACCTTCTTTATTAAAGCACAGACTTATACACATCTAACACTTGAAGGGTGTAAGATTTTCAAGAGAGTTAATAATGAAAAAGTTCAAATTACAATGCTTTGGTATTGTTGCTTTTTATTTGGACAATCTTTATATGCACGCCTTTTTTGTATAATATGATTTCTCTTATAACAATTCATATTATCTGGTTACTTTCTATCGTTTCAGTTCCAACTATTATCAAACAGTTTTATACGCAAATTAGGTAACTTTATATCGTTGTTGAGATTTTGTGAGCTTTATTAACAATATATTTACACTCAATGAATATGTAAAGTTCGTTCTAGTACTCAAGAATACAATTACTATGTCATCACTATGCGATTACTTATGACATATATTTACACAGTTTGGATTATAAAATTTATTAACAGACACCGTCACGCGTTGAGGTGACAATTTTAACAGAATAAAGAAATTATTTCCCCATTTTATCGAACCATATTACATCGATTGCAAGCAAAGTTTGACGAAGATTGGACTAAGAAATCACGTTGTCCCGTACAAACTTTTCTCTCGTTTTTCACTCCCTTAGGCTACAATTTTAGTAAATTCATTCTATTTGGTTTGGGACATCAAGGGTCTCACCCCAAGTATTTAGAGTGGGGCTACGTCTAGATGTATGCTACCCGGTACGTCGTTTGTCATATAATAAAGAGACTTTTACAAGGTGCGAGTGTAATACAAAAATAATTTCCACATTTTATCAAACCATTTTAATCGATTGCAAAAAAACAATTTCCTTGCTTACATAGAAAAAAAGTTTTTATTTTTACCGCTTTACTCTATTAGAAAAATAAATAACTAAAAAACAAATTTGCCCTAATCATTTCACATCGAATGCAAAAAACTGCATCTCTCTATCATGCCAGGAACATATTTTATTACTTTTTATTAAAGCGTTAAATTTGTTTTCCCCATAAAACAAAACTTTTACCCATTTATCCCAAATCACACATTTTGAAACAAATTTGATTAAAATCGGTTCAGTAATTTAGGAGGTCATCGTGGGTAAACAAAGTGATACAAAATTTCTATACATGAACAAAATGTACTTTTTGGAACTTACTGAGAAAGTTTCATATAATCAGATAAAGGCGCAAAATTCTAAAAACACGAATATTTATAAATTTTTGGTAAAAAATACTGTAAGTGTTCGGAATGGGTCTATTTTACAAATGTGTCTCCTATCAATAACCGTTATCACCATCTCGAAAATACAGCAAGCGAAAGTTACCGATAAAATGCCGATACTTCGTGGGCCACTAACAGATTAGATTAATTTACAGAATAATGCCTATTGATTTACTTACCGCTTCAGATTATTTTCGGCCACTGAAATGTTAAAATATCTTTGCACGTAATATGCGTAATGTACACAATCGACAAAGCCGTTAGAGATATAGATATTGAAGTAAATACATCCGATAATATATAGTTTGACTTAAATGCTGATAATTGGTAAACTGTTCATCCGATTTTGATGAAACTTTTAAATCACATATGTGATATAGCTTCACACTATAAGTTTTGGCAGAATTATAATTATTCTGCTAAACCGTTATTTAGAGTGAAAGAAAAAAAATCGAACAGAAACAACTTAAGCCTTTATTGGCAGTGTATTTTTCAAAATTTATTGCTATTTTCATAAATACTCATCGAGTACATTGTCAACCGCGTCCCTTGTACCTAGATATTTTGGTCCTGTGTACCCTCTTTTTGAACACACCATCATCTGGGGGCAAAGATGCCTTCTATCACAAGGTAAAAATTTTATTACTATTATATGTTGTTGGTAGAGCCAGTTACTGCGTTCTTATAACGACGAGAGTGTGATCAATCACCGACCTTAATTTTAATTATAATTGACTAAACTGCATCCGGGATTCGAACCCGTAACTACCAGTGTTAAGGTGAGGATACTAGTGCGTTTACTTACTTAGCCACTGAGCCGGTTTACCTTATAAAAATTATCCGGTTTACCTTATAGGTGATTGCAGTGAGAGCTATATAATTCAGTGGATTTTTAATGTTTAAATTATTAATTGCATGTTTCCCTAGTGTAAATTCCTAACGGATTTTTTAGAACATAATAAAGAACAAATATAAAAAGAATTTATTTTATAATGCAGAGTAATAAATTTATATTGCTATATTAATTATTATTAAAAATTGAGTATGCAACTAAGTTTTTTTTATGTTGCAGAATATTTTTAACATAAGTAGTGTATTAATAAGAAAATTATAAATTAAAAAATATAAGGTAAATTCTATTAAAGTTTGTTACATAATAAAAGTTAAACATAATAGAACAAGACAAGTGTTTTAAATGTTATTAAAAAAATCCAAATAAGATTAACATAACAGCAAATTCATAATATGATGTATAAATACTTAGTACGATATATACTCCGTCTCTCATGTTGTTAAGATTGTTTATTTTTATACCTCTGTATACAATATTTGGTGATGGATGGTTCAGCGAATTTTCTTTCTATGCATTCCATGGAAAAGAACAGGAAAAATTGTTCAACATCCATTGAGTTCATCCGGCGGAAAACAATGCATGCTCATTCAATAATTGTGAATAAATTATGCTACCGATTGAGTACTAACCATACTTTCCGTATATGTAATATTACGTTTTAATTACAAACTAAACTTTTAATTTCAAGCTAAATAACTCTTCAGAAAAATGTGTCCAGGAAAAAAATACTTGCTATCGTAATAATAAACAAATAATTGTGTTTTTTTTCTGAATTGGAAGTTTGTAGTACGGATCTGGTTCTCTTACGGATCTCTTCAACCACTTTTTTTCAGTTTTTTGATTTCATGGTCGTTTTTCAGTACTACTTTTAGGCGCAGTGAAGGCACTTAAAGATATTACTAAGGTTGTTTACGTCTTTCAAAATTAGCTAGTTAATCGAAAATTATCTACAGATGTTATTAATAGAAAAGAGTGTACTACAAGCAAGCTGTTGACTTAAACTAAATGTAATATGCTTTATATTCTTTCGATTTCTGCGTAAAAAAAATCAAGAAATACTTATCCCAATGTTTTGAAATTTGCTATGTACAATAATGATATGAAAACGGAGCGCTTGTTGAAGAGTTTTTCACCATATAAAATTTATAAAGTGATATTTTCACCAGAGTTTTTCACCATTTCTAAGATAAAAATTAAAATTCGATTTTATATTAGAAAATGTTTTTCGAGAAAAACTCTTCGACAAGCCCTCTGTTTTCATGCCAATATTCTACATACAAAATTTCAAAACATTTGGAAATTTATTTTGTAAGTTATTTAGTCGCGAAAATTGAAAGATTTTGTATAATGTAGGGTGCTTTATTATTGTGTTCCCCTTAAGATATAGTTAAGATGGTATAATTTTTAAAACATTAATCCAGTTTTAAAATAACGTAATATTTGTTTGTTGTCTTCGAATAAAGTTTTTATTATTTATGGTGATATACAATCATAACATTTTTATTATTAGACACCAGTGTTTATGTCTGCAATATTGTTTTATTTAATTTATTGTACTACCAGTTGTCTTAAAATCTATCGATCTCAAAATTGCAAAATTCAAAGATTCTATATTCTATATTCTATAATTCTCTTCTTTAATGAAATCGTTCAAATTATATCAAGAATGTACATTATACTTATACATACATAAGAAAGGGGTGTAGACAAAACAGATTGGAAGAACGATTTATGTCGAGATACTGGCAGTACAGTTTTATCAAGCTTTATTCTATTCACCGTACGCATTGCGTTGGATATAAGCTAGCGAAAAACGGTCTAAAAAATGTATAGTTTATCTAAAAAAAAATCACAATTTCTGTATATCTAACGTTTGAACGGGAAAACTTCCGTCGGATCCTAGTTATATAATATAAATATAAGTTTCTATAGATATTATGATGAAAGATTAAATAAAAAAACCAATTAGTTTTTTCAAAGGTAATTTTATATGACATACTGAAATATCTCTTTAAATCAACAAAGTATACTGCAACAACAACAAAAATGATAAAAAACTTTTAGACGATAAAAAAAGCTAATCAGTGTTAAGAAAAGTTTGTGTATAATTTTTTAAAGTACATATAAGAAATAAAAATTATACATAGACTTTTCTATGATAAAAAGCAATAAAATTGAACTTGTTTACATCGTCTAAAAGAATACCAAGTGATTCATTACATACAGTGTGCCCTCACGGAGAGGGATGTTTTTTTAACTTGTAGTTATAAATAATTCAATTTGAGAAAAATGTAACTATAAACAAAAGAAATTCATAATGACTTTATGCTGATACATAATGATTTTCAAGCAAATCATGAAACTAACGAGCCGACAACTACGAAATGACATCATATTGCTTGGGTAGGAAAAGGAACCATACTTGTAAAAATTTTCTGTTTTGGCAAAATGTTTAAGTTTTTTGTGATTTTATAAAGAAAAAAATCGTCCGGTATATTTGTAAGAATCAGATTAGTTAGAAACCTATATGTTTACCGTTTGGATGAGTGTGAATTTATGAGCTGCGCGCACACTATGCCATAAAACCGACATGATGAAGTTGGCTGCAAGGTAGAATTAATAATATATATTTCGTTAAATGACTAAGTTAACTTGTAGGTAATGACTAAGTTAACTTATATCGTATAAACTGAATATACGATACTTACTGTATATACTGTATGTACTATAAGTATGGTACATAGTATATTCAGACTAAACGTAAGGTTTCTAACAAAACGTGTTGTTATTTTTAAACTCAATAAGCCAGTTGATGTGAAATATATTATTTTATTAATAACCAATATATTATCAATAATCAATTCTGAATAATTATATATATTTTTTATATAAATTTGTCAGTTGTAAAAACTGTGTAAAATTTTTGAGCGTTTTCAATTATTAGAGGTTAATTTTGTTAGTATTATATTTAGAAATTTTACTAGAGACTTAATTATTTTTTTTTAAAATATTTAATTATTTTGTTTGTCAAATTTTGTTTTTCTTCAGACGCCAAAGAAGTATTACTTCTAACGCGTGTACATAAGTACAGAAACACACATTTTTTTAATTGTATCGGTAGTTAGAGTCTTCGTAAGCATGAATGTCCAATCACGCTTGACTATTGTTACTTTAACTTAAATTATTGGAAATTTCCAGACAAATTTTTGTTTCTTTGTAAATCCAAGTATTTATTAACATATTTATTAACATATTTCATTTCAATTTGAGACACTTGAACAAGAATAAAAATATATAAATATCGAACCATTTACTTTTAATAATAATAAATAAATAAATTTTTATGAAGTTTTAATAAGTAAATTGGAATAAACTTCATCCATCAATTCAAGAGTCAGAGAATAAAATTATAAAACTTATTAAAATATTGAAAAAATGATCAATCAAGAAATCTATTTATGATAAGAAATATTCACAATAAGATAAATAAGAGCATGGTTTAGTGAATAAGAATCATTGAATGGAATAAATAATGGATTGACTAAACAATTAATATTCGACATATGATCGAAATTCAATTAAAATAGTTTTGAACCTTATTGTTTTGACATTTATAACATAACATAGTCAAATTTTATAGATAACTGCTAAAAGGAATTGAACCCAATTCTAGTTAAAATTGAACATGAAACACACACACACACACACATACACTACGATAAGTATATCTACATTATGATTGAGGTTTATATAGCTAAATCTAGCTATATGATGTTGTTATAACAGCTTAAAATAATGTATTTGGTGAGGTTTTGGTGTATTGAAATGTGTGGTATTATAATAGTTCATATACAAGGAATACAGAAAGATTGATTTTGATTGAAAGTACGAAAAAAAAGGACAAAAAGTAAACGGTATCGTAATTTATGTTGATAAACTGTATTTGTTCAATTTCAAATAAACTGTTTTTATTATCCACATAGAATTTTGACTAACTTTTCTGAAATGCAGCCAATATTTGGTTGGCTTAGAAATATAAGGGTTTGTTTTTCTTATCTTAATTAGTTTAGCTTACCATGACATCATGACTATCTACTGTTAATTAATTACAAATTAGAATTAAAAAAAAAAATAAATACCGGCTTGTCATTAGATAGATTTTGTACTATAATTAAACTTTGGCTCACAGTTGGCATAGAATAATTTTGTATAGATTCCATTTGGTTCTAATTACGTAATAGCTCATGACGAGCTAATATTTAATTTTTAGAGATGATGTAGTACCGTCATTGAATTTTGTTTCAACATTTGGCTTGCAACTAGCATAAAACAATTTTTTTTTTAAATTTGTTTTTATTTGGATAATGGCTAATAGTGGGTATTATTGAATATGTAGAGACAATTTTCTGAAACTATTTAATTAAAGTCACCGTTAGCTCACAGCTAGCATAAAATATTTTTTTTCAATAATAATTATATTGGAAAAGCTAATATTTAGGGTCAATATTTATTATATGGAACATATTTTATGTAATTTTAAAATGTTGTCTGTCTCTCACAGCGGGAACAAAATAATTTTATACAGATATCAGTTTTTGAATTACATGTGAGCTCCATGCAGGTAACTATTAATGATTTACAGATCAGGTGCAAAATTGTAATACGCATCCTCGCGTAACAGCCAGCTTAATATCTTTTTTTTATAAGTAAACCATCATTGATTAATTTTAACGCAAAATTAAAAATATCTAAAATATTTTAACCAACCATTATCTGCTACAAGATGGCATAAATTATCTCCAAAAATTATCTTCTACAAGATGGCATACTGAGTTTCAATGTCTAATAGAGAGTTGTAACCACAATATATTTCCGAATGATTGGTCAGGGAAGAGTTTAAATTCAACTCGGGTAATTTCAAGCAATTAAATACCATTTGCGAAAACGGTATTCTGAATTAATTATGAATTGTATATGTAGTATGTAGTTTTACTTAATCATTTCTGTATAGAAATTATTAAATCATTCAGTATTTAAAATTGATAGGTACGAGGTCTGTAGGTATATTGTTAAATTTTACACATATATAAATATTAGAAATTCTAATTCGAACACTCGAACAAAGTTCGTAGGTATGTTATATTGTATGTAAGGGTATTAATTAACAAATATATAATGACAAGAGACTGTTCGCACAAACTATTTCAACAATTTTAGTTCCCCTTTATTTAAAAATACTTAAAAATTGTTTTTTAGAGAAGCAAATATTCTTATTAATAAAATATCTAAAAATAAATTAATGAAGACAAAAAAAAATGTACCAAGGTTTTGCTTAACAAAATATTTTTAGTCAACCCTGTTATTTTAATTACATAATTGATGGGCTTAGACGCTTCTGAAATTTGCACCAATTGTCTAATTCAGAACAATTTTCGCAACAATTTGTATATAAACCAAATCCAAGTTTGCAGAAGCCAAAAAAAGTATGTTTTGGTTTAATTAAATAAAATCAACCGAATCAACCATTGCTTATCTTCGTTGGTTGTATCGTTGTCCATAATATACAAAATTTACCAATCTTGTGAGTTCGATTTCAGCTATCGTCAAAATAATTAATTGTTGCTACTGATGTAAGACAATAATCTGTCTTCATCCATTAACAACTATCCCACCCATCATTAGATTTGAATCATATTTACATCGAAATAAATGTATCTGATTATATATAGAAGGGATCATAATCATTGTACTACTATCTGTAATCCTTTGTTTGCTAAATTTCATAATCAATATAAAACCATATTATTTGCAGTGGGGGCCATTGATTAAGTGAAAATTTCACTTAAAAGAAATATTTGACTGTCAAAAGAAAATTTGGTTTAGATAAAAATTTCCTTAAAAAATAGATTTTTGAATACATCGAATTCTCAAAAATTAAGAAATTTCTCAGCAACAGAATTAATTTTTTTGTAAAATATTTGAAACAATAATAATTTACAAAAAATAGAACTTCCAAAAAGGTTCGTCAAAAGTAAAAATTGTAGATACGAATTTTCAAATAGTAAACCAAATGCTACTAAATAGTTGTGTCGAACGTTGATATTTTATTCAAAGTATTTTCTTTATATTATTTTGCTTGCAATTTATGTAAAATTATAACGCCTTTTGTGTAAAATAAAACATAAAATAAAAACTGTGAACGGTATTTGAGTGAGTTGGACGAGTTTTATGTTAGGCGAACAAGGCGGATGGTCGGTCATGTGATGAAAGACTGACATTTATCGACCGAACCATGCATGTAGTCAGTCGATTTCATTTATATGAGGAAGAAGTACAAATAAGCTGTTAAGATAGAATGATTTACTACAACTTTTGAAATCAGAAGCGACACATCGTTTTATGATTTTATTGGGCGATGAACAGAGCGACCTACGATGTGTTACTCACTTCGACCAAGAAAAACGTAGACGTGTAATACTACGTTTAATATGATGTTTAGGTCGTGGTAACTATTTAGTAGTTCTTGTTTTTGTTTTCTTTCATTTATTTTAAATTCTAAAAAATATGCATACAGGATGTGTTAGGAAACTCAAACTAAACGTAGTTATGACAAGCCTTAAGGAATTTTTACGTTTTAAGCTCTAAGTCCTATACGCAAGGAAAACTCGAATTGTTTCAAAATGAAAAGTAATCGGCTATCAAATTTCACACATGCATATTTCTTACTATATTTATTGAATCGCCGATATTTGAAAAATAACAAATTGATCCCGCTACCTGGTGGCAAAAAATCATACTGATAATCACGAAATTTATTCCGTTTACTTGGTAATTTATTCCGATGTCCGATTTTGATGAAAATAGGTACAATTATTCGTAAAAAACAGGCCTTTTTTGTTTATTAGGTAATTACCGGGTGTCATTTTCAAGCATTCTTATAGCATTCAAGTTATTGAAATGTTGTAGTTGAAAGTTATCTTAAAATGCTTTCTTCAGATCATTTTAAAACTTTTATGTTGTTGCGTTACCGAATGCGAGTATTTTGAATAAATAATTTTTTTTCATAAGTTTGTCGTTTTTCCCATAGGTACAATGATGTACTCAATTAGTACATTGAGCTAAAATTTAATTTATTGTGTTTCTACTTACCCTGTAGTAATTATTAGAGCAATATCTTCTATTCTCAAAACTAGAAAAACACCCCATTTTGTGGTAGAAAATGAAGCAATTAAAAAAGTGGTATTTTGAGTCCTTGGGATTTCATATCCTTTTAAATATTCTTTCTGATCTTTATAATTTCTAATGTTATTTATCAACGACATATATGCAAATAAATACAAAAATATGGATATAGGAGTTGATAGTATCTAATATTAAATTACATAAAAAGTAAATTTATTTTGCTAGCTTTCAGTAACTATTAAAAGCTTTGTCTTATTTTCATTCCTTAAGATTTTCAAGCAGGTTAAAAATTATTGAGAATTCAAATTTATTATTTTATTCAACAATATATGCGAAAAATGTAAAAAATGAAGTTCAAAAAGTAAATATATCTAGAATAAAAAATGTATTACATGGAAAGTTTGTTCATCTTTCCAGATATTATTATCCAATATAAAAAGGATGTCATTTCCATTCTTCGAGATTGACAAAATTAGTTCAGCATCATATATACATTTTTGATTTGGGTTTTTATTCATCAAGGATAATATATCAATTAATTCCAATAATATTTTGTTTATTTATTTGCATTTTCATAAAGATTTTGTCAATATGTCTCTATACTTCTGAAACTACATTCTTGTTTTTTATACTATAAGCCAATGTTATTTTTCCACTTTCAAAAAAAAAGCAGTATTCAGATTCAATACTTTGAAGCCAAAACCATTGTTGCGAAAAGAACTTGAATTTCAAGCACCAAATTCATATTAATACGTTTTAATTGCATAATCTACAGAATTAAAAAACTGGAAAAGAAAACTAAAAATGGGCAAACCGAAGTACTCCTGCTACGACACCTCTATAGTAGGATACAGCTACAACACAATTATAGCTTTACGAAAAGTGGAACGTAAAAATAATAGTAAGCGCATCATATCGTAATGAAGTTTTTTAAGCACAACTTTAATCACAGTAAGAGTGTACTTGCATCAAAGCACTTGCATACATGTTTAGTTCCAGCTTATGCATCACATGCTGCAGTGAACTACGAGTCTTTTCTACGAACAAAAATACTATATTATATTCTATCTAACAGTGTATGTTAAGTGTTTGTCTGCTTGTTTGTCTATCTGTCCGTATGTATGTTAATATGTTTGCATGTGTATGAACTTTAATGCTTTCTTCTTTCTAAGCTCAACTTTTGTTGGAAGAAGATACTGTCAACACTAATTTTCTCATGAATTACTTCCATTATTAAATTGTATTTTAATGAGAGTTGAAAGTAACAAAAAAATGTTACTATTAATATATTTAATTGCTTACATACCTTGTATTTGCGGAATTCAATCAAATTTTAGAATATAAGTGAGACATTCTTCGTTTACCACTGTCTTTGTCTTAACTTGTCTTTTTACTTTAACCATAAAAATTTTTTCATTTCTTTGTTACCCATAGACTAACACTCAAATTTTGGAATAGACCAATTTTTGAGTAACTATGTCTTATTTAAAAATTTCAAATTACGAAATGCATGCTTATTTTTAACGTTATGATTTGTGGGCATAGCTTAAAAATAATAATGTATAACCACATATTATTGGCATATCTTACTTTTTTGTATGTATGTATAATAATTGTTATATTCTGCAACTCATTAAGATATTTATTTATCACATGCCATTGGAAAATAAAAATGATGTGTATTTTAATAGTTAAAAGTCAAATATAGAAGGAAAGTGTAACTTGCCTATTCTGGTTCACGAGAACCAAAATGGGTTAAATTGCTCTTTCCAATAAATAGGATAAACAAACTTATGTGAAATAAAAAAAGGACCTATTGTAGTTAGTCAAATGATTATAATTCATTTATGAATAATATCAACTAATTAGTGCATTTCCATCTACATGTCTACCTGTTCAACGTTCAACATGCAATTGGGGAAAAATCGTTTGAACAATTTGCGAAGACTTAGGAGATAAATTATAAATTAAATTAGAATATAAATTTAATTTTCAATATATTTTTTTAATTGTACTTATAGTATTTGTAACCGGATGTCTGCGCGTTTTCATATTTGCCTATGCCAATTTCTCTTAGTTTTAGACGAGTGATTTTTGTTTGTTTTCAGCTGACAACTTTTTTCATACCCACCGAAATTCAAAAATTTGTCTGTAACATTTATATATACTCAATGTACGCCCAGACCTTCCTTACGTAATAAAAAACAGCAATGTATAAAAGGATAGACAAAAATTAAAACCTACTTGGTTTTTAATTTGTAACTATTTCGTGGTAAACAACGAACCGTATGTGACAAGTAAAAGAACAAATTTTTCTACACATTAACTAATAATTATAGTTATTTAAGTTAATTTCAGTATAATAATAATAATTTTTAAGTCTTTTTATGTAAATTTTACAAATTGAATACGTCAAAACAAGAAAGGAGTATATAAAATACCATAAAAATAAATAATGTAAAATATGCGGTTATGGCTGACTTTTAATATAAACAATCCAGATATTGATCAACAACACTTCTGGTAAAACCCATAAGTAAGGTAGCAGTGGATATTAATTTAAATAAATAGTTAAAATACTCATTCTGACTCAAACATAAGTTTTGGACCGAGCGCGTCATTATTAATAAAATTTCTACAATCCTTCAGAATGTGTCATTTAAATAATAATTTCAAAAAAAGCAAGAATATGTGAATGTAATTGAGGATTCAAAATATTGGTTAAAATAAATATGTAATTAAGAATAAATTATTAATAAATATTAGAAAATAAAATATTAAATTAAATTTTTTAGCCTCAATGAATGCAGGAGACTCTGATATCCTGTATTGAGTATGAGTATTTTTAACCGTTATAAAAACATATTTATTTTTTTACATGAAGATAGATTGGTACCCAAATGACTTAAAGTTAACCCAAAATTTTTTTGTGTTTATTCGAAAGATTATAATTAAATGCACCTTTAGAAAAAATCAGATGTTTTAACCACACTGTTTAAGTGATATAATTAATTAAGTTTAGCAAAAATACACAGGCTCTTATGAGTGTCCTGGTTCAATAATACCGGAAATGGAAGGCTATCTCTCTCCTCTATATTTACTAGGGAAAAATGGTGGTTAAGCGCGCAAATTTCAAATAGTAACTAGCGTTTTTAATGGTATATAACAACAAAAGGGTATTGAACATTAATAAATATAAAAAATATTTTTTATAATATTAAATTTATTTTCTACCGAAATAATTTATTTGTTTATATTAAAATTTAAAAAAAAAAATTAAGAATTCACGATATAAAAAATAAAGTTGACAGTTCAGGGTTATGTTTTGAAAATCATTTAAAGTTGGTATTATTATCTAGTGACAGTTGAGTATATTATTTGACTATGCAAATAATATTTATTGATTACATATTTTATTTATTCAATTATAAACCGTAATAAACTATATCAATTAAATTCGTATGTTAATTTCTATTAATTATTATAGCATCCTCGTGTATTTGATAGTAAAAAAAAATTTTTTTTTAAGTTTTTTATTTGACTTCAATTTCGGATACCAAACTACCTTAATTTGAAAATTTGCGCATTAATACTAAGTTTTTTGTGAAGAGAAATTCCCATATTCATAGCTCCACCACACAGTTGTAATTTATTATAAACTGTAGGTATTTACTCTTCATGTTTTCTAGTTTCATATATATATACTCTTTATATTTATTCTCAACAAAATCTGACTTATTATAAATAAATTTAATTATTTCAATTACAAAAACAGCGTATACAGTCAAAATAATGAAATAGTTTACAAGACGCTTTTTTATAAGGCAGCATATAATTCTTATTGCCTTCTTTTGGCTTGTTAAAAGTGGAGTAGAAATTAATATATTGTTAAAAGAGGTTTTATGTTCAGTTTTCTGATTCATTTGTCTAATCTGAAAACATATTTTATTTCAGATTCCCTATTTTCTATATGTGATATCCATTTTAATTTAGTGTTTAAAATAATACCCAGGCACTTTTTTTCATTTATTTGATATTTATTGATCAAAATAATGTAATGAAAACTAGGATGTTACACTGAATGATTGATAATTCTTTTTTTTTTCGAGTACACGAAAGCGTATACCCAGAAACTTAGCACCTTCATATTTAAAAATACTATGTTTATAAATTTAAATGAATTATTAGAGTAAATAATCTCTACTGATTTACACAGAATGGAATTACAATGAATGATCTCAATAAACTCTACCTAAAAACAACCACAGAAAATATTATTAGTTACATATCAGTTGCTTGTCATTAATTACCTTCTTGACTCGGCATCAACGAGTCAATTATTATCATTTTTATTTGATTTGCGCCAATTTCAAAGAGAAATTTATCTCAATGAAATTATGTATGTTAAAGAAGTTTTTAATTGAAATTTTATTTTTACTTTTAACTTCATTTTTTTAAAGGTGTATCTTTTTATTTAGTTTTTATTTTTTACTAATGAGTATTATTTGCAACCACGAAAAATTGAATGAAATTCAATCACTAAAAATAGATTTTCACCTGAAAATTTTTTTTTAAATTACCGTGGGCCCACTTTCTAACATACTGCATTGAACGTAAAATAGATCAGTCTATAAACAAAGAAATTATGCGCGCACACATATAAAAGAAAAACAAAATATTTATAAACAGGCAAATTAATAACCACTTTTTGAAGTCGGTTGTGAATTGAATTTTCTATTGGTGTAACTAAATGATTTCTTTCAATAATAATTCATTTATTAATTATAATTTATGGTATTGCTTTTTTTTTATTTTTTTATTTTGTACTTAATCTGTAACTAACCAGTCTTAATATATTAATATCGATGATATTTTTACGAAGAATCAGACGTATAGTAAAACGTGACCAGACAATTCATTCTATATCGGAACTTAATTAATAAAGGAACAAAAAGTAGCAGAATGTGTAGAAATAGTTGATTTCTTAGTATTAACATCGTTTATGAATGTGTCTGAAGATGAGAGTATAAATTCTCTAATTTATTTAATGAGTTATACGCAGTAAGAAGGGCTAAAAAATAGTTTTATTATATATTTATAATAAAACATATTTATAATTATATATTATATAAATATAATAAATAGTTTTATTATTTATATATATATATATATATATATATATATATATATATATATATATATATATATATATATATTATTTATATATATATATATATATATATATATATTATTTATTTATTTATTTTTGTAAAAATTATAAAAATATTTAATTATCGTCCTACAGACGATCTCCTGAAGGTCTTCCAAATAAGGTATTCGGCGGTAACCAAATTTTCGACAAAAATTTTCAAGTAAAATTAAAAATAACTTAATAGAAATAATTATCCGAAATATTATTTCTTTGATTAATACATGAGGCATATATCTGAGAAAGAACATCGTGTTAAAATTTCAAACCAGTTTGTTCAGTAGTTTTTTTAGATATCCTGGTCACCGACTTAAAAATGTAGTTTTGAGAAAACGTGATTAAATTGTCTGTACTTTTAATTAAATTGAAACGATTGGAAATTATCAGTTTTATATAAATTCCGAGAAAGCCGAACTGATTGTTTGGAAATTCTTACTCTATATTACCCCATAATAAAAACGATCTTTATGGCGTTTTATGTCTACATAGATTTAAATGTGATATTTGAAAGATAATTTGATAAGAAAGAGATAGCGGAAGTTATTTCGTCCCAGAAAACATTATTTTAAAATAATGAATAGCATGAATATCCAAGAGCTTTGAAACTTAACATTCTGAGATTTGACGGTAACAACTTGTAACACGTAAGAAAATTAAATATATTATTCTATACTTTAAATTCACATTTTTTCACTTCACTTTTCTAAATGCAAGAATATATGCAGACTTTAAGGAATTATTATGATTCTTCACTTGTTTGATAAGTGCAACGACTATAGTGAAAATTGTCACCATCGTTACTTATTCCGTTTAACTTAATTAAAAATTGTTTTGTGAATAATTAAATCAAAAATACATTTATCATCACACAAACATACGACTGACTTGCTGCATAATGTGCTTTATTCTTGGATCTGTGATTCTATTATACATCCTTTAATCTATTTTGCACACATACATTCTACACAGGATGGATTTTTTAAATCGTTGGTCACTAAAGTTGAAGTAAATGAACAAGTTTAATGTACAACTATAAAGCAAATTGTGTTCTCAGAGGAAAGCATTGAAACATACCAATTCGCTACTTCTTGAAATACAAATATAGAAAACGAGATTTTTTAGGTCACAGCTGTCTAATTTTTATAGTTCGGCTATACAGGGGATAATCGTGTGCGATAGTTAAGTGATATTTCTATGTCGAAGTAATTCAAAACAGATTATCAATCATATGCCACCTTAAATAGAATATATGCCAGGCCTTGAGAAATATGGTTTAATGTAATCTGTAGACGTAAATTCTATTCTCATATGTTAACTTGGAGATATTGTAACTTAGTTTTTATGAGAGATGTTCAGAACAAATAAATGTATTTTGACATCTACTAGTGACATATTTTGAGCAATAAAAGAAATTCCAATATCTGATATATCGTCGTCTGTTCTTATTGAAAAGAATAAGATAAGATATAAGCATAAGATAATAATAGAGCAAAACTTTTTTAGATAGAGTCAAATAATTACTTTTTTTTTTTTTGTATAAATAAATAGTTTTATTTGCGAAAAAAGAACACCCTCTTTATGAAAGAAATGTATTTATAAATAAACTCAAGCAGCTATCTCAGTGCTTACTGTAATCCTCTATTTCGAGTTTACAACATATGTAAGTAAATAATATATGAAGTTTTTGGTCTATTTTCTTTTTTCGGAGCCCAAAAATTTTTGATTTTATGCATCGCAAGCAAAATCTATTTATGCTGTCCAAATGATTTCACAACTGATTGCTCTTGCTAGCCAAATTTAACAACGATAGATATATATAAAATATTTTCATTGAAAATGACATGGCGTATTTTTACTGTTTTTCGACTTTTTCAACTTATTAGTTTTTGGGAATTACTTATTTATACCAAATCATTGATAGAAAAAATGTCATTAAGTCTTATAATCTCATTTGTAAAATTTCTTCATAAAAAAATTTCATACTGGCATCATTTCAAAGTTCATTCAAAATCCCATGCATCTTTAATAATGAATATAATTCAAGTGACGGACAACTGTCAATAAAGCATCGCCTCATTATATATTCTGCCACAGCCCAACAAACTGTCTCAGCTTAATGAAAATTGCGATTGATGATTGATAAGTCTATAGCGTCATGAAAAATTTCACATAGCTCAGTGGATCAAGTAACAGTTTCAATGTCTCATCTCACCAATCTCTCGTCTCTCTAATGTGAGTTCAGCGTTAGAGTAACACCGTCCATCAGTTATATAAATTATTCACCACTTTGAGTTAATAAATATTTTTTATTTAACATTTAAATCAATATTTAGTTTATGAATCGGAATAGTTACTAGTATCTGCTATTTATAAAATTGGGGACAATTATGGCAATTTCATATGTGGAAAAAAAACAGTACATTTTCTTTAAAATGTTTTAATTCATATATATTTTTATGTTGTTAAATTTGGTTTGGCCGCCGTATTGTTAACTACAGAAATATACCATTGGGATATAGAAACAACCAAGTTAAAACCTATATGGATTAAATATTGGACTAAAAAAGCGAACTAAACGAAATGATATTAGCTTAGCTATTACTTCTCTTTTTTTGTTTTGTTCACAAACGAAACATGTTTACAAGTGTGTTTTATGTTATAGGTCTCGTTTTATAATTCTTCAAATTTTTATATGTGCACAGACTTACAAAATAGGTTATTATTTATATCTATAGTACTAAAAATTCATGCTGCACCGTATTTGTTAATTAATTTTATTTTCAATCAATCCAGAAATCATAATTCTCCATTCAAAGCTCGAAATTATTAATTTTGAATCTGAAAAATGCAATACCAATTTGCATTGAACATAGAACTTTGATAAATAGATAATTAATTAATAAATTTATTAAGTCAATAGCTAAAAACAATATATTTAGAAGAAAGCCAAGATGTATATTAGATAATTATACATCATGGCTTTCTTGAAAAAATTAACTGATTCGTAGGAAATTATTGCATTTAAATCTAGAAATGTCTGAGTTCTATGTCATATGAAAACACGAAACGATTAGAAACAAAATAGTTTTCACAACACCAATTTTTCTGCTGGGAATGGTTTTATTAACATTTGCTAGCCTTTTAAAACAAGCAAAACAGTTTTATTGTATATTAATTTTATATATCTATGAATCAATTTTAGAAAAATTCTGTCACAATTATTGTTTCAATATTATATACATTGTTCAGCACAGATTTCATGCGACATGTTTACTGAATTTAAGTGTTACTGAATAAATGAAGATATATAACACTAGACTACCAATAACAGCTGTCAACTATTGTTTACGCAATATTTCACACATTACTACGAAAATTGAGAAAAACAAAGATATTATTATTTTTTCGATGGATGAAGCTGTTTATAAAATTTTGTTATCTTATTTCAAAAACACGGAATAACAAAAATTAAAATAAAATTTTCTTCCCTTTAGAATTTTGAAATAAAAACTGGTGCTTAAAAGTTTTCATTAATTTATTTTATTTTTTTAAATCTTGTTTCAAATATTGCTCTGACATTACTTTACACAAGAAGAATCTATATTTAAAAACACAACAAAAAAACAGGTAATGCAAATAATGCATCGACCAGTCTATGTGGAAAACGAAATTCAATCAATTGATAAGTCTGAGGTCAAAAGTGTCTATCTTTCGACTTCCATACTCGAATAGTTGGAGACTCTTGAAGAATTCTCATTGCTTTTGTTGTCAATAAAATTTCTTTCTTTTAATTTTTCAAATTTTAATATGCGCAATAATTTCTATATACCAAGAAAGGTTTCATTTCCATATTAACCTTAAACTACATTCCCTCTAAACCACATTTTTTCATTATAGTCAAAATATTTTTCAATAAAGTACAGAAAAGTAATGTTAATATCAACAAAACACTGTCACACAATAATAGGTAAATACAAAAGAAAATTTACAGACCGAAACTTCTAACGATTGTGTTACAAACAATTTACGAGGACAAAGTTTTTTTTTTTTTTTTTTAAAAGTTAGAAAAGAATAAAGTAAATTCGTTTTAAATATGTTTTTGTACATAGAAATAGGAGCGTAAGATAAAAAGTTTTTTAGCAGATCGGAGATTATTATTAGAAAACTTTCTCTTTTCTTGTATACGGATAAATTTTTTTTTTCATTACATTTAATAAGGTCATAAAGGTTAAAAGAAAAAAATACATTTTTTATTAAAAGAAAAAAATAAATAGAATGACATTTGAACATAAAAAAGTTGATATAAAATTAAATTTTATAAAATAATGAATAAATAATAGTGTCCTGTTGTTAATACTTTGGGTTCTTTAATATGATTCTCTTACAAAGTTGTGTGAGTGAGTGCTACGATACTTTTTATTTGGCCTAACCAAGCAAAACAAGCAAAGGCAGAGTAAATCAAATAAATGTTCGACTTCCTTATCACTGTATTCTTTTTACGTACTTTCTGATTTCAAAAAAACGTGTTGGTGCACTTGCCAGTATATAATTATTTATTAATATTACTATGTCACCAAAACTGGCTTGGAATATTCAAGCAATCGGTATAATTATTTGAATAAAATGTGATTGCGATTTGAGAAGGTAGTCAGCTATAAGAATTACCATTTAACTCAGTTCAATAACGGTTGAAATATTGAATTTTGGCCAAGTATGTAATTTTGAATATAAACAAAAAATTTCCATAATCAATAGAATATTATTGCTACGTTTTACTTATAAATTCATTTACGTAACAAAACTCAATAAAAGAAAAGATCCAATTATGACCTGCTTAAAAGTAAACGGATACGGATCGTTTCTTCTCGTGGATATCCGCGTGTACGTTTACGGATATGGATATGCAGCACATAATATTAATCCAGATGCCATCGTAAAAGCAGATATTGCTGTATCAGGACTACCAAAAACTTATGAACTTAAATATAGATTAAAGTCTTTATATTAATTATTTAAATGTTTTCAAATCGTTAGTCGTTTTAGTCGTTTTTGTATTGATTGGAATATAAATTATTAACACAGGCTTATTTAAATCCAAATCCTAATAAATTAAAATGGAAAACGTGTTTACATGACACATGTTAAACTAAATAATATTTAGTTTAGGTATTTACAAATTTCATCTATTCTTAATATATAATTATTCTTAATTGTAATTATTTCGATTTTTTTAGTGTTTACCATAAGAATATCAAATAAATATTGCAATAAATAAAAATTTTTAACTTTTGGACTAAATATTTAAATATATCCACATTTCTTACAGTAATTACTGCCTTTTTTCGTGCTTAGTACACTCTCAAATATTCTTAATTCGTTTTAAACCAAATGTTTTATCACCTAGTATATTGCAATTACATATAAATTTTAAATACAATAAATTATAAATCCTAACCCCTAATTATAATTCCAACTATTTATTTATAAATATTATTTTATTATTATATGTTTTAGTAATTTTATACACAGTGTTTTTCAAAAGACACACGTTTTGGAAAAAAAATTTACGTGAAAGTAGGAAGCATTTACTGCACTTAAAAAATACTTTTGAAAACAGAAATATCTTATACGACATTAGACCGTATTTAATAATTTAGAAAATTAAGTTTTTTAATGTGACCAGAGGAAATTTCACTTGTACGCTGTAACCTTGAATGATCTAGATTGTTTGGCAATCTAGTTAGAGGATATTTATCGAATACTTCTCGGATATCTTCTTGATGTTCGAGACTTGATTGTATACTACAATTCGAAACGCTTGGAAATTGTTTGTTTTAAAAAGTAGCTTATTCGGCTCAGGCAATAAAGACAAAGATTGTTGAGAAGAAAATTGTTGCCTGTCTGTCTGGGTCGCAACAAGTTTCGAATAAAAAAAGCTAAATTAAATTTTACACTTAAGATGATTCAAAAATGGTACCATAAGTATTCTATAAAAATCTACATGCATATTTCTCCCAACTTTAATCTAGTAATTTTCATGATTTAACCTTTTTTTCAACTTACATAATCATAATGAACATGCTTCAATTCACTAATTTATTAGTTTTTCGTATTATTTCTTCTCATTTTGTTACAAGTTTTCATTTCCTCACTTACGTGGTTAATTTTAGCTCGGCTTTTCAAATCCTATTTATGCGTTAATTAATTAGTATACACTAGTCATGTCAACATCATTTCTGTAACAACTTTTAAATAAACGGTTAAAATAGTAATAATCAGTTGTATTTATTTTTTACGGCTTTAAGATTTGAAGAAATTTTTGTAACTAGTTTAAGGTTTAGTTTTCCCTGAAAACATAGACTTTGCTTAGACCATAAGAACATTTATGGATTTTGAAATACAGTATTCGTTTTAAGCATTAAGATTTCCATAAACTAAGTACTCGTATTTCTTTCTTTTGTATTAATAACATCTGTGTTGTAACTGATGCTGTATGTTGTGATTATATTAGTTTTGTAAAATATAATATGATAACAATCTATAGTTATTGTTATTAGTGCATATTAAAACATAACCAATTATATTACAATAATTTGGCATATTGCCAATATTCTAAAGGGGAATTTTGGAGTCTATCCATATAATATTTTAAGCTTTAATAATCAAGGAACAATCACTAAATTACGTTAAATATACACTTTTATTAATAATTAATAATTCAACCAATTATTATAAGTGTTTATCCGGAGATTCTAAAACATTATGGCATTCAATCACGTATTTCAAAATAGTTTAAATATCAGAACATTTTTTTATCAAATCAGTAGTGGCCAAATAGATAAAGTGCTGTTGAAGAAAATAGATCGATTTAGACTTGAGATTTCCAATATTTGCGTAGTTTTTTCCTTTGCAATATCATAAGTTTTGATAAATATTCGATAAATCGGGTTATCAATTGACGTATACTACGAGGTTTGTTTTCAAGCCTTATAAACAATAAAAATACATCACGCTACAATAAGGCATACACCGCTTAGGATAGCATATAGTATTAGAATATCGTAGTTTGACTGGATCCAGTATAAACGGTAAACTTATAACACTCTCATTTCGCTTCGATTTGAAATTAATTTCAAATATAAAATGCTTGTAATATATTTTTGTAAATATGTGTCCGAACTATTGAATATATACGGCTCAAAGATAATTAGTTGCTTGTTTTAAAAAAATGATGTATATATTAACAGTTTCACTGAATCTTTAACCATTTAGAAGTTTTTAATTTTTATATAAGCTTCACGCGGACATACATTGGAAAATAAATAATGCTGTGATACTTCAAATCCTCTCGACCAATTCACCATTAAAAAAAAATTATTATTATTATAAATCAAGATAACATGTGTCATTTATAAGCGACGATGTCGCAGGCTGGCATACAAATATACAGATAACTCTCGTCAAACTTAAAACACCTCTTTTTGTGTATTTATACTCTTTTTGTAAATTTATACTAAGCAGAAATTTATTGGTTTTAGCTTTAGAGGTCACATTCACTTCAAATTATATGAATTTACAATAATACATTTCATAAACAGTTGAATGTTATATCATTTGAAAAGAATGCATTATATCATAAATAATTAATGACATCAAATATGTGTGATTAGAAATAGCAATTATTATAAATTAAATATATATTTAATTATTATTATTTTCAATAATATTATTTTCAATATTATTATTCAAAACATTTGAATCAATATTTATTCAGGGTGGAATAAAGCACATACATTTCATAAACATTTGAATATTATATTATTTGAAAAAGAATAATACATGGATTATATCATAGATAATTAATGACATCAAATAAGTGTGTTTGGAAATACCAATTATTATTAGTTAAATACATTTAATTATTATTACTTTCAATGTAATTATTCGTAATATTTGAATCGATATTTATATATTTATTGGGTGGAAAAAACATATACATTTCATAAACATTTGAATATTATGTCATTTAAAAAAAAATGTATTATATCATCATATCATCAATATATAAATAATTATTATTATTTTTCATGTTTTAATTGGGAATCTTTGAATGTGTATTTATACAGGCAAGTTAAAATACAGAATATACTTAATTAATATGGGATGCTTCACAGACTCATAGACAACTCATAAATTGTTCGATGTCTAACCGAGATTAAAAACTCAAACTACATAACATAGAATGAATTTTCTTTTTTCAAGCAGTATAATGAACATATCTCATTCCAATGAGTCCGGATTCACACATCCCAGCCATAGTCCTAACCAGCTAACTCGAATTACATATATCGGATTCAGAGGTCCACTGTATCGGATTTTAATGATTTACGAGCTTAAATCTTATTTTAAGGTCTTAACTATGGCTCCAATATTTTATCTTGTTATCACCTTCCATGTTTGCGTTTTTTAGATACCTTGTAGAGCAACTTCAATAATGGCCAGATTTTGTACAAGTTAAACACGCGACTGACGGTCTCTGTTGCAAATTGTTCATAACTGGCCACGATTAAAATTATTTATAGTTAATATACTGCCCGGATCACTTTTCAGTATTTAGATAAACGTTGCAACGTCCATGTTTTTTTACAACCTTAATTTCCACCCCTCGGAAAACACAAACGGGCAGGTTGACTTATAGCTAGCTCTTTCTCGACACCATATATAAATTCCTTCATGATTTATAACAGGTAGTTTAAAAAGTCATTAGTCTTATTTTTCTCTTTGGGAATGTTCCACGATTTGTTCAATAATATCATTATCATACATTATAACCTAACACAAAAAGCCTTTCCCAGGTTTCATGATTGACGACACTATCATATGCACAGTTATTGTTACATACAATAGACAGTTATTATTATTACATAAATATTAAATTAAAATTAGTGAATATTAGTACCAAATTGTTCAAATAATGCGTAGATGGCAAACAGTACGTTTACTTTTCTATTGGCGTTGAAACATGTAGTAATACAAATTTCATATAGTTGCAATTATTATCGATATCATAAAGACAGAAAAGTATTTTTCCAAGTCAACAAGTATCGATATCTTAACTCAAAAAAGGTTATCGACGTCTTTAAGACGTAAGCAAAAGATAAACCTTGCTCTCTGATTTTTATGTCGCATCGGTGTCTGTCGCAGTGTGCTCTGTTGCTGAGTTGAGCTTAAATGAGACGGTTGTGTTACCACGATAAGTACAATATGGACATGGTGTTTTACTAAGCGAACGTCCAACTAACGAATGATTATCCTGTGTGTAACTTTCATTGGTTTAGCTTTAAGTGGAAGAGCAAAACGGAATTTCGACTTCAAAAATAGTAAATTTTAAATTCGATTAGTATTCTAACAATTTATATACTTTGTCGATAGTCAAATAGACGATAGTTTAGTAGTTGACGATTAGTACTTAAGCAATGATTGGTTAATTAAATGCACAAAATCGCCTAAAAAGCACCTTACTCTGGTACTTACATTCTGTTATAAATGTTATTTTTCTGTCTCAATTTTCTAAATAAAAATTTTTCAGGTTCTAAAAAGAACCTAATTTTGGGCATATTTTAATTCAATTTTGAATAGTTTGCTCTGCTAGCTTGACAAGTTTCATGATCCAGTTTTGATTTAAACATACTGTATACACTTCAATTTAATTATAAATGTATATACATTTATTAGATTATTATACAATTTGTTATTTGATATGAAATTTTGTATAATAATATTGAAAACAGTTATTAATACATAATTGCAAAGGGGTGGATTAATTATATAATTCAATTTTTGTATAGCCCTCATTATCATTCGATTTCAAATTTATCTAAGATGCTGTATGTATTATCGAATATTATGTATAAAGTTACGACACCGAAACCTAAGTCTATAACTTTTGCAACAAAGAATAAAAGAAAATTTTACAATTTTTCTTTCACGTAATGACAAACAACATTCGTATGTAAAATTATCCTTCAAAAATGAAAAACTATATAAATATAATTAAAATAATGCATTCTCTGTAATCAATAATCAAATTTTGAGGTTTATTTAATTTAGAAGAGTAACATTTATTAACGATGACTTTTGTTTCGTGTATAAAATATCTATCACAGCAATAAATAAACCAAAAAAAAAAAATAAATTCAGGAAATATCGAAACATAACGAAAAGTTTCCATTAATGAAAACTCCCTGATTCTACTAATAATTTAAATAATGGAATACGCATGTATTAAAGATTTCTTTTTAAAAAAAGAAAGGATTTGATAATGACACCCATAATTTTCGACGCTGTTATATTAAATGAAACAAAATTAAACCACGAAAAATTATATTATTGGTGTCAGCAAGTGGAATGGGATAATATTGTTTATTTAAAATAAATATTTATCTCAATTGTATACAAACAGTAGAAGAATTTGATAAAAGATAGAAATAAATAAAATTATAATTTTATACAAAATCCAATTAAAATGTAGGGTTACTCTAAATAAATTTTTACGATAACATCATAATAATTCGCGAATAACTTTCATTTATTTATTATGACACAAATCTTTATTAGTACGTTCTTTGTCATACGAAAGCGGCCAAATGCCGAGAAAGTGTGCGAAATGTTTTCGTGGGTCAAACAAGTCTGTATATATTTTAATATTTCAAAATATTAACTGCTTATTTTTAAATATTTCGATATAAAGTATTAGGAAAAAAACCTTTTATAAAGAAATTTTATAAACATACTTTTGATTCAAATATTGATTTCGAAAACTAGTAAGTATGTATCATAGTTGTGTCATTAATGGTCATCGTGTCTCAGGTGCTCAAATTTGTTCAATTGTAACAATAGGATGACATAAAACACCTACGATTGAGATGTATTTCCAAAGAGATTATATGACGGTGGGATAAGCCAAATATCGGTTACAATACGTGATGAACCGTTATATTGAAATAATATTTATCTTCTGTATAATTACTTTATTATGCTTGACACTGTTATTAAAGTAAAAAGTTTTTTTTTAATGGCAACCGTCCGATCAATTAAATATTTAAAAGATACATCGATGGGTGTGCGTTTATTATTTACGTTAAACATAATATAGCAATTCATAACGTTCATGTTCAGATATTAACATTTTGATAGCATCGAATGACCACGTAAAATTTAATGACGCCTTTTGAAAAGTAATTTGATATGAGGAAACCATTTTCTCTTTATGATTATTTGTTTAAGCTTATACAAAATATATGATTTTATTTTTTTGTCCTTTAAAAATCACACTTATTGCGTAATATTAGAATATGAATGAATTTTTATTGAGTTCAATAATAACTGTTTCAAGTTAATAATATGCTTGAATAAAGATAAACACTGTTCAGTTCAATGTACCAAAATTTCTTTACAATACCTAATAATTGTGCGGTATATTGAACACAGTAAAAAATTCAAACTTAATATGGAAATAGGAAAAATTCCTATTTTCGTAGGTATAATAAATTAGTTTTGTACCGCACAATAAAGTATATCTATGCTAGCTCGGTTTGCTCTTTGATAATTTGATGAAGTATCCGTTTCAAGGATCACATGTTTTTTGTTTTAAATATAACATTAATTCATGGCCGTTTGTAATTGACTAATACAGATTTTCAGTTTAGGCATTACCATTACGGTATGAGATGAATATTAATTATTTGTTAGTTTTTAGTTCGTTTTAGAAACGTTGTGTATTATAAATTGTTTCTTTATATTAATCATTTTATGTACAATTGGAATTAATTTCAACAAAACTAGAAAAATAGTAAATAAATTTTTAATTAATTATTATCACGAAAATTAGAGAAATCCGTTTTATATTTTGTTAAAAATTATCTAATATATATATATATATATATATATATATATATATTACTTTTTTCATTTTTGATTTTAATTGGTTTTTGCTTAACGAATTGAAAATTAATTACTAGAAACCAGGAAACTTTTCCTTTCATTTCTTTAAAGAGTAACCTGCTCACGATTTTCTTTAAGATTTATTCATTTTTCAATTGCGTAATTAATTATGACTTCATATTTTCCAATGAATGTGACTGTGCTTTGTTTAGATAACGATGAGATGTTTAGAAGCTTTTGCTATACAGAGATTCTTTATTTGGTCCGTTGGCTGCAAGTATTCTTAAATAAAGAAAAATTATGCTTCTCTTCGCTTCTTTCTATTCATTTCATAACTGTGGTAAACCAATAACCTTTCGAAGTTGGTTCGTTCGCGTCGTCTTCAAAAGGTACCGAGTTAGTTACGTTTGGGTTTCATTTTTTGCAATTTTTTTAATTTACCTATGTTATAAATCAAAAATTTATTTTGAGGGAGTTACGATATTATATATAGCTCAGAAAAATATATCTGTTTTGATAATAAATGTACGAAGCTTTCAATCCTGCCATTTTAATTAATGGAAAACTTAAATTTCTTTTTTTAAAAGTACCAATCAAATAATTTTTCATGAAGACATTCAAGCTCTTACCTCACGTTCCTTACAAAATCAGCCATAGCTGTATAAACTTTCCTTCATACGTCCCATCTTATTCCGTAAGTCCTAACTTGTTTTCATCAATAAGCGAATAGTTTATGTATATGAAAGTGAAAACATACCTTACTTCTGCCCGTCTTATAAATGCACAGTTATTTCATCTAATTTTCCACATGACTTAAAATTTCGTTTTTTTTTTTTGTCTTGCTCTTATTTTCTTATGGATATTTCGATAACCTTTAAAAAGGAAGGCTTGTTTCCTGACTATACTTCATAAATGTATTAAATTTAATGCTGATTATACATGCAAGTATCGTTTATGTTCCAAATTCGTAACCGTTAGTATGTATATCTATGTATGGAATTTTTTTAATTTAATTTTTTGTGTTTTCAAAAAATCTTCTTATGGTATTTCTCATTTGTGTCACTGAGAATAAAAATTGTAGCGAGAATTGAATAGGTTTCTTCGATTTTATTTCTTAGCCAAACTATAAAAACTTAACTCAACTTATTTTTTGACGCATAACGACGAATAAGGAATTTTAACTTTCCTTATAGTTTTAAAATAATTTTTCTAATAATGTTTGCTTCAATGTTATGAAACAAACATTTATTTATTGATTTATTTTTTGTTCTAGGTAAGAAAAGTTTTCAACATTTCATATTTGTTCACCTACAGTGGTCTCCGTGCCAATTTTAACAAGAGGTAACGGACCGTAATGTAAGTAGATTCTCATTATGTGTAAAGAAAATATCGCATATTTTCGATTATATAATAGTATTAATAATCATAATTGTAATAAATAATTGGAACGAAGTTCCTTACGGCAGGCTTGGAGGGGATAGGGATTTTGCTGCGCGAGCGAACTGATAAAAAATGTGATAGTAAAACCGTAAGAAAAAGTGCGTGGAATAAAATGTACATGTTACAAATCATCATTTCTATAGAAACCAAAATCTAATTTTGAAATTCAAAATAAAACTTCTTTTCTATTCAAAATAAAACTTCTTTATCTCTTCTCACTAGCAGTATGACGAACTGTCAACTATATAAAGTGTGCATATCGCATTGTTCAAGTATCCTAATAGGAACAGAAAAGCAAAAATTGTATCTGACATGTATAACACTGAGTACTATGTAAAACCCAAAGATAAATAAAGAGAATTTTAAATCGTAAAATCGTAAATGTTCAAGTATTACCGGAATCATTCTTGGTTCAGGAGGTCCATATACCTTTCATCAAGTGTATGTGTACCACAGCAAAAATTATCGGATGAACGCGGTCCCGGGTGTACCCCAGCAAATACCAGGTAAATACCGGGTGGATATAATGTACCGGGTGCACACCAAATACCGGGAATTCGACAAGAAAGGATTTGAAATTCTTCCCCTAAGGGTAGAATTGCATCCGCATGTAAACGATGTAATATCATTTATTAAAATGTGAAAAATATCACAGCAACGCGTACACCGGGTGGGTATGCTTCAAAATATAAATTAATATCATAATTTATTCTGATTTGCCGCAGCTTCATATTTAGTTATAGACAGTTGAGAATATGTTACTATATTTAGAAAACCTACATAAAATTGAGCACGATTTTTTTTGCAATTTGTGTCGATTCTACATTAGCCGAAGGAACTTCGTTCCTACCTGGTGTCCCACGACACCACATCATTTATTTGTAAATTTGGCCATTTAAAAAAAATACTAAAATGGTCTTCAAATCGGTTCCCAAAATTTAGTAGACGCATTACTACAAGCAGACACTTTTACATAAAAACATCATACAATATGCTTTTTATATTTTATTGTAAATAAAAATGTTGATGCACTGTTTTTAATTTTGTATAAATATTATATTTATATCTTGTATATGTTACAGTAAAATCATGAATTAAGCCAATGTACGAAATTTGTAGTTAATGTATGCGTTAACTAAATCATCCCACAAATTCTTTAGTGAACGAATTAACAAGATAATGTTACATTCTCTATTACTATCTAGTTAAATTCTCTATTACTATAAAGTATATGCAATTATTATGTTTACAATAAATAGTACGATTATTATCCCTAAATAATATTCGCTTTACTCATTCTTCAATTTATAAGGTTATATTATTTAAGAAATTTACATGAGTCATAAATAAATTTGTGAAGAATAATTAAAAGAATAAAATTTTTGCAATAATTTATGTTTTGAATGAAAAATTTATGTTTTTGCAATAATTTAAGTTTTGTTTGTGATAATATTTATTCTATTTGATTTAGTTAATCTGTGATTTACATGTTATATTTTGTAGTCGAAATACGTATTTATAAAATACAAAATAATTTGATCTAGGAAATTGGGGAAAAATCGAAATTTATGTTATATTTACGCAATAATTATGTTTTTTTATAATAAATGCTTTTTTAGTTTTATCCAAAAAAAATAGTGATATTTTTTAATAAAATATCAATCACAGAGTTATCCATTATCCAACGTTAAATTATTAAAATTTTTTAATAAAGAAATATAGCATTTTATTTGAGATGCTTTAGATATTCCTACTTTGTTAATTATTTTTGAAAAACCTAATTCGATTCGGAACAATGGGTGCATTTGATGTAAATGATATTTAGTACTCAGGATCAGAATTGATCAAACTACTAAAAAATGCTATTTTTTATTGAACAATTTGTCACCGTGGTTTTAATTCGTTTCAACTTTCGTATCTCAGAAAAAATATACAGAATTTACAGTAATTAGGAGTCTTTTAATAGTTTATCATAGACATGAATTCTCCATGTCTATGTGGGTTTTATTCGATTTGTTAGTAAAAGGGAAGATGCCAAAATTGTTATCACTTGAAGCGTCTTCATTTCAGTAACATGAATTTGAAGATATTTTTTTAAATCTTACAAAATAGCCAAAATATGGACGATTAAAATTCTTAATTAAACAAAAAGGATATTTGCATAAATGACGTCAGAAACTTAACATAGATAATGTTAGTATGCACATATTCAAATTATGAGGTAATTGTCAAATAAAATCTTTTAAGATCTGCATGTCTAAACAATGGATTATTTAGGCATTCTAAAAATTATCTAGGCAAAGTGTGCATTTCATTATTATTTTACTACTGTGTATAAAAATTAACGTAGATGTGTGCATTAAACTACTCAATGCATACATTAACTAAAATGTACATTTTATCCGTAACATTTATATATATAAGAAGTTAATCAAAAACATATTTTTGTAGTTTATCAAAAATACTATACACATTGGGAAAATGATAATATCTTCTCATTCAATATCTGTCATAAATAATATAATTTTTCATTTATCTCGGATAAATTTCTTTGTCTTGTTTTATTTACATAATATAAAATGAATACCAATGTGCTTTAGGGGTTACAAAACAACGAACAAAATGTAATTAAAGTAAATTCGCAAAATATACGAAATACTTTTACAATGTAAAAACTATATTTAACTTAGTTAACGTTATCAAATTTTTAAATGAAAAATGCATTTATATATATATAGAACAATGAATTCAAATTGTAAAGAATAATAGGATTACTTTTTTTTTCTTCATAAAAAAGATTGTTACCAAAAAAAAAAATTTTAAAAATTATTGTTTTTATTATGAAATAATACGTTGGAAATGTTAAATACCATATTTGTATTCCATATTCTCAATTTCGGTTCCACAAGCACCTCTGGTGAATAAAAAGCGGTGTGAGGAAATCACACATTTTCTCTTAAGAGTATTTGGTATATTTTAACCTAACAAACGGCTTTCGAATCATTCATTTTAATTATTATGAAATTTTGTATTCCTTTACTATATAAGATATGGCAAATTTTAATTTTGATGAAATACTTGAGTGTGGATTACCAGCTTTAGGCCAGTAACAAAGTGACATTCAATGTAATTTTTTTATAGTCGGATCTGTGTTGAAGCAAAGTATAGTTAAAGTAGGTCTGTTATACAAAAAACTTTTAGATAATCGAGAACTATCTCCAATACCAGACATCTTTAGCAATATCAATTTTCAAGTCTATACTATGAGATCCAATCAAATTCATAAGCAGTTCTTCCCAAGGAAGAATTAATGATAGACAGGAATTTTGAATGATTGTTGCTATGGCTGGACATAGAACCATACTGTTTTACATACTCGATATATGGCTCAGTATCAATGTTTGATTTATTTTTAATCATAAGCATTCATAAAATACTCTAACTATTCAGTCTATACATATATACATTATAATCAAATGTCTTGTATTTATATAATCTACGTATTACCTAAATTTGAGATAAAATTGTTTGAAACCAAAGCATTTTACTTAAAAATGTATGAAACAAAAGTTTAAATAAAATTTTTCTTTTATATCTAATGGTTTAAAAGTTGAACCCATTGGATCCAACCGATTCTGTTCAATTACGAGCTTAAACTCAGTTTTTATGTCAAAATGTGCCACCAAAATTTCTACTCGTTATCACTTTTGGATTTTGATTTATCTTGCAGACGAGCCAACAGGCAGTTGGACGGACATTCGAAAATGGACTAATAAGGTGATCCTAATATTACCTATATCAAAATTTTGCTTGTGCGGGAAATATTTTTAAGCGTTACAAACTTTAGACTAAAATTATTTATTACTCTGGCATATGTTATACATGTCGAGTATAATAATATACTCTGACATATCTCATATCTTTAAATGAGCAATTCTTGTATATATATAATTGGAATCTCGGAATCGGCTGCAACGATTTTCATGAAATTTAGTATATAGGGGTTTTCGGGGGCGATAAATCGATCTAGCTAGGAATCATTTTTAGAAAATGTTATTTTATTCGTGTTTTATCGACAATCAACGCGTTCGAGTAGTCTCAACTGAAAAATATAACTCTTCCTGACGTCTATTGGCAAATAATAATACTATTTTTTGTGAGCAACTAATTGCTTTAACGACACAAAGCTCGGTCATCTAGGTACTATTATATATGTCTAGTATAATAATATACTCTGACATATACTGTATATGCTGAGTATAAACAACATATTTTGCAGTTATGAATTGCTAAGTTTGAATTTGGTCATAACACTACTCAAAGGCTAATATTCAATTATCCCAAGTGGCATAGTAATCACGCTCGTGTTAATTACTTACTTACAATCTACCTTACAAAATAAATTAAATCAGAAGTAATCAGAAAAAATAATATTGGAATTCGTGTTATAATCAGCGGGAGTGTATCTCAATCGCCATTACAAATTGAAATGATATTGACAAAAAAAATATATATTTGAGACTAGAAATTAAAATGTTTGAATTTGGTACAGTGCAAAGCCGAAGTATATAAATCAATAACTCGTATGTCGTTATCATAATACGAGTTGTATGTGGTTCTGGACGTATTTTTAAACATTTGAATATTATCTGTTGGTTATTTTCATTATATTTTAAAGACGTTTAAATATATAGCACATTGGATAAATACTGTCATGTTTGCATAAACACGATGTCATACATTTCCTATCATAGTAATACTTTAATTGCAGAATTTAGTAATATTGTCGTTTATCGTGATAAAAAGCACAGCGTTAAACATGAAATAAAAATGTGAGTTAAATCAACTAAATGGGCACTTGGGTTCAATTCTTGCCGACAAAACCATGTAAAGGTTCCTATTTGGATCGTTCCTTGGTAAAAGCATAGGAACGTTTGTAACTAGAAAGAAATCAGTTGAAGGGACTTACTGGTCTGCTCATTAGCTTTGTAAATTGAAAAAAATATATATATTAAATCATTCTCACAAAGAATGTCCTTTGGAGATTATATCTTGAGGAGATGGAAACTAGTATTCAAATTTTCATTTACTCCATATTTCTACTCCATAAACCTTACAATTATATACCTTAATTGTATGTTTCCTGGATATCAATTATTGGTATGATATTACTTATGATATTTGAATGTATAAAAAAAATTAACATCTTCATTTTTAACATCTTTGAGTTTTAACAATGTCAAGCACTTTTCAACGTTAATAACGACATGCGGTGTGATGTTTGGTGCTCGATAAACTACTTTTTAATATTCTTTTTCGATTTGATCAACACATGATAGTCTTTCTCCGAGATAGTAATCATTTTAACTCCTATATCAAAGTCTTTGTTTTTTATTAATTATTCTAGGCCTCTGGATATTTTTAGAAAAAAAGGTTGTTTTCTACACCTGAACCACAAACCACAACATATAATTTTTCGTAAAAAGATACGGAGCCCTGAATAAAAAATATAATCAATAAAAAAAAAAATTTGCTTGGTAAAATTAAAAATAATATATATTGTTTTTTTTCCAAAATCATTTGTGTGTGTAACATAATCTGTTAATTATTAACATAGGGGATTAATTTTTAGGTAGGCGTATTTGATAATCCTTTAGGGAGATCTTTTTGAAAATGTATTCCCTTACATAAAAAAAAATCATCTTCAACGGTTAAAATAATTTTACTGTGTACGAAATGAACACTTTTTTACAAAATCAATAAATTAAAACAAAATATGTATATATATTAAAAATATGAGGATAGGTTTACATTAAAATTAAAAAGTTTAAAACAACGGTGAATATCAAACTAGTGCACCAAAGCTTTGTTATTTATTTACGAAATTGAAGTATACTAACGCACAAAAAAACACAATTGTTATTGTAATTATAAGATAGGTAGATGAAGCTTCAGAAAAAGATAGAAGTGATACGCAAGCTGCTTAATGGATACAGCCTTGAAAGTTATTTACTCCCCAATATCATTGTATAACTAGGAAAGCACAAAACACGTCGATGCGGGATTGTTGTGAAATTGTAAGTAGAAAGGCCCAGACTTATGTCTAAAAACGATATCCGTGAAGGAGGCTCTACCTTGAATCGGCGTTGTTTCTAAGAGCAGGTACATATCGCTTACCATGTGTCTATAATATGAAAATTGTTATTACGTCAAATTATTTAATAATTTATCCAAAAATGCCTATTTAAAGATTTTTTTTTATATTATGATTAATTTGTTAATCATTTCTTGCAGACTTATGCTTCTCCGATTAACATTTGAAAATCGTTTATACATTTCCGAAAAGTGTATTGCATTTTCATTCCTTAATAATGTACCTTTTGTTAGTAGAAAAAAAAACTGACATATTCGTGTATATTCTTTGACTATAGTTTTTGGATAGTCATCGACACTTCAATAATAACCTCCTTAATCTTAACTCTATAATAACTAAAATTTTCATAAAAAATTTTGGAACTCCCATCCCTTTTTTTTCGAACTTCGAATATTTTCGTGAAACAAAAGGTTATTATATAAAATTAATTTGTAAATTCAGCATGTTTACATTTATATAGATATATTTTATAAATATGAAATAATTTTCATCGATATTTGCATATTATTGAATATTCTATGTTATATTATTATTTAAATATTGTTCTGTAAACTCGAATTTCATTTATTAGAGAAGTTATTCGAGATATAAATAACTTTAATAATTAACTATTGATACAACTGGTTCGTATATTGGTATAAAATACCGATCGAATCTAAGTTTAGTCATAAATAATGATTAATATAGAGCCCATAAGTCATGTAAGATAGAAATGGAAAATTTGTATCAAAATTACAGTTATCTGTTACCGTATAATTTAGTAAATTTATCCAAATCCGTTTGAAAAATTCTGTATTGGAGGATTGGAAGAATTCTTTTTTGTATTTCAATATTATCATTATAATCAACTATATTAATTATATATTATATATAATATATATATAATTCTAGTGCCGACCGTTTAACTCTCCTTTATTTTTTGAATTATTTTTAGGGTATTACAAGCTCCCTTATTTAGGAGGACTAAATTAAGATCTGAAGTACCTAAAATTATTCAAAAATTTAAATTATGGTATAGGAAAAATTCATTAAAGTAACTGAATAAAAGTATTAAAAAAAGTTGGTAAAAATTAAATTAGAAAAATGATAACTAAAATCCTATGTATATGTATAACATCTAATGAAATCTTATTACCAAAACAAATTTATAAAACAGTAGAAATTGGCAGCTATTAGGGACTGTTGACAGCGGTGAAAATCTTAATTTCTTTAATCATAATAATGTAAGAAAATTGTTGAAAATTCATTGCTCAGAATTTATATACTCATTAAAGTGAACTATGTCGATTGACTTTTTTCTCAGACATAGCACATAGTCTAACGATGAATTACATAATATTATTTAATGGTAGTGTATCTAAATTATCATTTTCTTTGTGTAGTTTTGTAAAATGTCACCGAAAACAAACAATATATATTATATTTCATTTGTCTGATTATCAAAACACCGAAATGTGACATAAACAGACGGATCTGAGTTAATAGAATTTCAAATTGACTTGGTTTGTCTACCATACTCCTTGTGTTCATTATTTTTCTTTGTATGTATATAATTTTGTTTTAAACATTACATTATGAATGTACTATTATTATTATCAAATTATTAATATTTTAATTTGAAAACACAAAATATTATTAATTGTTAACACAATCTACTCAAAATTTCAAAAATAAATACTTATACCTGTGAATAATTAAACTATTTGTCTATGCAATTTTAAGCTTTTTTAAATCTTAATCTAAATTACATACCAATTCATCTTTCCATTTTTAGAGCCGACATATAACAGAAATATATGAAAGTTGTATAATTCAGTTTGAAGTTTGCGAGGTTGAAAAATAATGAATGTATTAACATAATTTTTAATGTTTGTTCCTCTACCTGTCTCTCAACTAGGTAATTCGAAAATGAAAAAATGTAGGGAATTTAAATTTTGATGACGTATTCTAAACTTCATTAAACAGAAAAATCGATGCACTGGCTCACCATAATATATTTGTATTATATAGTATATTAGTATTTTTTAAACCATTTAGAAGAAAAGTACAAATACAAAAAATGTACAAATACAAATAAACAAAATTTCACCTGAAATACAAGTAAATATACTTTTTTTTTTGTTCATTTGTTTTTTTTATTGCGGAATATCTGATTATTTATATTTCCATTGTCATAATATTAATAATTAAAAATATTTCAATCATTTATGCTAGTTATGTATCGGGTATTTATGTAATTAACTCTAATTAATCGTTATCCTTCACTGGTTTGAACAACAGAAATATATGTAGATCCGTTGAAAATTTTAACGTTATTACGTATTTTTATAACTCACGAAAATTGTAGGCCAACTTCAACTAATGAATAAATACAACGTCAACTAATTAATGCATTAAATATAAATTAAATAATAAACTTTAAGATAGTAAGAACCACGTATTTTGTGTATTTTAATTTTCATTATTGTTCAACTGTCATATGTCAAAAAATCGAATCAGCCATATGCCGACATATTAATCGATATTTTGAATTCCACTTAATCAGTTATAGAAACAAAAAGTACAAAAGAAATCCTACCTTATTGTTTCAATTATTAAATAAGTTTATTCAGCCATACACTTGAATATTTCAATCCATTAACTTATAATCAACAGACCATACTTAACAGAAGAATAAAATAATCTAAATTAAAATTTTTAATTATTCAACATAATATTTGATAATGCCATACCTAATTTATGATTGGTTATAAGCTAATTAACGTTTTTGTGTTTTTGAATTATCAGCAAATATTTTTCAAAAATTTAATATTATAAATAGAGTGTTTCGAAAGATTTTCAACGTATAAAACAAATATATAATATTCTTTTCTCCTCGGAAGAATCATGTGACATTATAGAAATCTTTGAAAAATGCGTTTTATTGTGGGTAGCTTCTGAGTTTATTTATGGACTAAATATAATACATTTATACTTGATTTCTTGGATTGGGGGATTTTTTGAAAAAGTAAAAAAAATCGAAAAGAATTTCACTTCTGTTTTCAAGGACAATTAAGGCCAAGGAAATCCAAATATAGTTCTTATTTTACGATTGGATGACTAATTATCCACATATCTCAAAGCGATATCTCAAAACCTACGCAACGGATCTATAAATGGGTGTTATTTTTTAAAATATACGAGCCAAGAATAAAGAAAATTTTCTCGAAATCTGAAAAGAAATATTTACCCCGTTTTTAATAATTTTCTTAATAGCGTTTTCTTCATAAAAATTGAAAAATTGGAGAAAATTTGTCTCGGATGATTGACCTATAGACTTCTTAAATGACATCCATTCAACGATAAGATGGATAGTTTTTGAGATATCAAATGGAAGCAGCACCGGAGGTCAGTATTTCGGATTCAACCGATATCTCAAAATTTGGTCATTCATTGGTAAAATAAATGTTTATTTTGGTTTTCTAAGACATTATTTACAAACTTTTATTCTACATTTGTACTGAAAATTAACTCCATGCATGAATTAATCAGCTGTTAAGAGACTATCAATCTTTTTAAGTAAATCTTCTTTTTTAAAAGAGATACACTAAACCAAATTTTTTTGATTGGAATAAGTATAAATTTTTTTGGACTCAATTAAAAATATTTTCAAACAGAGTCCCTATATAAATATCATGATTAAATTATCATATTGATTAAAAACAGATAAAATATTTTGATAAAATTCATGAATAACAAATTATGCTGTAATCAAAATGTTTTCAAATATAATTACCTATGAATATTGATATTAATTTATATATCAAATTTTAATTTCCAAACCAAAAAAAAAAAAACTGCTGCTGCTGAAATAATTTACATTATGAGAATTATGTTATACATTTAGTATACATTTAAAATAATATAACACATGGTTTTGTAGAGAAATTTTTCTCAAACATTTCATTTATTTCAGTCATTTTAAATCGGATCGAAATTTCCAGAGATATTAAAATTAAAATAAGAAATATGGAAAACAAGGGAGCTACATACCAAATTATATCACGACACATTTTTTTTCAATTAGATAGATATTTTATCAATATTCAATCGAAAAATCGCATTTACGTTTTATTTTAGTTTTTTTCACTGTGTATTGGGTTGACTTAAGAAAATTTTGCACGGTGCAAACCGTCACCAAATTAGCAACGAGTAACAGTTCCTCAGAGAATCATTACAACCAGGTAATTCATACTGATGATGACTACTTTGTAGTCGAAATACATATTTATAAAATACAAAATAATTTGATCTAGGAAATTGGGGCAAAAAATCGAAATTTAACCGTTGTTAATTTCACTGTGCCAAAATTTTCTTTTGCATATTTTTCGTTTTTCTTTATCACCGAATGAGATTTAATATATAAATAATATACATATATATACAAGTAATTACGAGATTGTTGCAACGTAATGGATTTTTTTTTTGACACATCCCAAAATTCCAAAATTATAGCTCAGCTGGGTGTAGATTTTGATACCCCAATAACTTCTTTGTAGACGTTGTTTACAAGTAAATAAATTTCCCTTCCATATCAATATTGCCTTAACCATAGTGGTAAACATTCTTAGTAATAGTTTTACAGAAAATTCCTTTTACTTGTATATGTATTTTCTTATTTGAAATATTGCTCTACTGGGTCTTTCATTTTCTGTAGATGTTATTTCCATTTTTCGTCCTTAGATAACCTTAGCTAAACTTTCAATGAGCTAGCTCCCCGACTAAAATGGTATAAACGAAATAGAATATCTCTGTTACAAGAAAAATGTGTATTTATCTACACCAAATTTAAAATCATGAATTAATTTAATTTAATTTGAACAGTGCATTATTACATAACATTCTTCGATAGAGATTGTAAATGATAAACCATATATTAATGAACTATTTACCTACTAACTAGATAGCTGTTACATCACACTTCATTTAATTAAATACACTTCTATTCACAATAGAATAGATTATGCACTTTATTGATAGTAATTAATACTTGCTTATATTATATGAAACTAAACTATATATGAACCGATATGATGTGTTTATACCTTGGTTTATTATAAATTAAATTGAAACTATGAATAATAGTAATATATTTGGAATCAAAGGATAAATATCAAAATCGATTACATAGAGTTTCATTTTTCGTCAATGAAATGTCTCACTATTTGACAACATTAAAAATAAAATATGACAAAATTTAGTCATCCTATAAGATAAAAGATAAAAAAAAAAACATATTTCATTTTATTTAAAATTATGTTTACTTTTGGGAAATTACAAGATAAAATATGTAATAGTTTTTGTAATTTTTTGACTGCTTTTGTAGTTTTTTGACTGCTCTGGTGACGTCTCTAGCTAGGAAACTATAGAATACATTGCATACTTACTTATATTAAACAAGAACTGCTTTGTTGTATTTATATGAATTGGCTTACTAGTCCCACGTACCACGTGACAAGCGTCATTACAGAAACACGCTGGTTAACACGCTGTTTTAATAATTTAAAGTTTAACTTTGTTTTCATTGGAAATGTATATTTCCCAGAAATATCAATGTAGTGTGCTTATTATGTAATAAACAATTTTTTTTTTATGATATCCAAAAATTAGTCAAATTGCCTATTTCTCATAAAAATATTTGTAATCATTTTTTATGTAGGAATTGCTCAATATAATTACTTGTATCTCACTGATTACATATAATCATCATTTATTGTACTGCTAGGTACAATAAAATAGACTCGTATAGAAAACGATACCATTATTCTTCAGGATGAATGGCACAACAATTGCAGCTGAACGTATTAACACAGTAAACAAAATCCGCGTTTTTGTGTTTGAAACGGTCTGTGATAAAAATTAGTATATTACCTTGTCGTTTTTCTTTTCCTACTTGAAAAGAATGAATTTTACACATTAAAATAATGTTGTAAATACATAAAATAGTTAACTAACATTACTTTTTCACATGATAAGTTTGGTATATTAAAAATATCTGCTTTTATAGAAGTTTACGACTGTTGGTCTTTATTTAAAATTAATTACAAAACCTCTGTATTGAAGCTTAAATAACAATTCAGTTAACACTGATTTTGAGTTAACAATTCCATGTGTCTTTTTCTGTGTAGACAATCAACATGAAATTTCTGTAAACCGTTTCTAACACCTAAATTGTAATGATTTTAGGATTGAAAAATTATGTATGATATTCCAAACCATGTATGATATTCCAAAATTGCATTATGAAATTCGACTACATGACAGTAATAATCATTTCTTCATTTTTAAAAATGAAGAAATTTTTTCAATCTCATTTTATTCAATTTTTTATTTCCAAATTGTCATGCTAGTTATTATCATTTAAAATATTTTATAAAAACCTTTTGTCTCGACACGTGGTTTAAATTTTATAGGTGTACGGTTTAATTATTTTTGTGTTTTTCAACTTTAATATTTTCAAAAAATTCTAGGGAAGAAAATTGCTACAATATCGTAATATTATATTGGAATAGCTTTAATCTTGGTACCAATTGTTTTATAAAATATATTTGATCTTCAAAACTAGTTACAGCGGATGAAATAGTTAAAGGAAACTTTAAATCGCTTTTATGCTGTTTTTAAAAATTCAGATATCGATAAAAAAATATAAACATTTTGTCTATTATGACAAAAGATTTTCATTTCAAAATTAACTCCTTGGAGTAATATAATTTCTTTTTTTAAATTCAAAAACTTCATTGAGAAAATTAACTTTAAAAAATGTAGCTAAAATCCAGAAACAGAAAACACATTTCTTTTGTAATAGGTATTTGTTTGGACTTTCCTTTGAATAATTCTTTTGTACTAAACAGTTTTTAGTCGAAATTTCATTTCAAAATGTTCCAAAAAATGGAAAATCATTGATTCGACACACATAATATTTCATAATTTGGATTACATAATACAGATTTGAAGTACAATGTTTTTGTTTTAAATTGTACATACCTTTCATATATATGATTTGAATAATTATGATTATATAATGTTGTTTAATACGAATCAATGATTATTATTTCATTTCGTATTTAATAATATGGATAAATTAGTTAATTATTTGTGTTAAATTTTGAAGGAATAATTATGAATTTGGAAATTAATTCAACATGAGCTCACAAAACAAATATTTCTTAAATAATAATTTATTCTATTGAACAATGTTATTCAATATATATTATATAAACAATTCAAAGGTAATCAAAATACTCATGTTTTTCTTGAATTCATTTCAAATCATTAATTTACATTTAGCAAATATAATCCGGAATATTTTTCAATTATCAATAACCTATGTTAGAAATATTCTAAAATTAAAAGGAAGAGTTGGTTAAATTATCAAACAATTATCAGAAACAATATTCTATATTTTTTATTTTATCAAAGTTTATCTCTATAAGATAATAATTTAAGTTAGAACAAGTATAAGAAATTCTTGAAATTGCATTCTCTAAGAGGGCGAAGATGCAGTTTAAATTTTGAAATATCGAACAATTGCTCAAACCGCTTAGTCAAAAAGGTTTAACCTAAGACTAGAAGAACTAAGGATTAAATTATAACGTAAACGAGACAAAATAATTTACTTTTTGTAATTCAATACTCAAAGGGCTCACAATACAAATTTTTATCTCGATCATGCAGTTTGCCTGCCCAAACTTGAGTATTATAAAATTGATAACATAGTAAATGCTCTGACTATATTATTTATAGCACAGAAAATGCTCTGATTATTTAACAGAAAATCGTTTCACACTAATTTAGATAGTTTTTAAGGGTCACTTTTTTTAATAAATGGATAACTTATTAATTAATGAATTTTTATTGTCTAAATAAACGTATTGTTCAATTAATTAACATCTATTAACTATAATAATAATGATAATTGCTATTTAAATACTCTTCAATTTACAAATTAGTCTTCTTTAAATTTTTCCTTACACTCAAATCTGCATTTTTTCAAAAGAATTTTTTAAGTTTTTTCCCGTAATTCTAATTTTGCTATAATTTTAATTCGCTATATCACGGAACAAAAAAAGTAATCTTTAAATATGCACTATCGAAAAAGATTTTATTTTTAAACTAATCAAAATTATATGTTTACAAAGAAAATTCTCAATTAGAAGAAAGTTTTGGTTAAATATGTTGATGATTGAGAATATTATAATATATTTGAATTAATGTTCAAGAATCATCTATTCAATCAATGAGCCAACCATTTTATATAACAAGAACATCAATTTAATATTTTATAATAAAATGAAATTGTTCCTTACTTATGAATTGAATGAATTCCCCTTTCTAACTCCTTCTTACTCATTTCCTTGCAACTATAACTTCGATTAAATATAACTTGTGTTCATTGATGAGATATATTGTCGCTATTGTTACAACTCGATTACCCTGGGGCTTCATATACAATTGTTAACACTAGGAATAGCCTAGTTCTAGAGCTTTCTATTGTTGCTTGAAATAAGATTTGTACATTATTGAAATACAATGACGCACACACACACATACACTATTCATGTGATTCTTTAATGTATACATACAAGATTATGTGTTCGTGGTACAGCTAAGTCGATCTAACAATGTCCATTTCGTTGTCCAACAAGTCGTTTCCCATTCCATTCTCATGTCCCTGTCCTATGCCATCTTGTTCACTCAGTCCGCTTTTTCAGTTTTTCTTTTCATTTCTTCTTCATATATGTATTTTTTATTTTTATTTTATTTTATTTTTTTTTTTTGACATCAAAATCATCTACATTGAATTGAATAGTCGGTAAGTAAAACTAGATATTATTTCCTTGCGTTTATGTTTTCTGATTTTGTCTCCACTCATTATATTACAACATTAGAGCTTATTATATTTTCACATTTTTTTTTGTATATTCTAGAAAAACTTTTGTTAGTGAATAATGTTGTATTTTTTTTAAATAAATAATAGAGGTATCTATTCTGGCAAGGATTTGACGTATGTAAAGCTATCATTGTCTAATGAACATAATTATTCATAAAAAAGCTCATTAATTAGTGTTAATTTAGTGTCAAAAAATAAAATTTGATGATGAAGTGTTTACCCAAAAAATGAGATTACCGCTTGTTTAAGTAAGCAAGCTAGCAGTAAACTTTTGCAAATAAAAGCTTTGGGAAGTGAAAGTATATAGTTTCTACTCCAGAAATTTCGTACTCAATTAGTGCTGCCAATACAGCACTAAAATTAAGCTTAAAAATATTTATTTAAGAGAAAAATGGAAAAACTGCTAGCTTTATATTAAGCTAGCATTTTACTACTGTTTGTTCCAAATAAGCGCACTTTGTACGAAGAATTTCAGGAGAGCTTATTGTAAGCATTTCATCCAATATAATTATCGTTTTAGGTATAATAATCTTAGTAAAAAAATTCACAAATCATTACGTATGTAAAGCTAAAAAATTCAAATGGGCAGAATCACTCATAGCATACCTCATTAATTAGTGCTAATTAAGTGCTAATTTAATTCCAAAATAAAATTTGATGCTCAAATGGATTTCCTAAAATATAATACTACTTACTTTATATAAAGCTCTAGCAGTTCCCTTTGTTCTCTTTTGCTAAAATCGGCTTTGAGACAATAAAGCATTCAAATTGGAAAATTCAAATTTGGAATTCAAATTGGAAAGCGGTAGTCGTCTGTCAGGAAAGTATTATTTTAAAATTGAATAAAATACTTTATCTAACTGGGTATAAGTCAAGGATATAAATTCAAAGACTAAGATGCAAGTGTCTACAGTCGAAAAGTTATTGAAAACACCTACGACAGAAACTAGTGATTTTTATAAAAAATGTTTTAAGAGGGCATGAAATGATTTTTAAGGCTGTTTTATTAGCGTATACACGATAGGATCGTTTATATTCGTCTTTCAAGAATAGATTATTTCTTTTAATTCAGGGAATCTAATCTAATTCGAAATTTACGTTTGGCATATATACAGATACAATTTCATATGAAGAATCTTCTGAATCTAAAAAATACAATTATTTGTTCAATTGTTTGAATGTAAATTGTATAGGAAATGTGAAACAAAAATTATGAAATAATTTCTTTTTATTGCAATGCTGAATCAAAGGCAACGATGTAATTTCGATATGAACTCCTTATTGTTAATTCTCATTGTGGGGGTTTGATAAAATAAGCCAAAAGTTGCGGTAAATTGAATAAAGTAGTGCAAATCAAAAATATTATTTTGAATGCAAAATAATTCTAATTATCTCCTTGAAAAAATAATAGGTTAACTCTCAGGAAAAATTGAAATAAATTAAATCAATAGTAACACAAATTTCCAACAAAATACTTTTCAAGAAGAGTGAAAGTTATAATTACAAGACTGGTAAAGTTCTCACAATATAAAACTTAAAATATAAAACATATTTTAAAAGAGTGCGCTCACGTTGTGCCTTCGTTGCGAATAACCGGTGTACCAGATTGTGAATTATCAGCAGCACAGATAAGAATTTTGTGGTTACTAATTCAAGTTCCGAATAATTCAACATAAATTTTAACAGTTTTTAATTCATATGTGTAAACAGCCTGCTATTTATATATTTTGACTGTTTTGTCGATAATAAATCGCTTAAATTACGAAAACACAGCTGGTTTCGAAAATGAACAGAGAGATCAAGATGAAGAACTCGATCTCTTTTTATTCTATATTATGCTAAGCCACACAAACATAATAATGTAGATTACAAAAATTTGTTGAGGAAAAATTATCTTATTAAAATATAAATGTTCATGCGAGTATTAAAAAAAAAATCAGTAGTCTCAATAGAAGCCAAGAAAAAATATTTATAACGGGCATATTATGACCCTTTTCAGATCCTAAATTTCTTATAAGTAGTAAAGCAGAGATATCCAGAATATTTATCTTCACTCATAATGCGCACCGTGCATTAAATTGTTTAATGTAAATTTTTCTTTCGTGTCTATGGTTACGGAAATACAACTAATACTCTATCTATCAAATGATATATAAGTCTGTGAATGTTATTTGATTCAACATTTATTAACAAATTAAAACGAACAATTATTTATATTTACAATTAAAAATAATTACTTATACAATTTCTTCGAACATTCCTGGAATTTCAACGTAATAAGTACAATTAAATGTCAGTTTTTATAATTATTCAATAATTTATTTTTGACATATCGTATTCAATTTACAAACAATTTAACAAACATTTATATTTTCTAGAATGTGCATATTTTTACAATATGAAGACGTCTCTTTCACCTATGAATACATGATTCGGATTTTAGTTTTTTGTAAACCATTGGTAGAGAAAAAAGTTATTTACAATTTTGCTAATAAATCCATCAATAAAGTTAAACCCCAGCAACTCTCTGTGGTCGTTTAAGACAAATATATTTATAACATATTAGGGATATCACAGCTCACGTAAAAATAATTATTATATATACGATTCAAATTTGAACCCGCACCAATTATAGAGTAAGCACAGGTACAGAAAAGTTTCTTTGAAGTAAATATTATAAACCATTATAATATATTAATTTCTCTTTTACATTCCCATTTAATATACAACAAATAAATAAGTATGGCCACAAAATATAATTTAATGATAAAATAAAATATTTGAAATGAAAAACCCTTTTTGAATTATTACTTTAACCCATATATTTACATTTACATAGTGTTTCAATTACAGATAATTATGCGTTTAAAATATAATGAAAATTATTTAAATATATTACATTATCACATATAGCCAAAAGCTTTATTAGCTTCACTTCACAAAAATTTAAAAAATATTTTATAAATACATACAGAAGAAGTTATCGCAATAATTTTTCTGAATCTATTCTTTGTATATTCCTGTTCGCGAGGAAACAACGTATGACGAAATTTTTACTTAAAGTTAGGCAAAAGTTTATTATTAAAAGTTTTAACAATAGTTGACAATTTCTAAAAATAAACTACCCAGAAATCAATATAGACTGCCAACGGACACAGAACATATATGTTCCTCTCAATGAGTGCCAGAGAACAAATCGATTGACCAAACTGACCGACAAATGCAACGAATGTGGAGTAGCATATATATTTTTCAATTTCCAATTTCAATGGGGTGAATTTTTCTTGAGAATCAGGAGAATTATCTGATGGTGTATCAAATGCTGTCGTGAGATTCCATCGTTTAGATTGCCTATGATGTAAAATTTTTTTTAAATATATTTGTGGAAAAAAGAAGAATTAAATTCAATCTCAATTAAAAAATAAAAATAAAAAAACATACCAAATAAAATGGCAGTAAGTACATCATAGGCGATCTAGACGATCGTACTTCAGACAACATTTAATACACCATCATGTATTCGAATAAAAAAATTATCGTCGATTCTCATAAAAAATTCACCGCGTTATTATTTATTTATAATTTAAATCATGATCGAAAAGTTAATTTAGAATTGTTTAAAATACCTTGGGAATTTTTAAAATTTTTCAAAAAATTTGAAAATTTATTTATCTTTAGTTGTTAAAATGATAATAAGGTTAAAAATGGAGCAAAAGTTATGTCTCAGTTTCAATTTTGTTAGAATTGAAAATCAAAATTTACTGTGTTTTGACCTATAGTTATGTTTATAAACACAGGTGAACTGTTTGTTTACGATTTTCAGATTCAAGAACTTTTGTTGTATTAACAAATTATATCCGTTTTATAGAAGTAGAAAGCACATGTATTTTATAAGTATTCGAAATGTATTTTCGTATTTGAATGCTGGTATAGACAGAATTGAAAATATTACATATCTACCGGGAAACGAACCAGAGATCTTATATTTATGAGTTACAATTAGAAATTGGAAGGTTCCTTGGCTCGATTCCAGTCAGATATATTATGTTTTGAATTGTATCTGCATTTCAATTAATTACATTATTTTAAAAACATCATATCGGTATAATGACTATCTAAATGGACATACATTTGTGCTCTTTCTTGGACATTTGGTTACAAATTTGCAATTTCTAATTCAATATTTTGATTTTAAAGATTTGCAAACATGGGGTATGTTGTGTAAACAAACAGCTCTCTCCTCCATTCGTGTTTCGAAATCTTTAATTGATAATTTTGAAAAATAAATCAGTAAATTTGTAGTTGGATATTTTGGAGGCAAACATTCAAAATTCTATAAAACGTGTACAAATATGTATCAACTAATCACGTGGTCATTTAAACTATATCATTCTTTTAACATAATATAAGCAGTTTTTTTCATTTCTAACCAAATGGGAAATAATTAAAATTGCGTCTTTACTTTATACTCATTTTGTATCAATCAATAGTGTCCTATTTTTATCAGTAATTAGTCTCATTATCTAATAAGTTCATAAACTAATTTATAAATAGATAATGATATTCATGGTATATTTCTAAGTCGTCAGGTCCTTTTTCTAAGTGACACTATAAGCAATGCATGGCAATCTATAGGTATTTAGTAATAATATAGGTTATTTATCCATATCTACGTCATAACTTTAACACATACTCTTAAACTGTAAACATCCTTGTAAGTTTATCCATTACAAAACTTTCAAAACTGTAATGGGAATATTTAGAGTACTCTAGAAATAAAAATAATAAAATAATTAACAGAAGTATCTAACAGAAAAAGCTGTTTTTCCATATGGTTTAATCTGCGTAATATAAAATACATTATTGAATTTCGAATGAGAATTGAATGAAATTGTAAAAGTCTTCAATCAAAAATTTTTGAGTACTTACGAAGTATTTATTTGTGATAATATAGACAGTTTTTACGTTACAATATTTGCTCTTTAGAAACTTAAAAGCACTAATTTATTCAAATTATTTCATCAGCAATATGAACAGCATGGTAGACATTGCATTCAGTATATCTCGGTTCGGATCCCAATGCAGTCTTGAAAATTTTATTTTATTATTTTTTATGTATACCTTTATATATAATAATCTACATACATTACATATTACATATTTGAAGCAACAACAACAAACTGCTGTGAAGAGCATTGTAGCCTTCTACAAAAATTTCAGTTTTACTTTATTTTTTATATTTATCCCAGAATTATTTACAGTTGAAGATTATTAGTTATCATTTACTAAAATCCAATGAAACAAACATCTAACATAACAAGGTAATAAAAATGAAAATGTTAAGGAATATATTGAAATTTTTGTAAAACAAGTTTTCACTTCTGTGGGCAGCTCCGGAATTCCACTGCTTTTTTTTGCGTTAGTCTCTTTCGTATATTTGAATTAAGAGGTTTATATTGTATAATAACAAAATATTCAGTAATAATTATTGATTGAGAAAATTGCGTTATTTCCGTAAATGGGTAAAAAGGTATTGAAAATCGACAAAAGTGCAAATTTCTTATGGTTTTTTATGCTTTTTTTCATAGATGTTGTAGGTAAATACCAGGATAGTTTACGATTATTTATTTTATTGTATTATTATTATTATTTTTTTTTTTTTTTTTGACTAATTCGATTTATACGCAACGTTTAATGGTAGCCAAACGAATTATATATTATAATATTATAATATGATAACGAATAAAAATTTATCAGTTTGTAAATATTCCCAATACACATTATAATAAATTCATTTCAGTATGCAGTATTCAAACATTAAAAAAATTTCGAATACTTATATGAAATAAATGTAGAACAACATTGCTAAAATTTGGAAATTGTTCACGTTTAATCATGATCACCTCACTAGCCTATTCACATTCAATGGGAAAGTAATTATGATTTATCCGTTGGTTATTTTTGATAAAATCAAACCAAGTGGCTGCTTGCTTTATCCTACTTTTTGATGAATTTATTCAATGCCAAAAAATTTTTACTTTCTTTTACTGCTAGTAAAACGAAATATTGTAATCGTGTCAAAATTTCGATATCGAACTTTAACCGAAAGCTCGATGTGGCAAATGTGACCGATTTTGCAAATCTCAAACCCACTTGAACCCAATTCCAACCATTTTGAAGAGATATCTGTGTATGTATAACTTTATGTATGTATATTCGTTTTTTTTTTTCGTATCGTATATTTCGAGAACAATTAATCATATCGACGTGGAGCTAATTTCGATAGACGCATATTATTGCTTTTCAGCAAAACCAATTGGGTCGTTTTATGTTGACAATAAAAGAAGAACTTTATATCCATATTTGTTTGTAACACTATTATTAATTTTCTTCATTGAGAATTTCGTTGTATGAACCTTGCGAGTCTCACCCATACCACTTTTCAATTATTAACATCGAAGAACCTACCCTTACACTTGAATTTATCCAGTAAACGCGCACTTTTCAAACATACCATTTACGTACGCCAGAGTATTTTGGTATAAAATATAACATAGAAAAAAAATAATACAGGCATGTAATGTGAGTGAGTATAGTTAAACTATTATTATTATAGAAACGGGCAGCACCGGACAACCGAACCAATGATAATAAAGTTATAAGATTATCACAAAGGAAAAGAGAAGATGAAAACGATGACTACTAAGCAAAACATTCAATGGTAGCTTCGTATCGTATATATACAAAAATATGTACTTAACATTTGAGTGGCTATAAAGTAGATCGATATCGATTTCATTCACAGAATGTTGTAAATGGATATCTTAGAATGGATAGATAATTCAAGTGATATACTAAGAAAGTTAATCACCAGGCGTGGTTCGTAAAACATATTCTATTGAAATTTAAATGAGTATTTCAAAAAAGATTACAAAATTCCTTTTTATAAATTGCAGTAATTCAAATCTAGTTGTAGAAACTTTTTCTTGTTTAGGTTCTGGATTATCCGCCAAACAAACGTCATAAATATATTTATTGATGTAGAGATGTTACATATGTTCTGAAAACTACTCTAAATATATAATAGCCAGACGAGAAAATCATTTCAAATTTTCTATTCACTGTTCCGAAGATTGCAGAAACTTTACTTTTTTCTGGAATCTCCGGTCTAAATATGATGTGTTGGTCACCCTATTTGAACTACCGATTTAATTGTCTTCCATACATTTTACTTATATAAAAAGTAATTTTTAGTATTTTAAATTTAATATTTTACAATACGAAACCGTTGGCATCGACATAGAATGGTAATTTTGAATGGAAAGGTTTAAAGGAAATCCTTTACAGAAATGTTTAATTTAATATATTTTCCTACTATTTAGTTCAGTTATTCGAAGTTAGATCTTTTTGTCGAAAAATATTTATGTTATAAAAAATCAATCTTCTAATATAATAAAGGCGTTCTGTTGTAATTACACAAAACTGCTACATCACATTGTATATCTTGTGAATAAAACTATAAAGAATTGTAATCAAATAAATAAAGTATGAATAGAATGGGTAGTACCTTAATAAGAAAGATTATGGTCTATATTGTGTCGATATATACACGATTGTCTGTTTAATTTAATAAAAACAATTTATACAACTATTTATGAAGTTTTATTGAGATTCGATATTCGGACTATATCTTACTTCAAGTGTTACAATTCTGTACTTTCTACTCTTATAGTCATATAATATTAGGTAGCCGTTCAGTTTGAGTTTCTTTCTCGTTTCTTGCTCGTTTCAAAAGATATTTCAAACATCAAAAAAGTATATTTGGCGATATTTTTAAATTCACTCGAGAGTAAACAATTATTCTAAATACTAGCTGGCATCGCCAATTCGATTACGTAGAAATACAAACACATATGAAATTTAATAATATTTAGATTAATTATCAATTTCATTTTGTTGCTTTTTCTTACCTCTTACCGCTTTTGAACCTCGCTAGACGATGAGTTTCAATAAAACACGAAACATGGCGTCCATCAATTCTGTTTAAGAATGGTTATGCAAAATTTGAAGTAGATTGGACCAAGGAATCATGTTATCCCATACAAACTTTTCCCCAGTTTTTCACCTCTTTTGGGGTAGAATTTCAGAAAACCTTTTCTTGTCTTTTTTCCGGTATTTTGTGTGGGACATCCTCAATTTGATGTGCCACCCGGCACTTCATATTGTGATAATTATATACTTGATGAAAAGTAAATGAACCTTCAGAACCACGAATGGTTTCGGTTATATTCGAGCGGTGCGCCATGTACACTTTATATAGTGAATATACATGGCTAATGAGAAGAAAGAAATAAAATTTATTTTGATTTTCAAATTTAGATATTAGTTTCGATGAAAATAATACTAATAAGATTTGTAAACATACTTGAAGTGAGAACTAGTAATAACAAGTTACCTCCGGTTTTCACCTTCTTAGGGTTAGAATTTTGGGAAAATTCTTTCATACAAAAACGCACATTCTAAGTATCAGGTCCCTACGATCAACGGTTTTGACTGTGCGTTTGTCCGTCAGTGAGTCATTCAAGACAAAGCATTTGATAAGTATACAGATCATCAAGTTTATAAAGATAATTTGCGTTTTTTTCCGAATAAATAAATGCTCAATAGAAATACTTCTTTTAAAAATATATTTTCAGGCTATTTTTTTTTTGTTAAAGCCTCCTTTATCATGTTTATATTGATGCCAAATATCTTTACATTTACACAGTTCCTACCAAAAATAATGCTGTATCGTTTTGTAAATTTTCACTTAAAATCATTTTCTAAGAAATATCGTACTTGTATTTGCAAGTTTTTGAATATTTTTATAGCAACACAATTCAAAAAAATCAATATTAATTTTAGTCTTTTTACATGTCGTATCTGTAATCTACTTTGCCTACCTGAAGTAACAGACTATATAATAAAATAGTATTTAATATTAACAACTCAATATCTTAAATAATAACAAAGTAATTTTAAATAGAAAACCTTGAGATTCGATAAAACGGAGATATTTTAGTATCAGGTCACAAAAAAGGCCGTTTCATATACAATAATATAATACATTATGTTTTTAATTTCGGCACACATATAACTGAAAAGTAATTTTCCAAATCTTAAAAAATTGTCATGCTTTGCTTTTTTCTTGGTATGACACATTTTGTTTTTAGTAAAATGAATAGTTAAAAAATGATAAGCTAAGCAAAAAGGAATGAAATATGTATCAGACAGGTAAAATAGTATCAACAAAAATTGTGGCTTCAATGTTATAACTATCACAAATTCAGCATACCAAAAATTTATTTATTTATTAATTTTTATTATTGAACGTTTCGAAAATTATTTATTTATAAGTTGATGTTATTTGAACAAACCTTAATTCCTTTCATTTCTTAATAGTAAAATTAAGTCTCTAGTGCTATGAGTAATATCACGAAAAAATGACTCATCTCTACATTAAACATACGCAATATATGTAAATTGTATTGAATTTACCAATATGTAGTGTTGATTGGATTATTTTGTGTTGAAATCAAATTTTTTTCTTTTTTAATAATACATACTCTCCTAATATTGAGTCAAATAACAAAACGCTGTCGAATCAAATACAGAACGCAAGCAATCCTCTCTCTATGTGACTACCTACACTCAACTACATAAAAATCAATTACGAATAAATTTTCGCACATCAAGAAATTCTAATAAATCAACGAAAACGGCCACATAAATTTTCAAATTCTTACTAAAAATATATTAAAAAATTTTCTATTTATATCCTCCAATTCCAACATAAACCAGTAACGGCTAAATATTAATATTTTTTAACAAAACATACATTTAAAAAAATGTACGCTTTAGAAGTTTTACTTCTTTGGTATCATTACAAAACAATTTTTATTTGCATACAAACAATTAATTACAATAATATGTTTACTGCCATACATAGCATCTTCCGGTAATGATTGAATCGGAACTCGGATCAGTTTTATCTTTCAGTGGCTTGCTTATAACTAAAATATATGGTATTTATTGAGCGGTTTTGTGGATAGCTTACCTGTGAATTGAGTATGACAGTGATGATGTACTCGCATCTTAAAGTATCAGTTTGTTTGTTCTAAATTCAAAAATACAACAAAAAAGCAAGATCAATATCAAGCAAGAGAGTGAAAAATTACTATTTGAATCAGGAGAATATGATTTTTTAATATGTATGTATATGTAGGTAGTAGTGTAATAAATAAATAAAAAATGTTTTTATTAAAAAAAAAAAAAAAAAAAACTATTACTATTACTATCAGGAGAAAATGATTTTTCAATATGTATAAATATATTATGAGTTCCTAATAAACTCTCTGTACCATTTGAACTGTCTTTATTTTGTATCCAACTTCATCATGTCGTTTTTATGGAATCTCTCTCTGACAAATTCACCTCATCCAAATGCGTCCAAACAAAAATGGCTCCTGAAATGCTCTCTCAATTATAGTAAGTAAGTAACTAAGTTATTCTTTCTTAATTTTAAATTTTTAATTTCCATTTTATATATACATATTTTAATTGATTATATAAAAAAAAAAAAACAAATAAATTAAAAAAATGCTCCTGTAACGCTCAATCAGAATATGCAATGTATCCAATCAAATAATTCAAAGTTATTAATTAATAATTCATAATTTAAAAATTTATTTCTCCATTATCACTATTTATATTAATATGTGATAGTAGTACAAACGCAGATGGCGTAAATAAAGTTCAAATTTTTAGTTATGAATAACTAATTATCAGACACCGGACTGACGTAACGTATTGACAGGCTTGGACCAATCAAGTCAAGCAACAGCAGTCACAATCTGTATTTGGATGAGTGACCACCTAGCAGTACTGTGTAATTGTTGTTGCATAAAAAAAAAATAATAATAACAATCCACTTTGGTTAATGGCTATATAGCTAAAAGTAGCTGAAGCCAGAAATAAAAAAAAAACTGTCAATTTTATTTATTTAAGCAGAGCAAATATTTATTCATTTCAGAAAAAAATGTTTGATATAATTTTTTTTAATTCTGTTTGGGCGCTAACTTGTCTATGGTTCAAATTTATTATATAAACCCTTCTTTGATTATCAAATAATGTTCATATACTTCTTACCTTGTTTAAAAATAAATGTTAAAATTATATAACCTTAAAAAGTTGACCATAAAATATTTTTTATAAAATCGCTTTTGTTTTCTTTTGAGAATTCGATTTATTTCCACTGTTTTGTACAAAATGTAGCGTATAAACAGCATACTTAAGTTTTTATTATAATAAAACAATACCTGGTTAATATGAATTTTGTCCATATCTTACTTTCTTTTCACTCAACATATTTTCCGCATTGCTGTGCATCTTTATAAATATTAAGAGAGTTTCTTACGTAAAAGGAATAGGTTTTGTTTAGAACAAATACAGAATATTTACTAGCTCCATCATATGTGAATTTAATATATTTATTATTTCTTCACGTTTAACTTCACAATTCAAGCTAAAATGATTGATGTTCTAGAAGAGTTTATATACCCTGTGAAAATATAAATTCATCGTTCATGATAATGTTCTTATTAAGATACAATTTTTAATAACTACCTAGTGTTCTTGTAATGGATCCGATTTTGTAAATTTAAAATTTTACATTTTTTTAAGTTTCAACATCATGAGAACCCAAAGCCAATGTTTTTGAAGAGATTTTTGTCAGTATATATGTTTGTGCCATAATAATTTTTCGTCTCGATTATCTCGAAAACAATTAACGATATGGACGGGGAACTATTTCCATTTGACACATAGTTACAGAAATGGAAATTAGATGACTTTTCAGAAAAATTTAGCCATTTGTTGTTGTTGAAAAAAAAAATCTAAATAAAATGAGAAAAATCCAACATTCATAATTAAAAACAAGTTTTTTATTCTTTTCATTGACAAATACTTCGTGATAACGATTCCCAATTGGAAAACAAAGTTTGGTCCCAATTGATTTCACAAGAGAATTTCTAGGGCCATTAAATGTGAGTTATTATCAAGTCTTTATTTTCAGGTATTTTAGTTAGCTGCTGTTATTAACTTTTTATTTTAGAAAAATGTGATTTGTATTAGCGGTTTGTGTTTGTTTAATAACTTTGTGATCATCTATAAATTTCCTACTATGTTTTTATGGGCTCATTTTACTTGGTGGAAATAAATAGATTTATTTATTCGATATAAATAAATTGTGGTTTTGATCTCCTTATTATTCTCGGTGCGTAATATTCCTGTTATTTATAATAAAGGTATAATAGTTGTGGATATTTTAAAAGGAACATTAAGGGATCAATGGAATTTTAACGTTAAATTATACTTACCATAAATAAAATATTTTATACGTTTATCACATAATGAATTAATGTTTTGATTCTCTTTCGTTTGTTGAACGTCAGTAGTTATTTTTAGTTTATTCTAAGCAGTCGCGTAGAATGCGTTTTATACGTTTTATACGTATTTTACGTACGTATTTATCATCTTACCCGTAAATCGGTTCCATAGTAGGTGCTCAATGTGTTAATGAATACTTAAAATTAAAGAAGGAGCTGAGGACAGTACTTCAGTTTACAAAAATCGAAGTGCGCATTATGTCAATGCATTTTTTTAAGAACAACTCAAGTATTAACTATCCAGATATCCAGAAAATTGTACCAATTATTCATACAGTATTTTGATCTTGAACATTAGAACCTTAATATTAAATTAATTAACAGAATGTATTCCAAGATTTTTGCATTATCAAGTACCTTCAGACCTTGGTTTACATATTCATGGTAATATTCATTTCCAATGTGAATGTGAATTTTATTCATTTCGACAATGATAGTTAAAGTCAAGCGTGTCGAATTAATTTTTAGGATACAGACTATACGGTACGGCAACTTTCTACCACGTAAAGTGAAGCTCTGCCGATTGAGACTCACTTGAGACATCAAGTTATTTTTTTCATTTTAGTACCATTCAAATATTGTATAGAAGCTTGTCTTAAGGGGGATTGAAACATAATACTGAAGCACCATCCATTATGTAAAAATCATGCAATTTTCGCACCCAAATAACTCAAAAAATAATAATCCAAATTTTTTGAAATTTGGTATGCACAATATTGATATGAAAACTGATATAAGGTCTTAGCGAAGAATCAGCAAGCCCTCAATTTTTATGTCCATAATGTGCATACCAAATGTCAAAACATTTTGATAAGTAATTTTTCAATTATTTGAATGCGAAAATTAAAAAAAATACAGTGCATATTACAAATAATTCAAATCTTGTTAGAAGCACACTGCTTTATGGCAATAACATCTGTGGATAATTGCTCTTAAAACAATATATTTTTTATTTGTGATTACAAAGAAGTGAAATTTATTAGAATATGACACAAACCATAAGTTTTGATATGTTTAAGAAAACAATTTATTTCCATTTTATTACCCTTTTTTCCTAAGTGGCAGATATTTTCCTTGTTAACCCCATTTTCATTTTATGATAAGTAATATTCTGAAATATAATATTTACATTTCATTCGATTCAATTAGTAACTTTTATAGTGACAACTTTAAAGTTTCTTTATTTAAAATATCAATTTCATTTTCATTTAAATATACTTTTAATTATAGCAAACCAACACATGTTTGTTTTGTTATTGTCTCTTGTCTAAGGCTGAAAGGTATAGTTTAGTAGTTTTCCATTTCTTTAAATTATTTCAAAACATTGTGTTTTGTTTTATAGTATAAAACAAAACACACCTAAATAAATATTATAATTTAGATAGAAGTATTGTTATTTAATTTTGTATTTTGTTATTTTTAATCAAAATTTATTTATTTTAGGTTTTAATTTTAAATTAGTGTTAGTTAATGGTTTAAGTTTTCACTTCAAACAACTAACGAAATGTTTAATTTTTCATACATGTTGAATGTTCTTTTAATGTTTTAAACATTTCATTTCAAAAGCTTCAAAAATGTTGTTTATTGTTTAAAAAAAGTCTTTTAAGTCATTTTTTTTCTTACACTTGCACTTGATTGGTCATGAATCTGTTGAAATCATTGTCCTATTTTATTCATTTTAAAGCATTAAAATATTCAGCATACTGTCTTTTTTGGTGGTTCAATTACCGTAGGATGAATAGAAGTGTCCGAATACAAATAATGAAAACAAAGAAATTAAGCGTTGATATAAACCTACATACATTATTCATATTTTTGATAAGAATAATTAATCGCCGTATAAATTTCTTTTATTTCGATTCTTATTGCTCAGTGTCTAAATAAAGCGTTTTGGACCGCTTGCCTAATATAATGATAATATTAAGTAATTGTACCCCGTAATTATATAAATTCCGGCAAATGAAACTATTATAAAGAGAGTTGGAAGTGTACCCTCTACATTTTTACGTAGATACCTCCTAATTTGATGAAAATTCGCCTGTAAGTTAACTTTAACTCATAAATTTCAAAAATATCATTTTAATGGTTGTGGGGTGCAGCCATTAAGTTCCAGCCGTAAATCCTATTCGTAGACAAATGTGTCCGCCCAATTTCAAGCCATACCTCAAAAACTATTCATCCAATCGTATAATATGTTTTAAGTTTTTTCTTTTAAAGGCTTTATTTACTCTAGAATAGAGGGCATTTTTTCTTAGAATACTCCTATTATTCCGAAAAGTGACGAGAAAACAAGGACTAGCATTTTCTTTAGACTGATTTTATATTTATTTAGGATGTAGAGAAATAGTCTGCTGTCAGTCAATCTGAGTAGTTAGCGTTTACCGGAAGGTGTGGATCAAAGTTGTAAAAAAACAGTGGTCAGTTGTAAGTAGTTGCATTGCAACTACTTTTTAAATGCTGAAAAGTAATTGATAGCAATATGTCTACTAAAAATTCTTGAAAATTCGAAAAAGTTTTGTTGTCCCGATTTAGGTCAAATATATGTTCTAAGGTAGGTTTGAATATATTTATCGATTAATTCGTTTTTCAGACATAAATAGAAATCTAATCCAGTGGCCGTTTAATCGGATGTATTTCATTCAATATCTTCTAGTCGACCGATCGTAAAATTAAATAATTTCTTAGGCCTCATTTTTATCTTTTTTCCTAGAAAATACATAAACAGAGAGAAAAAATACATATCACTTCATTATCACAGGTGATTGAAGCACACCCCTTTATGTAAAATCTTCGATTCCATTCTTCTTCCATTTTCGCGCACCAATAACTAAAAAATACTCATCCAATAGTTTTGAGTTTTCGTATGCACAATAATGAAATGGTATTGAAGGGCTTGTTAATCAATTGTTCTAGAAAAAAACATTTCTAATTATAAAATCATATTCTGATTTTTACCTTAGAAATTTTTTTCGCGAAAAACTCTTTGTCAAGATAATCCCTCCGTTTTCATTTCAATATTATGCATACCAAATTTCATAAAAATCGCGAAAGTTGAATAAAATACAACGTTTATTACATGTTTAACTCAATACCTTATTAGAAGCTCACTCCTTACATAAACGAGTGTGCTCCTAACAAATATGGATTATCCCTCCAAATATATTGCTCCCAATCACTTTTCAGTTTTTAGAAAGTAGTTTCAACGTACATGGGTTTCTTGCAACTTTAATGCTCGCGTCTAAAAATTATTAACGAATCTATTTCTCTACACCATAAATGTGTCATTACATTAAAAAATCACCTTAAGAAATTTTTACAATTTTTTGTCACTCACTTCTCCGGTCATATGGCCAACATAAAAATATAGAAAGATTTACAAAGTTACAATAATAAAATAATGTTAATTAATTTTTCATACCACGTTGAAAACCAATGTTCTATAATACAGTGAATAAATGATAAAATTGAATTAAATGAGTTTAAAATTTGGCTCATTTCTTAATTGTTCACAATTTTATTAAAATTTCTATGATTTTAACCGGCATTGTTTTAAAACAATGAATAAATTTGGAATGTTAAAATGTAAATATTATTCTCCTATTTTGTATAATTTGTTCGTAAATAGAGTCTTATGAATAAAATTTGTATGAAGAGAAACAATACATATAGAAACAAAATTTAAACAATGCAAGCAGGTATACATTGATCGTAGGTCAATTATATAAAAAGTAACGTAAAAAGAAAGCTACTTCTTAAATCTTTTATAGAGAACTTTATAATTACGACACTATTTTCAAACAAAAATAAGTCAAAAATACTTATCGAAATTTTATGCAAATTTGGTTAGAATAATCCTGACATAAAAACAGAGGGCATGTCAAAGAGCTTTCCTCGAAAAAAAATTTGTAAATAAAGTTTGGTTAAAATTTTATTGCCAGATGTCTCTAGATGTTAGACAAATTTGGTGTTCTGAGTATATCTCATTCAGTTTTTAATCAATTTTATATTATATTTCCAATTTTGTTATATTATTGAGTCTAGTTTCCCATTTTGATGTGAAATATAGCAAAGTCAGTATCTCAGACAGTTAAAATTTTATATAGATATTCCTGATGTATTGTAGATGTGCTCGAAGTTTATTATCATTCAAAATATATCATTCATTACGGATTAAGTGCTTGTGTTATTTGTACTATCTTTGTAACATCTTGTAAAAATGATGGCTTTAACCAAACCACACAGTATATTCAGTATGTTTACTATATTGATTCAATATGTTTATAGCACACACGTGAACAAATGTGTCATTTTCATTTGTTTTTAATTCGTATTTTTAAAAAATTTTTTAGTTTGAAACTTTTTGTAACTCGCTCCGTATGTGTTATACAGGATGCTAAGAAACCATTTGACCAAATTATCGAAGCTGTTTCCAAGCTGTTTTGGAGAAAATCCAAATTTTCGATTTTTTTGGGTAGTTTTAAGATTAAAAGAACTTATAACGTCCATTTGATTTAACGTACAGCGAATCGAATTACTTACTCGTGATATCAGCAAAAAAGAAAGTAAGTTTCGAGCGTTATATGCCAGGAACGGTAATTGATAGATGAGATGTTTCTAAAATGGAACCATTCCGAAAATCTCCACTATTCTTTACTAAAAATATATAAATAACATGTTGAAATATACATAAATAAAATATACATATTCTTTGTTGAAATCAGGGCTTAAAGTTGTTGAAATTAGTGCTTAAAAGTTTTTTAAGTCAGAAACAGAATACTTCCAATATCGTAGATATAAACTGGATGTTAAATCATGCATAATTTTTTAAAACGTTTGGTTAGTTTTATTTTTCCATAGAAAATGACACTTATTGTACATCCTTAAAACTTTTTTTGAAAGAAATAGATGGAAAAAAATCGTTAAGAGCCTATAACTTAATCGTTTTTTAATGAATTTTAATTTAATTTTTTTATTTTGTTTGGCATTTATTCTAGCTTCTCATTTTGATGGGTAAAATAGCAATTTTTTTTGCATATTCCCTATTATTGGCATTAAAAGTTTGCTTTTGGCAATGTCATTTTTGAATAGAAACTATCACCTATTTTCAGTTTAATGTTTTAATGGGGTATAATGTTTACTTAGATACATTAATTTTACAATACATAACACATAGTGTATACACATAAATATGCAATAAATATGTCTACATCATGTTTCTAACTATTTATTAAATATATTTAGAATGTAATGTAAACATGGTTGAACACTTTCATCTAAAATTAATGTCATTTCAATGTAGGTAACACAGTTGTAAAATACTAAATATAATTACATGTAATTATTATTATGTTATAATACAATGTGTAACAATATTAGGTTTATTTAAATTGTCTTTGTGTTAAACTTAAATCTAAAGTTTGTGATTACTACCCTGTCAAAAGCTTCTCCATTTGTAACCAAACATCGGAATATGAACCAAAGATAAAGTTGAATACCAAGTCAACGGCATTGAAATCCGTATATTACTCTCACTGATTATCTCCGAAAGAATATTATTTGAGCATATTTTTTTTTTTGATTGTTATGTAAACAGCGACAAATTATTCCATTCTTGAAAATTATTCTTTAAAAAAATAAAGTCTTCTCGAACGATTTTGTGCGTATTTTCAATTATCCTTGTGTAAGCTGTAGTAATATGGGGTGAAGAGTAATAACAAATATTTTACTATCTTACCAAATAACGTGGGCAAAATTTTTTATTTTATTATTTTTATAAACAGAAATCTTTGGTTTGGAACACGGCTATATTTTCATATCAAGGTTTTTCATAAAACGATAAGTTTTAATTAAACTACAGTAAATCCGTCATGCATTTCATATAAGAAGCAATTTCATTTTTTAATTTAATTAAATACATCAACGTGACCTTAATTTTGAGATGTTTTCGGTTTCAAAAGAGTACACTTTGCCCACCATCTTAAAAATATGATTTTTGCGTTTATATCGGTAATAATTAGGGCTATGATAATTTCAGCAACATTTTTTTAAATAATAATATTATCAAAAACTTTTTCGGATTAAATTATTTAAAACAGAACAGTGTAATTTTCATTAAAAAAGGTTCTGTAGTTGTTTCTTATATGAAATGAAAAGTATTAGGATATACCCTAAAAAGACTGTGATTTCATGAAATCATTCTTTAAATTTCAATACTTCTGTAATTAAGATATTTGAAAATTGTACCTATAGTAAATAGAAAATATTAATATCAGTCTTTTTTTACGTCACTTTTCTACTACTAAAGTTATATAGTGACTAGAGTGAGTATACATTCCATTTATACAACAACAGTATACAGCAATCCTAGATGTTCACCCATCCATGTTCTGACTGTGTCTGTTATTGCTTAACTTTGGTGATCAGATGCGATTGGTAATTACGTTACTTAAGTTCGGGGGGTGGGGTATATTATTATAAGTCAGTGATTAAGCTTCTCTTAATTGAGTATTAATATTTAACGGGCGCTTATTCTCTGGCGTGACATTTATACAAAGCAATTTCCATTAGTCTGACGGAAGTAATTTATTATACATCAATGGAGTAAATAATGTAAATTGGTAGACTCCACCTTAGGTAGCTAACTGCTTCTGTAGCCCTTTCTTCTCTCTCGGATTTACTTACCTATTTATCAAATCTTACATACTGTTTCACTTTTTTACCTCTATTTAAGTAATGTATACAGAGTAGTAAATATTTTTAGAGGAAAACAAATTAGTATTCAGATATGGGTTTTTTCTCAAAATTATTCAATTGACGTGTAAAAAGTTTGTGATTATGTTATACAAGATCGCAGTAAACAAACAAAAGAAAAGGTTAAGGAGATTAAAAACTTTCCTACTAAAAAATTTTTGATATTCAATATATAAACAAACTTGGGTTATTTTTAAGGTCAAAAGTATTATTAGGTTAGCACTCAAAGTCATATTGAATTAAAGAAATTTTAAAAACAATTAAGATAGAAATTTTTATTATTCAATACTGGACTCAATGTGGCATTGAATTTGTCAAATTAATATAAAGCTCAGCTTTTGAAATACATGGCAGTTAAAAACATTTTATATTTGTGTTGTGTAAACACAAACTTTATAGCATCAACTCTAAAATACAATGAGTTTAATGTCCATTCGAATCATTGCTAAGTTGCAGTGACTACTATGCAATGTAATCAGTTTACTATTATTTGGATGTACTACAATATATTATGTACATACCAGTTCAAAAAAATCTGACTTAACTCTAAAAAATCTATTTTAAGGCTAATTTTAAAACCTTTCAATCTCTTCTAGCAATCGAAATCCACACAATCTATTAATTTATTTTTGAAGCAATATTCATTTTCGTTTCCGATAAGAGTGAAATTTAATTAATCTATAAGCTGTTATTTTCGTATTTTGTTATGTAAACCAGAAAATTCTTCTTATGATAGCCGATATATGATCAAATAGCGCAGAAATTCACTGAATAAGTTTCAAATGGTTTGATCAGTTTTTGAACTTGTATAAGTAATAAATAGGACCGTATTTTTTCTTTTGATGTTTTCGCATTCTCTTGGGATTTTATGCAGTAAATTCGGACATAAATGAATATATTTCTTCTATATATTTATAAACCTTGCAATATCGACCTACAACATTAATTGGTCCGATAGCAACGATTTGCTGAGAACTGCAATCGATTTCCACGTTATATTTAAATGCAAATCGATAGGGGTTTAACTCAACAAGTTGATATTGATTCTGTCTATTAGGTTGAACTTTAATTTGAAGATATATTGAAATTTGTCATTCAAAAAATTGGTCACATATGTTAACAAAATCTTCCCGCTGAAAGCTTATTATTTTCAGTGTGCTATTTCTTTCCGTTTTAAGTGATCACCCTTATAGAACAATAAAATGTCCTAGGACAACATATTTACCCACATATTTCGTAGTGAACGATTATTAACATTTCTAAACTAAAAAATATCTAAGTCTAATTTTGACTGTAGCTGTATGCAACTCTTCATTCTTTTAAAATAAATAGTACTATTTATCATGAAATCGATGCATATAAAGTGTCTAATAGTCTAGTAAAACTAAATTTAAAGTTTAGCTACGTTGTGTAAGCATTAGATTGATATTTTACTTAATTTTTTGTGTATTAGATTGTACTCTTGAAATCCGTGTAGTCGAATAAATCTAGATTTGTACATTTATATCAGCTGAAATATGTATTATTATGTTGAATTTAAAGCCCGTGAGCTTTTATACATTGTTATATTTTGAATATTTTATATGATTTATGTACATTTAATAATTGAATCGTATTTATTATCAGATTGGCTTACATTTTAATCATTTTAATAGTCATCGAATGTATCCTGATTTAATTTATTGCCGTTATATTGACATTAAAAAAAATTTTTCATTATTATTTTCAAGTAAATTTTTTAAATTAATCATTCATCTATTATTGAACAATATCGGATAATTTTTAACTTCTCAGCAAAAGAAGTTTTTCTTTCAATTGAGCAATGACAGATAAAGCAATTGCGGGGCACATTTAGAAAATGAAAACTGGGAAACCCTCTTGCATTACATTATTTATTACAAATTAGGATGCATTTAAAATAGAATATTAACGAACAGACTTTTTGTTATTTAATGTGGGCATCATTTTCTATATTCGTAATTACCAATATTAATTCGTTATAAGTTTAAATGAGATCAACTATAGTAAACGTGTAACACTCTTTCTACATTTGGTAAACATGATTTCAATTATTTTTAAGTTCAGCCAATTTCCTAAATTAGCTTCCATGTCTTCTGGGTTATAGCTGACGATAATGGAACTTCTTTTAAAAATTTGTGATTCATTTATGGCTTTAATTACCGAAGAATTCCGAATACCCTGGACTCTTGATTATAAGCTATCCTACATTTGGCTAATGTAATGCATTTTCAACTATGAGAATAAAAACTTGAATTTCGAATCTTCATTTTGTTATTATATTGAATTTTACTTTTGTAAAACTGTAGTATTTATTATACTGGTTTTGTTTCAGCTCTCCGAGACCGTCAAAATAAAAAAATAACACGACGTATATAAAAAATAAAAATTTTCTTTATTAAATGCTGAGAAAAACAAATTTAATATTATTAGGAACGAATTAGGAATGAATATGTAAACACATAGCTAAGTAATTAAATGGAAAATTTGACTAGACTTTCAAGTTTACGGAAAAGAATAACTCCTTAATAGCAGAATGTGTTTTTCAAAAAAAAAAATCAGCCGACCGAATATTTGTAATAAAATTTTTCATAATTGCCGTTTTAAATTAAGAAACGAACTTCTCAGAAACTATGTGTTGCTCAAAATTCAGGGTTCGGTCCGTTATTTAGTTAATTATTAATGTACATGTTCTCTGAAATCGTTAAAACTTCCAATAAATTATTGTAAAAATTACAATTTACAAAATTGCCATATGACGAAAGTTTTTTATTTATTTATGGCAAAACTCATTAACCCATTTGAATGTTGCGTACACCATTATTCTTTTATAAATAAGCTTGTAATTATTTACACATTCTAAACGATTCAAAAATAAAGTCGAAATCGATTAATTTAAAGAAAAGTTGTTTATGAAATGTTTATTAATAGGTATACGAAAATAAGTAGAATTACCCTAACTTATTCAAGATATTGTTGTTTTTAATTATTATTACTATTTGGAGAATATGGTTGAATCTTTAAAGTCGGTAAACATATTTAAACAAAAGTTATTTTGGCACTGGTAAGTATTCTGTATGTAATGTTTAAAACGTGATTCCACCCGTATCATTATATAGTAAGCAAACAAATAAACTACAAGGTATTCAAAACTAAAGTCTATCATAAATTTTGTCCATAATTATGATGATGGGCAAGATCATCTGAATGAATATAGATAATTTATTGTTAAAAAAAATTATATTTATCTATATAAAGATAACAGTATAAATACTGAAATGCGACAAAAGATTAAAAAAAAAATGAAATAAACTTCTTATAATAGATACAAAACTTGTTCGTGGCAAATATTACATTATTTAATATATTTACTTAAATAGCCACATCTCCGGAACGGCTTGACCGATTGAAATTTGGACCTTTGGTAGAAAAATTCAACAATTTATGTTATAAATTTCTTCCATTTTTATTACATAAAACTGTCTGCGGAAATCAATTTTATTGTTCTTTCGCTTCAATTTTAGAATTTTATTTAGTAACGCTTTCGCAGAATCATCGATTTTTATATAGATATTTAACTCATATTTAGAATATTTAAGCATATTTCTACATAAATTATAATTTTTGTCAAATTTCATGGTTTATTTTCCTCCATTGCTAATAGTTACTTATTGTATACTAGATGTATACTAGACTGACTTATATAGTTATCAAAAAGTAAAAATCTTAGTATCAAACATTACATTAATAAATAAATCATTTTAGATTATTTGAGCTATTATACTTGACTACACCACTGTTCGTAATGCTAATAATCATTAAATGTGTATTTTATGTGATGCTCCTTTCAGATTAGCCGCCGTATAATCGACCGTTTGATACGTGGTTAGTTTAGGCATAGACATATCTTTCTACTTATATTTATCCCTCTTTCAAACGTAATCATTTCTTGAGTGCGTGATCTAATCAGAATGGAATTTGTATTTTATTATTTTGGTTTGGTTAAGTGAATTTACCTATTTATTATATACAGAGTGTCTCCTGGTTTAATTTAACTCAATTAACAGATTGCGCTTTGTGCTCGAATAAATATTATAATAAACGTCATGGTTTAATAAAAAAATCTTATTAAATGTTTACGATGTAACTACCATCGTCTTACAGTGTTCATACCACTGCTCTTTTCATTTTTCAAATACAAACATTAAATTATTGTAAAAAATATTGAAATAACGCAATAATAAATGACAGCTTTGAGATATTAGCTTGTGGATTTACTCCAGTGTAACGAAAATATTCACTCAAAAGTAACGATTTTTAGGTAAGCGACGAATTAATACCTATTTTATGCGAGGAGAATAACAAAAAATATAATTTAGCGACTCGAAATCCCCGTTTATACTCCTCGAATAAGTAGTTCGTCTGTTTCTCCCTAAACGATATCGACATCGAATTTCATAACTTTTCTGCCTAATAATTTAATCTATTTTCATACTAAGAAATGTCTATCTTAAAACCATACACAAAATTAAATTTTCTGCGAAAGGAGTAGGTCTAAATAGAAACGCATGATTCATACACTTTTAATTATCTTTAAGTGAGTACCTGTTTAAGACAAAATTTTACCTCACGGCGGATATTTATGAGGTGTTTTTCAAGTACGTGTATCTTTAAAAAAAATTGTAACAAAACTTTTATTTTATTTCTTGCAAAAAACTCATTTTAACTGATTTTAAATTGGTAAGTTTGCCAATTAAAAACAAAAAAATTTAAATGTATTTATAAACATAGTTTTACCGATACAAATATAACTAAACAGTTGAATCAAAGCCAGCAAGGCAGAAATCTATTTGGTTTATAATTAAGATCAAATGCCTGACTTATTGTGAATAAGTCAAAGATTTCCTGAATTAATGGATGGACAAAATTCATTATTATAATTGCTATTTCGTTAATTTTCCTCAAAATAAAAAAGCGTCACATTAAACTTTAAAATTTGTCTCTGAATGTTAAACTCATGATTGACTTCCGGTACTGTATTATATTTACTAATTTGCAGTAATAGCGAATATTTTCTAATTTAGATTAGACATGTTGTTCGTACGGATAAAAATTTTCAGAAACGTGGGTTAATAGTTTTGCCGGTATAAATCTCTTAACATTAAATTTTCTGGGCTATTTTACTTAGTAAATGTTTTCTATTTTCTATTACTTTATTCTAAAATTAAAATTTGTAATTATTCGATAAACGATATTGTAAAAAAAGTATAGAATAATTAATTGATCTGAGATGCAATCCACGTAACAAAAATTGTGAAGTGATGCTTCAAAATTCATGCTTGTTAAATCGTTTGTCTTTTCCTTTGAAGTGCATTAATAAAGAAATTTTTAACTGCACATAACACGTAATTTAAACCTTCGTAAAATTTTTATGGCAATTTTGTAATTTCATATCACAAATCATTAGACTTTGATTTACTAGACAATTTTAGTCAGAATTTGGATTGAAAAACTATTTACTCGTACATATTTATTTTTCTCGACCTTTTAAAACTTATCATTTTCCCCTGTAAATAAAAATTTTACAAGATTTTATTTTCTTTATTTTAGTTTTTAAATTAAATAACAATGAAACAATTAAATTAGCTAGAGTAAAGGTATTATAAGAGCTGATGCGGCAATGCGTCTAACAGTTCAGGTCACTTTCACTGGGAGGCTATGGGTTCAAATTCAGACATCGGCAGTTTGTCAATTATAATCAGACTATGGGTTCATGGATAAGAAAAGAGAAGCCGGCTATGCTTGTACAGGTTTTCTGCTGTTTCTCTATCACAACTCCAAGCCGAGTTTCCTTCAAAAGACGGATGCAAACGCACGATCTACGAATTCGAATTCTTTACTCAAAATGATCTCCTCCACATTATGAAAATAATATACAGAAAGTAGTTTAATAAATGAAGATTAAAAATAATAATGTGAGTGGTCTCTGTTATAGACGTGTATAACTATGAAACGGAGGTAAAATCACATTATTATTTTTAATAAAATAAATAACAATAAAAATTTTCTATAGAAATAAAATTGAATTAGTAAAAGAAATTTATATGATCAAAAATGGACTTGATTACTTTTTTATCGTATCATCTACTATTTATTACAGAAGTGTGTGTAATATTTGAAGAAAAAAAATGTCATTAATAATTCATTAGTAAATTTTATTATGAGTAAAAATTAATTAATAAACGAAGAATGTGTTAAGTTTGATTAATTTATTTAGAACACGTGATTCTTACAATTTTGATAATTTTTTATTCTTGTGCGTCTTTTGTTCACTTAAATTTATTTACAGTTATTAGACCAGCAATCAGACGTTATTTGGAAACTGTTAAATCATTACTGAGATGATTTTGCAAAATCAATTGACAGAAAGCCCATGCACATATTTTTGTGATTTCTTAAAATTAGCTAACAGTTTCTCACTATGAATTCAAATAAAGTAATTTACGTTTCCAGCAAAACAGACTAGTTTTTAGAGGTAGACTTTCCTTTTTCTTAGTCTTTCTACATAATATTACATGATTAGATATATAGATTATGCTCTTTTATATACTATAATTACCGAACCACATTGAATGTGCATTTTTGGGAACTTCTCGTTTATTACTCGAAAATTATGACCGCCTTCTTTACCTACAATGAACAAAGTTTGTTTGATAAATAACCTTCTAAAATAATATTATAACTTAAATCTAATACATCAATGCTATGACCATCTGGAGACGTTATTTATGTAAATATTTATTATACTAAAGAGACTCCAATATGGAAATGAGGTTAGTCTCTACATCGCTACACGGAGTTTTCTTAACAATCTCGAGCAACCCTATACATTTACAAATAGTACGCTTACGTCTCAAGCAGTGTGATAGCGATTTTTTATTTGTATGCGTTATAATAAGGAGTAATATTATTCTAAAAATGGGATTATGTTTTTCAAACGAATCGTTAAATCTGATATCATCTAAAAGCAACATGTTTTTATTTTATCAGCTGTAAGTACCTATTCATCTGAACTCTGTTAAGAAATGTTCTGATCTTAGAAACGATCTTCTTGCATTTTTTCGAACATTTAAGTGTATCTAACCAGAAAACACTTTCATAGACTTTCTTACACTTTCATACACTTTCTAGGCAATTGCAACAATAGTTTGAAAAACTGAGTTTGCACTAACTCTATATCCTCTAAATATCTTAACGCCCAAATTGGAGCAGCATATAAGAGAGAATTGACCACTATAGAGTTGTATAATTGTAGCCGTGACTGCCAAGATACACATTCGGAATTCGCTAACATTTCCATAACTGATGAGATGGATGCTCTAGCTTTTTGTATGCTGTAGTTTCGAAAAATAGAGATGAAGAAAATGGGATGCCCAAATACATTTATTTCTTTGTTATATCGATTTTGGCATTACCACATTTAAATAAGGTAGAACTACGAATTTAACCATCTCTTGGAAAGACCATAATCTGCGTTTTCTCGTTATTTAATTTGAATTTATTGTTTGGAGTATATTTATGTAGTAGGTTCAGTTTTTTGTTAACATCACTGGGGTTATCTGCCAATAAAACCAAATCATCGGCATAACGCAACATGAGTCCTAAAAAATTCTTGAATATCGTTTATGTACATTGAGAACAACCAAGGACTTAGCATTTACATAGTAAATGTACTTTGATTTTATTTTATGGTTACGTTTACTAATAAATACCTTTCATCAAAGTAAAAAATAAATGATTTTGTAAAATAATTGTTGCATGAGATATTAAAGATACCTTCGTACCAAAATTTATAACAAAGGTGAATTAGCGTTGTCTGTTATCATAATAATTAATGAAATCTACATAAATTCATAATCAAATTGAATTATTTTCAAGTATACGTTATTCGAAGCGAATGGTGTGGTTTTGTACATCTTCTTTTGGTTGTCTGTTATTTTATCATCATGTAATATTTTAACATTGTAAAATATTGGCTTCGTAGACAACGCTTTCACCTATAATACAAAAATATTACACCTTATTAAATATTCATTTTACAGAAATTTCACTTTCAATCTACATCACTTGTGAAAAAATTATAATTAGCGAGCAAAGATAACAGCATGATTCAGCATAAACGGGATAGATAAAATTTTTCTTATTAACAAATTTATTCTATTCTCTGCTAGTTTATACCAATTATCATGTCACTATCGTTTTTATCAAATTACAAGGTGGCGTACTGGTTTGAAACGGATCAATGTGAAGTGATCAAAGTTTACACTGATAGCACTGATGTCTAAAATTATATTATCCTACTTAGTCGTCACACAATTCAACTGACATAGAATCTTTTAAAATATTTTGACATAATTATTCTCTCTCTCAGAAATTATTGAATAAAAAGTTAATGAATATGAGATGGTAGTAAAATAAAAATTGTTTAGGTTTGATCATTTTGCAAAAGCGTTTATTTTCTCAACTTTGCCACAAAAATATAATATAGAGTCTACCAGAATTCATTTGCATATTAGAGCGCAAAATGATTATAAAAAATTAAAATGGTAAGCTTAAATTATGGAATAACGTAAAATATATGGTAAAGTTTCTTCATTTCCTGTCATTATTCTAATTCTTTCCTATGTGCATGACTTGGAGACATCGACACCAGTATTTGTATTCCTGAAAATATACCAGTTTCACCCGTTTGTTGTAAGAAAATGATTAATAAATTTGAGTTATTTAGCAAATTGTATCTAATAGAAGATTAGAGCTCGGTTTAAGTTTCTGTGACTTCTTGAAGCCACAGAAGAATCCACATTCGGTACGTATAAATTTATTTGGCAACGTTCAACACCACCAAACAATTTTTCCAAATATTATTTTGCAATAAATAAGTAGCAAATGATTAATATTACAAAAAAAACAAAGGAAAAGGTTACTATTTTCAGTTGACGATGTTTTTTAGACTTGGTATCATATAAACTATGTAAGAAAACTTCTCAGCTACAATTACATCGGATTGTACTCTAGGAATTGTTAATTTCAGGAAAAAAGTGTTGTTTAAGCTTTGTTTTAAATACGAACCATAATTTGAGGAAAATGTACAAAACCTTTTCGAAAGTACGCCAAGAAAACTTCAAAAAACGTTGTCGTCAACTCGAAGGAAAAGGAGTTAAAATAAAAATAATTTCGTTTACTTAATTTTATAGCTTAAAAATTATAATTTTCTCCACCCAAATGTTGAAATTTATCATAATTGATGTTCAGATTATTCTATCTAAGTGCCAAAAATAGATCCTCTAACTTTAATCGATATAAACTCTTTAGTTTACAAAAAAAAAGTTAAGTAAGTTTAAAAATTATTTTTCGATTAATAGTATTTTGTTTTTTCAAAATTAAGAATTCAAAGCAATTGTATTTTAGAAGTCTCTATTGACATTATAATTTTCTGAAAAATGATTTCCAATTCGATTAGATGACCTAAAGATTAAAAATATCAAATTTAGTTGTAAAAGAAATATACACTATATTATAAATAACATTATTTTCGTGGAGAACCGTTACGACAAAAATTAAAAGCGAAAAATTTTTAATGGTAATGTTTTCAATTAATAATTTAAGATTTTAAAAAACCCTCGAACATTGAATCCATCCACTATAACTGGGTTAAAACCTAATTGCACTCGACTAAAATTACTATAACTGTTTTGTAAAATATTCAAAAATTGACCTTTTGCCATAGTTTTAAATTATTATGTTCCATAGTGGATTGATGAAAAACCAGTTTTAGTAGAGTTAAATAAAAAAAGAGACGACTTGGATTTACAAAATTAAGAGATTCTTGTATTCGAGAAAATATGCAACACAATCAAAAAAATAAAATATTTCAAAAAATGTTAAGCTTTGTTTTCAGTAATATTTTAACTGGTTATAATACATAACCTATGTCAAGAAAAAATAATGCAAAATTAGTTTTTAAATAAAAAAATTTATTTATATATAACTAAGAAATAAATACATTTTATTTTATAATTAATTACCTAAAATCGAAGTTTGTCAATTGTATAAAAATGTGGCCAAAGCCATTCTATCTAAATAACACTTATCATATTAATTTTTTGCATCGATAATCATTTCTAGTCGATTCAAATTGATTCTGTATCCGAATAAATAAACTATCAAAATTGTCTGAATGTTGAGAACAGGCTATTTGTTAAAGATAAGTCGGTTAAAGTTTTTATTTTAAAGCTTAGAAATCACCTACTATCTTTTAAGAGTCATTCTACATATGTACAATTAATACCTTGATCAAGGATTTCGCCATGGCTACTTTCCAGCGCACTTTTAAAGTATTATTTTCGGAGCTGCTTAAGCATGCAAACTAAATTCGGCTCTCGTAAACTAAATAATAGTATTTCAGTCACTGGATGTCAAAATATTTTACGCATTTATAATTTAAATAAATATAAGACACCCTATTCAAAATAAACCAGGAAACAAAACACATTTTGTTTTTTACGATTTTTCAAACCATTCTACAATTTCATCTAATGTTTTTCCTTTAGTTTCTGGCACGCAGTAATAAATATAAACTACCGCCGATAATGAAAATATACCATAAATCCAAAATGGTACAAACATACCCACATGATCAGTCATTATTTGGAATAATTTTGATACAAAAAATGCTAAAATTCCGTATAAAATGGTATTGATTCCAATTGCTTTACCTTTAACGTTTGCTGCAAATATTTCCCCCAATAATATATTAATAATTATTGCCAATCCCATGCTATATACAATTATGTACAGAATTAGAGCAGGCAGTGGTAACCAACTAAAACTGTGTAAATAATCGTATTCAATATATTGCAAATAAAAGTAAAGACCTTCAAACATTAAGGCAATTCCACATCCTGCACAAGAAATCATTAACAAAGGTTTACGTCCTAATTTATCGACAAAATTTGTTGCGGAAATTGATGCAACTAATTGTATGATCATTAATAAAATTGATGACATTTCTGATGAGACATTCTCTCCAGATTCAATAAAAATGATTTGCGTATATGCTAATATCGCTTGTATACCACTCAATTGTAATATTGTTTCCATAGCTAAAGCTAAGAGCAATGCTCGTCGATTACTTCGCACGCAAAACAAAGCTTTGAATGTTCCTTCATTTGCCATTTGTTTTTCCACCGTCACTTGAATCAGTTTCAATTCTTCTTGTACCATTTTTGTCCCACGTAATTTTATCAGAGATTGTTCTGCGCCGTTGATGTTATTTTTCATCATCAAATAATATGGAGACTCTGGCATCCAGTAAAATGTTCCAATTAAAATTATTGGAAATATGGAACATATCATTGAAGTTTGGAATATTGTTGTAAATGATCCAATCACATTTATTGATAATAATCCAAGAGTTAGGAATATTGCAGTAATAGACCCAAGGAATCCTCGAATTTTCGCTTGTGCAACTTCACCCACATACACAGGTAAAGCAATATTAGCTAAACCTTCTGATATACCAGCTAATATTCGTGCTACGTATAAGCATTCTATAGCAGGGGCAAATGCAATCAGTAAAAAAGCTAATAATGTTGGAACTGCAGAGAGTAAAATTGTATTTTTTCGACCAATACTATGAATTAAGTATGCAGCCAATGGTGCTCCAATAGATATACTTGCAGAATATGAAACAACAATCCAAGAACCTTCATCCGTGGAAATTGGAAAATATGGATTAACATTTGTGTCATTTGTCAGTAATTTGGGCAAGGCTGGAGATGTCCAAGCAGAATGTAATCCACGATTATAATATGAAAGAGCCGCTGTAAAAATAAAAAGGATATTAACTTCACACAAAACCTGTTTTAAATTAAAATTTAAAATATTCGATTAACAATTTAATATTATTTGGTATTTGACCTTTAATTTAAATTCTTTAGAAAGAAGTTGAATTAATTCGGTACCGGGCTTATATTTCAGGAAAATTATCCTTAGAATTAATTACAAAAATCTATTCAGAACATTTTTAGGGTAATATTTAATTATATCCTAGAAATAAGATAATACACGTATTCTAGTCTAGTTATTGATTTGAATTGATTTGTCTCTTTTTATAATTTTTTTTTTATTGGTGTGAATTATATTACATTTTTATCAAATTTGCGTATTTACCTGAAAAAACAGCTAAATATTGTGGCCAATAATTATCATTGTTTTCAATTTTTTTGTCATTATTTAATTTGTCAACAGCTTTGATGCTTCCCAATCTTTCCAACGTTATTTCTCCTAATGTTCTCTCAATATTAATAGATTTTTCTAACATTTTGTTAGAAAATAAAACAGCCTTTGATGATATAACTGTAATAAAACAAATAATACTCATTACTTTTTTTAAATTTTGTAGTTTTTTACAAGTTTTACATTCTTTAATAACAGAATCAACGCTTTTTATACGAAACTATGGGTTTTACTGAATAGCATTCGCTAATACTAAGATTTTCCTTTTATTTTGACAAACATGAGAATATTTGGCCAAATATAAAATTTTTAAGTTAATTTTTGTAATATTTTTTAATCTTGTTTTTTAAACAGGAAAAATGTTTTATCATCTAAATTGAAAATTTTTGGTTTGAAAATTTGTATGAAAAATTTAGCATTGTTACAAGTGAATTTATAATTAATTATACGTGAATCTAATTCAAATTCAAATGATATTTCATAGTCTTTAAGAATTTGTATGTAGCTTTTTTAATATATTTCTGAAACAAAACGCTCTTTTGAGGTGTAATAATACGGAAATTATTTAAAGACTCTATCAAGGATGTTTCATTTCTGCAATTACATTAATAAAAAAGAAGATTTTTCAAAAATCTAGAAAATCACTTATGAAACCATTTATCTGATTTTCCCCAATTCATCTGTCAAAAATATTTTTTCACTTATATTCAACCAGTTTAAAAAAAAAAACTACAGTAGATATGCAATATAATTTTGTATTAAAATGCTTTCCTTAACTAAAACTGTAATATTTAACTGAAATAATTTATAATTATATTAATAATTAAAAAAGCGCTTAAAATATATCAATAACTATAATCAATCCAATTTTAATCAGATCTACATTCAGTTAAATTTACGATAATCAATGCGAATAAAATTTAGAATTTTTAAATAATAGATTACACACGTTAGTTTAAAATAAATTTCGATTTTCTTATTCACAAAGTAAATATAAAAATAAATCACTTATTAAAAATAAAAATCTTAAACAAAGTACCTCTTAATATAGTTTTCACTCAAATTCACAAACTTAGAAACACACAACAAAAAATATTATAGAAATAAAGTTTTTGAAATTTTAATAAAAAAAAAACTATATTCAACAACAATCTTACTCTGTTTTAGACGCAGAGTTAAGATGTTTAAATATGCCGTTAAACTCACACACAATAAATAGATTATTTGAATATATTCTTTCTGTCTGTTGCATCTATTTTGTTACATAAAAACTAGTTTTAATCAACTTTAAAAATATCGAATCAAAAGACGATGTTCAAAAACCGTTACAATAAAAAAAAAAAGAAATAAAAAAAAAAAACAAAATATTGGTATAATATAAAGGCTGTTTGTTCTCTGTATGTATATTAAAATTGCCTGAGTTGATATTCAAAAATAATATTCAAATCGACTAATACTAAAATGAATGTTGCAATACTTTTATACCTAATTTAGAAACAATTAAAGAAATTACTAGATAAATAATAAAGCATTTATTTTAAATGTCAGATGTTGAGGAAAATACGAACAATTATTATCAGTTGAGTGTGTTTGGAAGCCTCAAGTCAGATTCATCTCTATAACACATGATTTTCATTGTTAGTATTGAAATTTATAGAATCCAAATAAACTATTAATTTCAATTTATTTAACAAAAATTGTATATATATAAGTAAAATGGCAAATATATAACATTTTATTTTGTGTGCCACAAAAAAGTATTTAACGTTTTATTGAATAGCTTGAAAGCCACATTAATATTTTTTAATTTTAAGTCACGGCATGGCTATTTAATATCTCTTTAAGTAACTTTTTAATAATTTTTTTGTATCCATTTCCAAAATTTTTTAATAATTTCCATGTAACTTTAATTTTGTATCTGTGGACTATTAATTATTTTCTTGAAGACACAGCGTTCGAAATTTACTTCTTTTATTTACTTAAATATGCCGAAATATTTGAACCGTTCATCTCAATTTGATGAAATTTTATATGTGTAAACATGTTATATCAGTGAATTAAATTTAAATTGATTTTCGACATGGTGAAAAAACATGGCAAATTTCAAATAATTCTGGTTTATAAATAGCGGCTTATAACACACGTAAGCAAAGTCAACGTGATTCACTCAAATATTATATTATTAAAACAACTCGAGGATTACTAATCAAACAATAATTTTTTTATCAAGAATACGCCGAAACATTAATATGAATATAAAATAAGAATACTTTAGTAATGAAGATGGAATTTTTGGCACATATTCTTCTATACAGTGTTCCTACGCCCAATTTAAGTTTAAAGTTAATGAGTACTTCTTGATTTGAGTGTCGAAAAATCATTTTTATAAATAATATGTTCACGTATATATCGTGAAAATTTCTAATTAAGTTTTTCTTCTTTTTATACTCAAATCAAGTAAAATATTTAACTCCGAGTATGCGATATTTTCTTTTTTAGATATTTAAGATATGAAAAAAAAATTTTGGACTTGTAGCTTTTGAGAGATTTGAATAAAGTTCTATCTGAATGGCTATAAAAGTTACTTTCAGGCAGGAATTTGCCCTGCATGCCATCAGCTTTTACGCATTTTAAATGTGTGAGATTTGAGTTGGGTCACAACGGTAAGAGTTAGAAAAAATGTTTCAAATAAAAAATTGTAGAGCATAAAATTTTATTATACATTAAAAAATGTTATTTGCCTTTTTTGGCTATTAAGTTTTTTTCTCATACACAAATAGAATTTACATGTACATCAAGTGTATAAGAAATGCATACAGATATCAGAGTGGCCTAATATCAAAGACGAAGATCTGTCATTTACAAGAGATAAAGAAAATGTCGTTTTTTTTGCCTCTGGCATTTGGTTGAATACGATGAGTTTTAACTTAGTTACTTATAAGTAATTGGTCGAAATATTATCATGTGACCACAAACAATGGTTTTTATTGACTGCTTAGTAAATAACAGCTTTTTCTGTTTTTATAATAAACCATAATTTTTTAAGAAAAAATAAGCTGTACATGTCCATTATTGATTGAAATACATAAACCCATTGGAAAGAGTATAACATAGACTAGAAATTTCTAACTAAATTTTGATTTTTCAGACAAATGACCGTCTTTAATATTAAGCCACTTATCTATATGTAATAACTATTAAATAACTAAACTCCATTCTCACCTCTGCCAAATGCGTAAAAGCTCAAGAAGTAAACACCTGCTTCCAGCAATAATGTGGTTTCTATACTTCTTATACTACGATTCCTCACAGAAAAAATCTACAGCCATAAAGAAAGAACGTTACTCCAATCTCCCACAGGCTCTTAGACTATTATTCATGTCTACTATTTAAGTTCTTGATTACAGAAGGGAATAAAATGAAGGTTTATTTCATCATTTAAATGATGATGCCTATTTTAACTTAAGAGTATTGTTACACTTAAAGTAGGACACACTGTACATTTATAGTGGATTCAAAATTTTTAAAGAGTTATGCTATACAACGGTCTTTTACTTTTGGAATTACCACATTTTTGTTACAGAATTCTTCATTTATATCCCTAATCTCATTATTTTATCTCTCCACTTAAGATTTAATTTAATTACTTCTTTGTAAAATTTTATTAAACTCACTTTGAGGCAATCTTAATTAAAAATTAAAAATAGTACTTGGAAATTTGAAAACTTATCCTATGACTCCATTCAAGGATATAGAACATTATTGAAAATAATGTATTAATTACTTCTATATAAACTCGTATTAAAATCACCTTGGCTTAGTCTTTATTCATAACTCAAAATTATACTGGGGATTTTGAAAAATTTATATATGTGCAAAAGTGACCCCATTCAAGGGTATGGAACATTCATGTGAATAATATTGCACTTGGTATTTCCTAAATTGAGAAAATGAGATAAGATTAAAAATATAAAAATTTTTCTTATTCTGTTTTCCTCCTTCAACTAAAAAAAAAAAATTGTAATTACAAAAAATAAAATAATCAAAGTAATAAACTTGTGAGGTTAAGTTAACAAATGTCCTCCATATAATAAGCAAAGATGTGTAGATCCAGAACCTATATAAACGCTTACTGTTAAAGAGGTAGTAAGATAAGAATGCGTTATTTGAAATGACGACTTTTCAAATAATATGTAATAAAAAATAGATAATATAAACATTTATTAATCGGCAATAATTATTGCCTCAGTAATTTTAAAATTAATACAATTATTTTAAGTATATTAAAATGAATGTATTACCGTTGAAATTAACATACAGTACTTTTTTCTTTATCATTGCTAATTATTTTCAAATAAATACAGTGTTACACCTATGGATTACTCCTATTGAGAAGACAAAATGGCCCAGAGATCCTTGGTTATTCGACCCCAAATATCGTCAGACTATTTTAATCACCAGCTTAACATAAAACCCAACAAAGACGAAATCTGACATGTAAAGTCTTATTTTGATTCACAAAATCGAACGAATGTAAAAACTATTCACTAGGAAGTACATAAAAGTAAATTTGATGTGCAAATGAATTAAATCAATCTCTCTTATTTAAAATTTTGTCTCTGGAGTAATTTTTGGCACGGAAAAAATGAATTCTGAATTATTCATTCGCTGTATAGTATTTTGTGTATGATTAGTTGTTTCTCCTATTTATCTGCAACTTCGTCGAAGTGTCGTAGTGTAATTATAGCAGAGAACCGTCGTCGCATGAAGCTACAAGTACCCTCTATTAATGTATGAGATATAATGATAAGTCCGATCTGATTTATGTTCATTGTACATGGAGGCAAATGGTGATTACATTTTCATTATGTTTATGTATATAAATACAAGTATGGTATTAAAAATAATTATAATGAATTATTTTATTGATAAAAAAAACTTACTATACATATACAAAATTAATTATATAAATTATAACAAATAAAAATAAATATATTTAAACATAAGAATTATCACTAAAATTCAATAGAACTACTAACTATCTCTATGAATATACATTTCATAGATATTTTTTTTATACACGATGCTCCAAAATAACAAATATGGTTTAACTAGTAGTTCTGTGAACTGTACACCTCTTTAAGGGATAAAAATAATACAAATATACGTACAAAAATTTATCTTAAGATATCTTAAAAAGTTCTGTAGTTTAGTGGTGAGAAAACCTACTTTCGAAACATATGGTTTCGTGTTTGAAACCGGTTATTAATTTATGTTTATTTTTTTTAGAAAAAAAGTGATTTTTCTGTAAAGGGGAAAAGAAATAGAAAATTTATTAAATCACTACGTAGGATTTAAATCACCCACTGCCGTAGAAATACAAATATTATCAAATTTTGTAATATTAACTTTAATTGTCAAGTTCGGATTTGCTTCGAGCCCTTACACGGACTACAATGAGGGTAAAGGGAATCTTTAACATCGCAATATGGAAGCGTCGGCCTTCAGGTTGAATTCGGACTTTGACTTCATCATAATCTCATTCTTTGGAAACAGCTAAAGTAAAAAAACAAATAATACCTCGTTAAGCTGTTCTTAAATGAAAGAGTAAAAAAAAAAATACTAGATTTACGCATAGGAAGAAATATGTGTAAAAGAATTAGTTTTTATGAAGAGTGAGTGGAAATTTTTTTGCTGTTACTAGCAAAATTATTCCATATAGTCAAAATCCGTTCTTACATTCAATTATTACCGAATAATCAAATAAATCATTCCGTTATTTAATGTTGATGTGGAACTAGTGGTTCTGTAACCAATCTTGAATTTCATCTAGAGTTTTACCTTTCGTTTCAGGCACACAAAAATATGTATAAATTAAGCCCAACATACAGGAAAACGCATACATCCAAAAGGGTACAAACATACCAATGTCATCTACCAATTTTTGAAATAATTTTGATGCAAAAAATGCTAATATTCCATACCAAATCATTGATAAACCCAATGCTTTACCTTTAACGGATGTTGAGAATGTTTCCCCATTGTAAACATTCAAAATAATAGCTAAACCTGCACTATATACAATAAAATAACAAATTAGGGCCACAAGAGGAAGCCAAAATAATTTATCTAAATACTGGTATTCGATGTATTGCAAAAAGAAATATAAACCTTCAAAAAATAATGCTAAGAAACATCCAAAACATGAAAACATTAATAATGGCCGACGACCCAAACGATCAACAACACTTGCACCAATCATTGACATGAATAATTGAACTGACATTAGGATAATAGACGACATTTCTGACGACATCTTCTGGCCTGATTCAATGAATATAATTTGAGCGTATGAGAGAATTGCAGTAATTCCACTAAACTGTTGAATAGTTTCTAGTGCAATAGCCAATTGTAAAGCCCGACGATTACTTCTAATTGTAAATAAATCTGTAAACGTTCCGGCATTTAGCATTTGTTTCTCGACAGCGTTAGTAATAGCCAACAATTCAGTTTCGACTTGTTTCGTTCCACGCAGTTGTTGCAAACATTTTTCAGCAGATTTTCGATTATTTTGCATTAAATGGAAATATGGCGATTCTGGCATCCAGATAAATGTAAGAAGTAATAAGATTGGAAATATTGAGCAAATCATTGAAGTTTGGAATATTGTTGTATATGATCCAATAATATTTATCGATAGTAACCCAAGTATTGATAATATTGTATACACGCATGATAAGATACCACGTATATTAGAGTCTGCAATTTCACCAACATATGCAGGTACAGCAATGTTAGACACTCCTTCGGAAAAACCAGCTAATACTCGAGCCACATATAAATACTCCACAGATCCAGCAAAGGCAATTAGTAGAAGACACATAAGATGTGGTATAGCTGTAAATAAAATTGTTGTTTTACGGCCAACAGTAAATATTAAAAACGCTGCAACAGGTGCTCCAATAGATATACTCGCAGAGTGTAGAGTCACAATCCAAGATCCTTCTTCGGTACTTATTTGAAAATATGTATTTGTTTCAGTGTTGTTTGTTAATAGTTTAGGCAATGCTGGTGAAGTCCATCCTTGATGTAAGCCACGACTAAAGTATGCTAATGAGGCTGAAAAAGTATTCATTATTTTATATAATCGAATTGATTTAATTGCAGGTAATAGAGTTACCTGATAGTACAGCGAAAATCTGTGGTAAATATCTACAAAATGTATTTCTTTTTTGCTTAAGTTTGTCTTTGGTCGACAATGATACTGATACTCTTGATAAGCACGTTTCGGGTTTAATTATTGATAATGATTTCTTCATTGCAATCAGTTTTAATTCTGAAACAAGAAGAAAATAAATATGATCGCTTTTTTGTTTATTATTCTTAAAAGAAAGATTTTTAATCAATTCCAAACCAAATAAGGTATTAACTAAATCATTGAATATGATAAATGAGAACTCCTAAATTTCCCAATGCTTATAACCGTCCAGAATATGTCGAGTATAAATGTCGAGAAGTGATATAACTATAAAAATCGTTAAAAAGTCGGAAAGTTTCGGGAGACGGCTCATTCGGGAGACGAGGAATAAAATTTTGCAAAATTTCAATTGTTCTTATTTTCATACAATAAGAAAAAGACATAATGGGAAAATTATGCAAAAAAAATTTCCTGTTTATAAAACAGTAATTTTTAAAATTTTCTAACGGAAATATTTTCTTTGTAAGTTGTTGGTACACACATTTATTATACGTTTTTAATAAAATTTATATACAAGGTTTTGATTTAATACATCTGATTGAATTCATGTGGGATCTCTAATTAAAATCAGTGAACACACGCAAACAAATAAATTGAAATAAATTTAATAAGCACTATATATAGAGCAGTATAATTTTTTATAATTGATTTTCTAAGTAATGTCAATTATTTATTGACGACAACTAACAATTGCAAAAAAAAGTTCATGGAATCGAATAACGACGTAGTATAAATCAATCATTTTTAAAACAATCAATTATCTTATGTTAAAAAGGACATACCAAATATTTAAAAATTATCCAGAAATATCTTTAGTGTTTCAAAACTCTCAGAAATATTCTAGAAAATGAAATGAAAACATTTTTGGAAAACAATTTGATTTTGAAAACATTCTGAAAACCAAAAAGAGTAGAAACTTTTGATACTTTCCTGAAGATATTTTAAAGATTCTAGTAAATTAGTTTTATTGTACGCCTATCGCAATCAGTTTTTCGCTGAAAAATGTGTGAATTATTATATGGCTTATTCTGTCCCTAGAACTCGATACTCTGAAGTGATTCCGGTCGCTTGGTTTTCTCCCCAGTTCAAGATCCGGAACAAATGTTTTTGCAATGTCATACTTGTAAAATCTTTAACTTGATATGACTTGAAAGAAAAATCTGCCTCAACCGGAAACAGACTCAATACCAATGACATGGAAGCCCCAGTAAGGCCCAAGAAATTGACAAATATATAACAACTAAAATTTCATAATGTTGGTGTTTTTGGCGTGATTAATTAGATGAGTAAAGAGCTCTAATAAAAATGTTTTCTAAAGTAGAAAATTTGTAAGATATAAATGCTGAAGAAAACACACTCAATAATATTTTAATTCTAAACGTAGCTTTTGCAGCTTTATATAACAAAAATAACAAAAAAATTAAAGCTGTAATAATAATGAATCACGCTCACAGATAATATTTAAACATGTGCTTTTTAAAAAGATCATTTAATTTGTAAATAAATAGTTTAGAAAATTGTCGTTAATTAATAAGTATTTGATTGTGTCAAATCAAACAATTTATTATTAGAATGTCAATGTTAATGCTACTCCTGTACTGAAAGCATATGATAACTATATTACAAGTGTCTGTTGTATATGCTTGAAACAATACTCAATCCATGATTGATTGGTTATCATAGCTGTAATGTCACACTACTTGTGGTCATCGTATTAAATATCTACTTGCATACAGAGTGAACCAATGTAAGACATATAAATAAAAGATAATCTTTGATACAAAGAATCTACATTGTATTTTTTTCTATTTTCACGCACAAAAAACAATTATAGAAATGTAATGACATTCAGCATGCATAATTTATACTTAAAAATGTTGGTCTTCCAAAGTATTTTTACCAAAAAATACTTATGTGTAAAAATAATTAAGAGTAAGAGAGATATGCACTGGCCAATTTCTAGAAAACAATTTCTGGACACGTACCACATATATGTATTTCCGGTAAAATCTCAACATTGAAATTTTGAAACAAATACAATACTTCCTCCAATACTAGTAAGAAAAGAGAGTAAAAACTAAAAAACGTGATTCCGTAATATTGGAAAAATGAATAGAACTTCCCCTTCATCGTAACTACCATGAATTGAGTCACGCATTTTTTATTTTTAACTTAAAATTAATATGATAAAATAAAATTTTTAAGTTTAAAATTTTAAACACCTTAAAATTAATCTGGCCTTTTAAATATTGATTTGAGAACATTTTATCAGCAACATTTCATCATCATCATAGGGTTCCGTATCCTATTACAGGGTTTTGGAGACCACTCGATTCCATTGAATTCGGTCAACATTTAATAGCCATGAAGATATGATTTAAAATAAAAAACCGTGATAAATATATTACTGGAAGAAAATTTTTAAATAATCGCAGCAGGTCAAAATTACTCCGATTTTAATGTATTGTTTTTTAAATGCTGGTAATTAAAAGTTCTTCAACGTTTACAGTTTAAAAAATAACACTCCAGTCGAGGGGATGGATGCCAACTTTTTCAAGGATGAAAACATAAAAAGTAACCACTGAAGTAGTAAAAAAGTGTGCTTTGAAGTTTTTTCGAAAAGTTAATAATTGTTATCAGTTATTCAAAATGTCCGTTTTTCGTAAAAACAATTCATCGATTTTTCATAAATAACACGAAAATTTCACAGTTTAATGAAAAATGGCTTAGTAACAAAACTTACTAAGAATAAAATAGTTTATAGAAAAAGAAAGAGAAATCGTTGTATATTATTTTAATTGATATAATTAATATTGTTTCTTGTATTCACTTTTCAAAAAACTTTTAATGTACACTTTTTGCTTAAAATTTGCTGTGTTATCAATTTCTGTGGTAACTTTTTATGATGAAAGTTTCATTCCTTTGAAAGGTTGTCACCCTCGACTAAACTATCCAGGTCTTTTTTTAAACTATCCAGGTTAAAGCATTTTAATAACCTATATATTAAAATTAAAAATTAAAAAAAATTAATTCTTCAAGTTTGACCTATTCCGAAACAATGCACTTTTCTTATCTAATTTTTTTGCAAATTTGATATACATATTTTTTTGAACTTGCAAAGTTTAAAAAACTTATCTGCCGGAAATCCCCAATCGATTATAATTTTGAAAGAATTCTTAGTATCATCTGTTGAGTCGTTCGTCAATTTAAATGACGAGACTAGACTTATTAAACTAATTTTTCTTAAAAAAAGTTATAAATATTCCTTTTTATCAGTAAAAATTTTTGAATAGTTTAAAATCGAATAAATGAATAAGAAATACAGAAAAAGAAATAAGCCATAATTTTATAAATACAATAGAGTGAAACTGATAACACAAAAAACTACTAAGGTTCACTTAGTTATTGGATAATGTCCAACTCAATTTCATAATTAATTCTTCTGTATATTAAACAACCTTCCGAATGCACATGTTTATTAATTACTAATAATAATTCTAGTTCCTATAATTTTACTTACCCAAAACAATTCCAAATTAAAACTGTTATTAAATGGATATAAGTGAACAATGAAATAATTACAATCTGCTCTAAAAAGAAGCATAAAATAATAAAATATGTGTTCACTTTTATATAAGTAAAAAATTTTAATTATTTTGGACAGATTTAGGAGAAGTCATGTGATTCTCTTAAATCTATCGGTTATTTTAATCTCTTTTATAAATACTATTCAATTTGACGTCAAAAATGGAAAAATTTTCGAAAATATTCCGTTATGTAAGGTAAGCTTGGATGAAAATTTTCGGTTTTAAAGAATATATTTCGTTTCATTTAAAAAGGAATAATCGTTTTGAGAAACGAGAAACAATTGCAATTCGAATAGTAACTTAGATACAATTTCATTCAATTCTAATTATAACACAAGAAAAATTACATTTATAAAAACATTGTGGTCGATGAAATTTTTGTTATGTTTAATGCAAATGAATATCAAAAAAATTAAATTAAAAAAAATCATTAAATTTAATAAAGCATGAAAAGAAGGTTTTTTTTTTATATTAAATGCAATATTTGATTTTGAGATGATTCTACGTGCTCGTAGCTGTGAAAAACTGTAGTCACTTATTGCTAAAAAAGTTGTATTGTTTCCTATATTTTTCTATACAACAAAATTGATTCGTTTAGACGGTGTTAGAGTTTCTGAAGACCACATACCACTTTTATGTTCTTTAATTTATCCATCAATTACCATCAATTACTAATCATCGTTTGAGCTTATCCTACGATTGCGTATATGATTGATAATTGTCTGTTCACAACAAATCAAATATTCTGAATTATTTTTTGTAGTCGAAGCCATTTCGGCAAAAATATTTAATTTTTTTGAATGGGTAAGACATGTATTATTTTGTTTACAATTTTATTTAGAAAAACTCTAAACTCGAAGATCGAAAAAAGCTAAGTAAAACTATGTAATTTTGCTGAATCCTAACGAATTTTGTTCGTAAAAATTAGAGAAAATAACTAACCTCTTGAAATTTTTCACAAGCCATTCATTTAATAAGAGTCCACCTCTGTGCAACTGCATTTCGATAAACTTTATTGAACGATAAAATATTTTTAAGATTTTTCAGGTCGCTGAATACAAATCTTTAAAAAATAAAGACGTTAAAAATTCAAGATGGCAACCATAAGTCTCCCATTTGAGTCCCAAAAATAGAAAAAGCAATAGTTTTATTACAAAATGAATATTGTATCTGGTTTTGTATTGTGTTTTGGAGGTTGCTGAATGCAAATCTCATGTTGAGAAAATTCAGAGTTGCATCCGTTTAAATCGAAAAATAAGCCTGCCTAAGAAAAAAGAAACCTTAAATTAAAACTAGAAAAAATTAAAAATTTTTTTTCCTATTTTTGGCGGTTTTAAATATAGAGATTTATCCATTTTATAGGCGTCATATAGAATTTTCTTAATTTTTAATCACTCCTTTGGTAATATTACTATTCTTTTTAATTGTTAATTTGTTTTCCTTTTTTTAAAAATAAGTAAAATTTTCCATTTTATGAGGCGCCATGTTGTATGAGACCCTAACCTTTTTCCCGAATACAAAAATTTACGTATAAAATTTCAAACCAGTCAAACTAACTTTTTTCTTTACTAACTATTTTGATTTAAAAAAATAAATAAAAAAACAATGAAAAATTTGGAAGCTATTTCCAGCAATTAAATAAGCTTCAATCTCATTTTTGAGAGCCATTATGTAGATAACAAAAGTAAATAATGAATTATAATTACAATTATGAAATTTTTTATTTTTATTTGGATACCAAATTTGAAAATATTTTTAAACATAAGGTAAAATCGTCATTCGCTATCTTTCAAAATAATTCAATGTCAATACTTTGTTATTAATCTAATATCTACACTTACACAACTTGTAACAATTTAAACTCAATTTTACTTCTAAACTAGGTTAAATCTACTGATATCGAAAGTATTTTGCTTGATTTTATTTTTTTATTTGTTTTTTAACCAACTCCAAAAAAAGAGGATCTCAATTCAATTGCATATTGTTATTTATTTCAATTTTGTTACCTCAGAACTTTCGTCTGGGTGAATTTTTGATGATTCTATTTTATTTGAAAGCTGTGCTTCCGATATCAATTTGGTCCAGATCTGCTTCTTTTAAGGAGAGATAAGGTGCCAAAAAATTTTTAGTTTTGTGTATTCGCGGACCTTTTGGCGGTTTATGAACCGATTTTGTTAATTGAATCTTATTGGAAAGGCGATATCCCAAAGGTGGTATGATGATAATAATACTAAGATCCCAAAGTGGAGAAAACGTTCAACATCATTTTTAGTGATTAAATTTCACCGTAATGAAAATTTTTTTCAACACTCAAAAGTAAAAACATTTTAAGGAAAAATGAATAAAAAAAAATAACATAAAATAAAAAATTATTTTTTACTTTTTAGTTCATTTCGAATCTTTTTGTTTAAAAATTTTTTATTTTATTAAATTTCAAAAATTTATGTTTATAAGCTTTGAAACCAGATAAGCAACTTTCATTCCGTAACTGTTCGTATAGCGATTCGGTTCTTTCGGTCAATTGGTCTGACCTATGTCCGTTATTGGCAATATATTTTATTAGGAGTTATCTAAGTTTTTCGAAATTATTCTAAATGCGTATTTAAGACATCAGCTATGCACTAAGCGATAATCGAGTAATTGGAATTAAAAATCAAAACTTATTTTATGTCCTTTATTTCAATAAAAATTAAGCTTAATACATTCTTTTAAAACGGAGTAGTATGATATCTAAGCAAGTTTAAGGTATTGATATGATTAGTTACTTAAAAAAATTAAATAATATATGATTCTGTCTTTATTGGAATCAAAATATATTTGAAGGTCCTTGACATTCATTTCAGCTCCTTAACAATCTTAATTAATTTTTATATTTGTTTTTTTACGAGAGACAATTACATATTCACATAGAGATTAGATAGCAAAATATGTAACGATGAAAGTCGTTCTAAAATTAAAAATAGTTTTTGAATAAATAAATTAATACTTTTATTTTATTTTTTTTTTATATTTAATTAATTTTATTAAGTACATAATTATTGTCTTCAGACCCCCCACTAACGTAACGTAATTACATTAATCTCACCCGATCAAAAAAGTTAAGCCACTTTAGACACAGTCAGTACTTGGATGAGTGACTGCCTAGGAATGCTGTGTACTGTTGTCGAATAGAATAATACCTACTGTATTCACTGTATGACCCAAATAGTTGAAAAGGGTCTAAAAATTGACTTTAAAAACAAAACACACTGATTTCAAAAAACACAATAGCTGATAATAAAACACCGTAAGTCAATTTATTTTAATTATTTGTGAGAAAACGATTAATTTTAAGAAATGCATGTTTACAAATTTTTATTTTCATCAAATACCTAGTAAATTAAAATATTCATTTATCCCAGAATTAATTGTAATAGACATTTTATAAAATGGTAAATATCTGTGTAATTATGTAAAATATCTGGAATAATGACACCTCTCTAAGGAAACTAAAGATGCGGCTAAAGTAGAAGCGTCAAGCATTAATTAATGCTTATCCAATAAAGGATAAAAATCATAGTTTTTCAAGAAAATTTTTACATAAAATTTCGATCGTATAAAATTATAATTTTAATAAAAAATTACCATTTTTTGTTCAATGTACATTTATCAAATCCATTGTTTATGTTTGAAATTACCATTAAAAGTCTAGAAAAGTCTTAATTTGAAGAATTAAGTGATGTATATTTAGAGTTTTGAAGCAATTTTTTACACTCTTTCTTATTTATAGGTTAAGTTTTGTCTACACGCAACTATTGCGTAGGAATATTCAGTTTTTCTTTCTTATCTTGTGTTTGATGTTGTAATTAATTTCTTTTGTCCGTATATCTTATCATCTGGATAAAGGATCTATTATCCTGGTTAGATAAGTGATACACGACGAAATCTTGATATATTGACATGATATTTTTTTTTTTTTTTATGAAGCTTTTAATCTACAAAAAGTAAATTATTAAGCTACAAAACAACAAAATAAATTATAATAAATAAACATGATATAATTACAAGTTCATTAAATATTCAAGATATTCGTTTGAATTAATGAAATTTTCAAAGACAAAAATTCATATAAATATTCAACGAAAAATTAATGAAAATATATTGCATAATATAACTTGACGTAAAATTATATTTATTGTACTAACTCTGGTTTTGTTAAGATTCAAAGCTACTCTATAGTATAATAGTCTAAGATCCCGCAGCATTATTAGTGCATTCATCGGATTTTTGCTTAAAACCAAATTTTATGTTTATTTATAGTTAGGAGAATATATATTTACCAGGTTGCTTATTAAAATTTGGCCGCCAGTATTTTAAAAAACTAGTTGTTAAAAATAATAAATATTTAAGATAGAGTGAAAGAGAGTTAGTGCGTATCAATATTTGTCAGACGAGAATAGCGATTACCGACTTTGCGACACTTTAAATTCATTGTTCATTCGCCGAATGATAGTGTTCTTTACCACCGGGGAGTAATGGAGACTATTTATAATAAATACTCCAAAAATTTCTGACAATCGCTATCCTCGTCTGACAAATGATGTTACGTGCTAACTCTCTTTCACTCTACCTTAAATATTTATTATTTTTAACAGCCAGCAACACATTTTTGCGAGCGAAGGTAATAAGGCAACCATATATGATAATAAATATAAAAAAATAGCTTAAATTTAATATATGATTAATAAATAAAGGTAATGAATGTATAAATGTAACAAAATCATACCTCTTTACACTTGACTGCAAAGATGTGCGGCTAGGTGCGCCACGGCAACCGTAATTTTTTTGAATCTTCATATAAATTTCAGTGATGTAGACGTTATTTTATTAAAAAAAACAAGTGAACGTTATTTTTTACGAAAAATTAATTAAAAATAATTTAATTAAAAATGTTTGCGCCCAAATTTTGATAGGCAACCTGGTACATATATATTTTTCTAATTATAAATAAACATAAAATTTGGTTTTAAGCAAAAAAACCGATAAGCGCACTAATTCCGTAGTGAGATCTCTTTCTATAAGTAATACTTTTTAGCAGTAAGTATACAGCTGGTTGAAAATGAAGCTAATAGTGTAAATTATTAAGTAAACATTGATCATACTAAGTTAAGGTCCCGGAATGGGGTGGGCATGGAAGTATATATGTAATAATCGTTTTTTCCATTTGCGGCTAAACTACGCATCATATCTTAAAGTTAAAAGTAAGAGTTGATTTTTTTTTATAACAATCGCAAAAATTTTATATTATTATGAAAATTGCAGGAAAAGTAATTTTTGTGTTTAAAATAAGTCCATTTTTTTTTTAAACAAAATATTTAATTTTTGATTTTGGCATTTTGCTCGATAATTTGGAGGTTATGGTCCATAATACCCAGTAAGAAAGTTTTAAATTTTTTTATCTACAGCTAATACAAAATGGCAAAAACTGAATATTACGTATAAACTTCCAACCCACCCCCCTTCCAGGAAATAAACTCTACAGGTTCAATTTTTCCTAATTATATCATTAACTGTATTTTCCAACAATTTGTAATAAAATTATAGTTGATTGATAGAATTTTTTTTTTATACAATTCCAAATTCTTCTCATTATTAATTTTTTTTTTTTTTTGGAATTTCCAGTTATAAAATACGATGCTTATTTACTACGTAAGATATTACTATTGTATATCAAGAAGTAAATATAGTATTCAAACAATGTGGTTTGTGCATTGGTAATTCAATACTGAATCAAAAATAAACAGGTATAAGGTTCAAGAATAAAATCTTTAGTACCAGCACCAGACAACTTACAAATTAATTTCAACTTACAATATCCAAAATCTTATTATTTTAAAAAAGTATCCTGAATCTAAATATCTAAATCTTAAAATTTTATCTTAAATGAAATTTTTAAAATCAGTTCTATATATTAACTTCCCTACCGATACGTTTTATCGATAGTCAATATTTAAAGTGTTTGGGATTGTTATTGTAACAAAAAAATTGTACACTGTTCGTAAAAGAGAACGTATTTTAAATGAGAATTTGCATAAAAAATAAGTGTTTGGTTACAAAGAGGTATTCTCCATAAAACACATTAGAAGTGGTTTTATTTAAAGGACAACTTTTGCTGATGGGCACTGAGAGTAACATCTTACATAGTTTGTATTTCGGATGATAATTTATTTTAGAATATTCTCAAAATTTATTGGGGAAACCAATACATAATACATAGGTATACTTTTATAGCTGGGAATCCCGCATTCTTTTTAAAATAGATTGTATTACAGACAGTGTAAAAAATACTATACTATATAAATGAATTATGATTTTGTAAATTTTTTTACCTGTAAACTTTGTCTGAGCAAACAATATATTCAAGGTTTAATAACTGCGGTTTTATTATGCTTTCCCTAATGCTATTTATAATGTATTAAGAGTAATCTGAATTTTTCCAAAGTAAAATTAATTATTTGTTGACATTATTAATTTAAATGTGGCCGAGTGCAAATTGTTATCAAAATTTCTGCAAGAGATAATTTTTATAAATAGATTTTAAATTAACATTTTAATTTTTTTTATTTATTCAAGTATACAAAATAAATTAAAGTATACAAATTAAGCTACCCATAGAAGTAACAATACATGTACAACATTTGAGGAGCATTTATCTTACGCGTTTATTTTGCACCACGCATGCAATAAAATCGTAAAGTAAAAATTTTTTTTAAACATTACTTGATGTTAAACATTTAACATAGATATTTAACCAATATAGATAAAAAAAAAATAACTTCGCTTGTTAACCCAAAAATTATCATTGCCTCATGCCTAACAGTTAATTTAAGATAATCTTCCAGATATTTTAAGTTTGTTGTTTATAGATCTTAAAAATGAATTTTATTAGTTTTATTTATAGCGTGGATCACTGTGTGTACTGGACGATAAGTCCAATTTAATACACAAATTGCAAGTCAAAACTACTAAATTTTCAATCAGTATGTTTTTTTAAGTATAGTTGTACCAACATCAGAAGTAATATCGACGCAAGTAAAAATTTGTTCACAGTTTGACACTGTACCCAATGCAATACCAGATACAGGTTCACTTTTATGTTGAAATTATCTGTGACTGAAAAATGAAATAATGTTTCTAATAAACATAGAAAACAAAACTTTTGTGTTTGAAAATTTCTACGATTTAAAAGATGATCGAAGGATTCATAGAATTTTTCAATTTTTGAAGACATTATCTTAAACCAACGTAAATGAAAATTTCGCAAATACTTCTGATAACAAAAATATGCTTATAATTCACATCCAATATGAATTTCGCGAAATTCTTTCATATTGGATGCGAATTATAGACATATTTTTGCTATCAGAAGTAATTGCGAAATTTTCATTTAAGTTACTTTAAGTTTATGTCTTCTAAAATTGAAAAATTTCAATACATAGTTTTTCGTATAAAATTGATTTTTTTTCTTACAAAACAAGCAATTGTCAAAATCCTCGTTTTTATTCATTAATATTAAAACTTATTTTTAATGAGTAATTCGAATAAGAAACTTGTATTATTAATCAATTTTTAAAAAAACAAATCTGTATAATATATGGGAGTAAGAATTTGTATAGCGTCTAATTAACATTACATTCATAACTAAATAATTTGTAAATGGACAATTATTATAATTAATACCTACTTTCTCATTACTGCATTACCTCTTTGTACAAATTAGAATGGAAATAAAATATGATCAAATATATTCATTTTGTTTCGTAACACTCATTTCAAAAATATACAAATTTTAATTTCAATTCAAATGTAAATAAAATTGAAACTTGTTAACTAGCAAGATATACAAGATTTTCAAGGGAATAAATATTATTTATTTAGTTTAGAATTTTCTGTGATAAATAAATAAATTAATTTCAATTATTTTATTATTCTATTATTATTATTATTAATTTATTATTATTATTTTTTTTTTTTGACGTAACAATTTCTAATAATTTACATTTACATACAAAATGTTTCAAAATAATATACAGGCTGTTTATTGTATGTTTTGATGTTGGGAAAACGTGAAAGTATTTCCTATGTAAAACAAGAGGTACAATCTAATTACTTATATAATAAGAACTTTTTAACAAACAAAATACACAGTGCACTTATTTATGTACATGCGTTAGAAGTTATGCTTCTTTAGCATTACTATAAAACAAATTTTGATTTGCTTACAAATTAATTACAATAATAAAAGGGCTGGAGTAGTTAATACAGTCAATATAGCTCAGTTTAAATTTGAAAAATTAAATAAATAAATAAATATATATTTTCTTACATAAGTGGAACATAGATTCTCTCATTATACGAAGGTTATTTTTTTTTTTAATTATGATTTACTGCCATAGAATTTCATATTGAACGGGTTTGCGGAGAACTTCTACCTGTTAACTGTGTGTGTGAAAGAAGTAGAAAAGTTGCCTATCCGAGTGCAAAATAATTACTAATTGTATCAGGAGAAAATGATTTTTCAATATGTATAGATATATTATGAATTCCTAATAAACTCTCTGTACCATTTAAAGTGTCGTTTTTACTCTATAGCCAATAACATGTCGTTTTTATGGGATCTCACAAATTCACTCTCAACCAAACGCACCAAATGAAGTATAACTTCAAAAATTAAACAGCCGAAAACCACTGAAAAGACAAAAATTAATAAACCTTTTTTATGTAACCTTAATAATTATGTTCTTAAACTAATATAAGTATGTATCCTACCTACTAAGTAAATTAGAGTCGACGGCCGCACATCACGCTTTACTTAATTAATTAATTTGCTTGTTTGACATCGACAAAAAATTCCCTAACTTAGATATTAAGGTTTAATAAAAAAGGTTTATTATTTTTTGTTTTTCAGTGTTGTCAGCGGTTTAATATTTTTGTTCGAAGTTCTTATTTTAAAATTTTTTGTGACAATAATCTACTCTGTATGCAAAATTACTGCATGCAAAATTTTTGATTAACACAACTCAGCATTAAAATCAGTGTAAATGACCAATAAATCACCCCATTTTTTCTACCCTTAGGGAAGGAATATGTTTCTAAATTTATTTAGAACTAATATCGAGGTATACTCCATCCAATAAAAAAATATATATCAAAATCGGACTACTCTGTAATAAGTTAGGCGTGGTCATACTTAACAATCAGTGAGTGAACAATCAATCATCCCCAGCTTTCGTACACATAGGTTTAGAATTTTTTTCTAAATATATTTGGGATCACCTTCTTTTTCACCAAAACGCATTTGGTAAAAAAACCATTTGGTGGTTTTAGTAACTATAGCATTTATGTGTAAAAAATTTATTAGTTGAAACACACAATGTGTCTCTTCTTAAAACATGCATTAGAAAAGATGCCAATGTATTTACACAAAACTTAAATGATGACGTGATTTTGTGCTATATACTTACTACTTAAAATATATTGAATTGTTATCATCAGCTATTATTCGCATTTTAGAAGTTTAATACCTTTCAAATTTTAATCATATAGTTTTAAAGTAGTATTTACTGTTATAAATCATATTTAAATATATAAAAAAAAAAACCGTTATTTTGAATCTCGCTGTATGTAAGTCATATATTACAGTTTAATAAGCAAACATCATCTATTTGACACATGACCTTCGAAATTTTATCTTTTGTTTGTTTTAATATTGTTTGAATTGTAAGTTTATTATACTATTTATTTAAAAAAAATTCAATATTTTATAAATTAAATATATAATACAAAATTTAATATTTAAATGTAAATTTATTAAAAATTTCATCATATTTTTATTAAAAAAAAAAAAAAATGTATCGAATATATTTTTTGCTTTTCTTCTCCGTTTTTTTAATACCATGTACATAATTATGCATCCTAGCTCGACCTAGTCTGATTAAAGTAGCCATAAGATTAAATACTAACTATCACGTCAGTTATGATCATCTCTGCTCTGAGTTTTAATTTCTAATCCCAAAGTAGATCGGACATACATATGGGTCTAATACAGAAGATCCATTTTTGAAGCTTGTTAAAAATACACCAAAAATACAGACACAAACATATACACTAGAAACAATCAAATGATAATAAGTATTAAAGTCTTGTTAATTACATGAATTTGAGGTGAATTATGGCGAATCTACACAGTTTATGATAAATGATTTAAAAGTTTTTTGTTTGGAAGTACTATCTCGTATTGTTTTGAATTAAAGATGAATCATGGATTCATGGGACCCAGTGGACCAATGTTACTCATTCACGAACTGAAACTCAATTTTTGGAACCATCAAACGCCATCAAATCATTTTACCTCCCTATCTCTTTTCGTTCATGAGCTATTTGATAGACGAAAATAGACTAAGTGATTCATTCAAAAATTTTGTTAACGCCTTCGTTATTTTAAGCGTTTCAAACTTTAGACGAAATTAAGTTAACTCACATATTTTTCGTACATATCGGGTATAAAAAGATTGATGGTTTTCTATCTATTAAAAAGTCAATTTTTTATAATTTCAAGAATACTCACAGAAATAATAAACATGTCTTAAATATGTCTAAAGAAATTCTATAATTTTTATATTTTTAAACCTCTTTCATAAAATTAAACTACTTGCTCGTACTTGATATAAAAAATGAGACTATTATGTAAATAAACAAACATTAATATCTGACATTCAAGTTAGAAATGAAACGAATGAAAATATAAACAATTGAAATAAGATGTACCATTTCCATAAATTACGTCATTCCCCATTATCGGCATTTACCTAAATTTCCATCAGTTTCATTTAATTTATTTAATACTTTTGAATAAATTAAAATATTTTAATAGGAAATATTTCTTCAGGTTTTACAGGTACTTTTGAATAAAAATGTTATATAAATTACATTATTATTCAAAAAATTAGTTGTGCTATTTTTCCATAGAAATTTACCTGTTATCGTAAATCTATAAAACTGTTTTTGCAAGAAAGATATGGAAAACAATTTTTAAACCCTAATAACTTATTAGTTTTTGAGTCAATTGTAGCTTAATTTTGATATTTTGTTTGGTATTGAACCGAATATTACATTTTGCATTTTCACAATTAAACCGTGTTTTAAAATATATTGTATAAGCTTTGTTATCGAAAATACTACACTTGTTCAACATAATAAATTTTGATAAGTTCAGCCAGAAATTTGTAAATTTTGTATGATTCAATATAGGTAAATTATTCTCACTTCATACCAGTCGAATTGCTAGCATCCTTTTTATTTTTTTTGTAGGCTGTTAAAATTGTATTTAACTTAAAATGGGTAGAAAATACATCAGAGAATAATTAATGGTATCAACTTAAATTTAATGACAATCATTATAATATTGGTTAGGTATATTTAATCCAACAAATACCAACCAATTTGGATTTACACATATAATATTCGGCCATTCATATGATACGTAATAAAGTGATTAAGGAATCCCCAAAAGTGTCAGTCATTATATAAAGTTATCACATTAATTACTACAGTTTCAATATGAATTTCACAAAGGTTTATCAAGATAAGAAGTTATTTTTTGTTAAAGCTGAAATAATATTAAACTATGGTCCAGAAATATATACAGGATGTTATAACGCGTTTATTTTGTAGTCGGTTTCAACGTGAAAATTAAGTAGTTCTAGATAATCACAGATATGGTCTATCTCTTTTGTTTTTTCGATTGTACTATTGACTTGTCGAATATACCACTTGCCATCAATAGAGAAAATTTATGTTTTCTTTTACTAAAACATTCCTCCCCCAAAATCTGCATTTATGACCGAGCAAGGTATAAAATGTAGACTTTTGTTTACTTCTGAATTAGGTTTGCAATGCAAGTTATTAGTGTTATGTAAAGTAGTGGTTTCATTACGCTGGTAAATAGGATGCTAGTAACAACGAGCAAGTGACGACTGATATACCAGCGTCACACCTATAATATGTGTGTGACGCAAGATAATTTAAGATATTCAAAATTTGAGTCATAATGGCACATGATTAATTTATTACCTAATCTCAAAATTAAAATTCAATATTTTATATTCATATCACGTGACCTAAAACACTAGACTGCCATTTTGATGAAAATTATTATTTGTCTTTGTCAGATCAATATAAACAATTATCTTTATTATTAAAAAAATATTTGATAGTGTTTTCATCTCACCAATACCAATATTCTCAATATTACATTCCGATATTACGTCACCAAAATGGCAGACAGCGAATTTTACAGGAGTGAAACAAATTTTAAAGTAACTTTATAGCAAGAAATTGTGTTTATTTTTCAAAAATATATTTTTGTGACTTTTTTAAGAAATCAATATTTTGAAGTATTTTACCTTTTTACAAAGTCTGTATATCTGTGCCTTTTTTGAATTAATACCTACAGAAACTTTGATACCTGTCTACAAATTTAGTAAACTTCGAGTTTATTAACCATTAAAACTCAACATAACTATTAAGACTCATATTTATTATTTTAGTTTAATTAACAAACCATATTATTTTTAGTCGACAAATAATATTTGAATACTACCAACTATTTTGTACATATAATATACCAGGGTAGATAATTTTTGAAAACAAAAAAAATTACAGTATAATGAAACCAATTGGAAACGGAAGATAATATGATAAAAATGAAAGGAAAAATAAATAACGGGCGATTTGAGTTCGAGAAGTAAGAGGGCGGTGAGTTTTTCAGGGTAAAATTCGGTTTTCTGAATTTTCGGCAAAACTACAAGTCTTATGGAAAAAAGAATGGCAAAGTTGTAGGTAATAAAAAGATCTACAGCTTTTACACTTTTTTCACTTATCCTCAAAATGAATGTGAAAAATTGAAATGAGCAAGTTTTTGGTTTTTTATTTTTTTTCTCCGAAATTTGGTGAAAACTTACCTTTTTATGTTCCAAATACACTGTAATTTTTTTGATTTAAAATATTTATTCTTTCATCTTATTTTGAATAAATATCGAAAAAGCACCCTAATTTTCAATCGAAAAATTTTGAGATTATGTGAAAAAAGTGTAAAAACAAAAGTTGTAGATCTTTTTATTACCTACAACTTTGCAATTTACCTTTTTTCCATAGGACTTGTAGTTTTGCCGGAAATCGAAATAAACCGTGTTTTGCTTTTAAAAACTCACCCCTTCCACACTTCCCGAACTCAGATCGCCTGTAATTTATTTTTCCTTTTATTTTTATCATATTCTCTTGCGTTTCCAATGGATTCTATAAATACTATAATTTTCTTCTTTTCTTCTTTTTTTTATCATTTTTTAAGGCTTCTACTCTAGTCTAATATGGCAAGTTTATTGAATATTAGGGATAATCAGACAAATGAATATATATATATATACATATATATATATATATATATATATATATATATATATATATATATATATATATATATATATATATATATATATATATATATATATATATATATATATATATATATATATATATATATATATATATATATTAAATGGTTTCAATAATGTATTGTGGTTTGAATATAAAACAAACTTGTCCGAATAAATATGGTTACAACTGATAATTGAACCAAAACCATGATCAGTATTTATGGTTTTTGATATACATGGGCCAACATATATTTTATTCGATATAAAACCTAGCTTTCATTACGTTTCATATATAGTATTATAGCCAAAGTATTTATGTTATATAGTTATTTCTTTTTTACTGAATACAATGCAATATATGCTATCTTATTTTAATTGATTTTTAGTTTGTTTTTGCAAGCCATACGATAAACTATTTAATAAAATCAACACCATTTATACAGTGTTTTCTATAAAAAATGCTTTGAACTTATATTTATATTGTCTTATTATCTATATATGTTGAGTTATGAATATTTGAAATGTTTATAATTATAAGAATTCATGACCAAGTGAAGTTAGGTCTTTTGTAGAAGTGGTAGTGGTAGGTGGTAGGTCAATCTGTCTTTCTATCTATCTTAATGTTCGTTCCGCTGTACTTTTAAACGTGTCTTCCTATCTTTATAAAATTCACTACACACGTTTATTGCATTCAGAAAATTTCCAGTATAGTCCAATTTGGAACTTATCACGAGTTTCTTAATAACAAATTTAAAAAAATATTTATTATTTCATGTAATGATTCATTAAATAAAAACGAGAATGATGTCTGTTTATATTTAATTATTATGAGAATCGAGTGGTGTCTTCTGGTAAACGGAACTACTGGCTAAAATAATGGGTATTTACTGTACGAAGTGAAGCCTGGGGTGCAACTAGGGGATTTTGCATTCTATTTGTCTGTATCTATGTATGTACGTTTGTTACGCTGTAACTTACGAACGCCTTTCCGAATTTTTATGAACCTCACTTGAGAATAATTACCAAGGTCAACATAAATATTTGCATTGAAATTAATCCTAAAACTTTTGCCTAAATCAGTTTTTTTTAGTTGCTTGTCTTCGTGGATCCCGATAATTATGGAAAACACAGTATATATGTTACTGTAAAAGCCCGTTTCCTGGTTTATCGTTTAGATTTATCGACATGAGTTGGTTAGTGTAAGAATTTACAAAAACGAGTGTTTTACCAGTTAGGGATTAGTACATGCTAGTTTTTACCAGTAAAGGCTGCTAAATGTTGTCTTTGAAAATAAAACAATGAATACTTAGTAACATCTATTAAAATTAACTACATATCATTCTTAATCTTACATTATTTATATATTATATAACAGCAGTTAGCATTTTAATTGGGTATTATTATTGATTAATTTATGGAACTATAATATAATATGAACTTTCTTTAAGTATTTCTTCAAAATAAAAGAAAAACACATGTAAAAATAAATTTTCTCAAATATAACGCTTAGGTATATTGGCTATTGTGACTGAATCAATATTGTTTCCCTTATTATTTGAAATTTTACTAACAAATAGAAATAAAGCAGTCAATTGTCATAATAAAAAACATACAAAAATTTCGATGTTACAACATGAAGAACTGTTGTGGCATTTAGAATTATAAATCCCAATGACTTGGAAGCGCATTTTGACAAGCATTTTTTAATACAGTTATGATGTTTTTCTCGACGTATACCGTGCCAAGAGGTAAATCCTAAGACTTGACAAAGTAATGGTGGTAAACGTTCGAAATTAACAATAATCACAGAACTATTTGGACTTTTACCATTCATAGTTGGTAAATCTTAGGTTTTATCAGAAAATCTTAGAATTAAATGTGGTTCGTAGTTTTACAGTAACGTATATAATATAAACAAATAAGCAAATACAAGATTAATGTATGACTGCTATGCCTAAATCTTAAATTTTAGCATTCAACACTAATATTATTCAAAGAATTTGAATCCAGTTATGAACATTTTTAAATTGTTGCACTCCGTATTTTGATATTTAATTTTAAAACAATTTAATGATAAAAGTTTGTAAATAAATACTGTAATTATATCTCAAATTAGTAATTTAATAGTTGAAAATATGTGTTTAATCTCCGAATCAGTACATGTGCAGAATATAAAATGTATGATAAATATTCATATGGTACACTTAAATATAATAAAAAAATTAACACTCGATAAATAATTGTTTTTTGATTACACTGTATTACAAAACTGTTAGGAGCTTCAATATACGGAATATTAAGCGTAACTTTTATAGTGATGTTACTCGGTTACACTTAATTATAATACATAAGTTGTTTTTGATTTTGGAATATACAATTATATTATTGCCGATTTGTCGTTAATAAATTTTATGACCAAAATTTGAAACTAATATTATAACTGATTATTACAGGTGAATAAGAAGAACTATGACTTTTTCAACCGAAATGTATTGCTGTGATTACACGAACTAAAGTCTTTTTCAAAAGCTCTAAAATAAAAATTTTAAACTAGGAAAAATGGAGCCTGGATATGTCAGACGAATAATTTACTTAAAAATAACCTTTAGAGTTCAAAATGTATCCCATAACATGAATAATTTGATTAGCTTTTGTCATACCATTTGCAGATTTTTTCTTTTTAATTTATGCTCGCTACAAAATTAAACTCAGAATGATATTCATATCTATCTTCTAACATTGTAAATAAAGTTGTCTATTATTTTTGAATTTTCATAAAATAAATCAAATTACTTCGAACATTCTAACATGGTTTTTAATCAAAAAATACATTTTGCATTCCGTTTGAATATTATAAATGCAATTTGAATTATTTATTGGATGAATGTTTTTTTAAGAATAAAAATTGTATAATAAAGTCATTATTTCAGTCTATGCATAGTGAACATATACATATATGGAATACCTATCCCGTATAAACGATAATATTTATCCCTGCCTCATAATTAAAAAAGAGATGGTGGAAAGTTTTTGTATAGTGTTTGTGAATTCAAAATTTTCAAGTTGAAAGTACTTACTGCGGCTTATAATAACGCAAGTTAAAGAGGATTAAGCTTTAAAAAAATCCAACCTTTTTAACATCTGATTCAAATAACGAAATATTTGTTGCCTGTCTCCATTTTCTGGATACCGGTTCATTTTGCTCAATTACTACAAATAACTTAGAATATACTACAAATAACTCGTTATCTCCTTTGGTTTTATAGTTGTGTTGATGACGGACATGCAGGTAGGCGGAAGGACAAAAGTAAATGGACTAATTAAGTGATTCTATGAACGCCTTAAAAAGAAAATGACATTTACTGATTTTAACAGTAACTTCTCCACTTTTTCAATGAAAAAACTAACACACTTTGACCAGCTATTCTTTGAATTTCTCTCGCAAATGAAGTCTTTCAACGCGATGTGATATTCTCAAGGAGTATATTCTAAATTTTTCAAATAATTTATGGGGTAACCCCTGTTCAGATATCAATTAACATATCAGCAATTTGGATAAAAACAATAGGTCTTGGTGGCACTCGCAAGATCTATACGAATGAAGATAATAAAAATACTATAATTTGTTTATTATGACACCAACAGCTATTTGTCATTTTTTTAAATTTAGTTTTTTAATCTTTAATAAAACACAACCGATTTTGTAGAAAACGCACTCACTTTTAAGAGCCATAATCACGGGCATTCCACGCCCATATCATTATTTGTGTTTCAGATAATCGAGACGAAAAATTATTACGAACGCACATACGCTGTTACATACATACATATACAAAGATATTTTACCTTCTTTATTTTATTTGGCACCCGGTTTTTTGGTGTGGAATACTCAGTCGGTATCCTCGATCCACCAGAGCAGATCCCCTTTGCGCGGTCAAAGTAATTTACATATATAATACTTGTGTGTGATACTTAGTACTTCGCGCTTTGATCCTCGTATATTTCCCATTCAGTAGTTTTTGCGTTACGGAGTAACAGACATTCATTCATACAAATTTTCGCGTTTTTAATATAAACAGTATTTAATGTCTATAATAAACTATTAAATATTATTCAAAGTTGATTTCAGTGTTTTCCGAATGGGCTTACTATAATTGGCTATTGCCTATACCTCTAATAGTAAGTTTTATAGCTTTATGTAAATATAATACAAAGTCTTGTATAAATGTTAGATTATTATTTTATGTAAAATAAAGAAATTATTCTAATAATGAATGTGCTATAAAAATAGTTGAATATGTATATAATGGTTATAAAATTTAAAATATTTGTATTTAATGGGTAAAAATTACAAATGGCAAGTAAAGGATTACAAAGGTCAACTGGATAGCAATCATCGTTTGTCTAGCTCAGTCAAATAGTTGAAATTAGTACACGAAACTAAAGAAAACATTTTCATATAATGAATATTTGCAAGGCAGGGCATATCACAACAGAACAATTTTTCACACAATACTATGAAATTTGACAAATATTAAATAATATTGACGGAAAGAAACCGTAAAAAACATGTTTAAATACATTTTAATATAAATTTTAAAATCAAAAGTCAATAATATTAAAAATAGAAATTTGTGCATTCGGATCCGAATACAGATCATTAGTGTCCAGATACGTGAAAACGGATACGGGCGTTAATTTTTCTTCTTATTAAATCTTTTTAATACGCGTGATCTAGAATATATTGTCTTTTTATATAAATTATTCATAGTTTTTCGCTACTTGCAAGTCAATCTTAGAGGATAAGTCTCTTCTCGTGTTTTTGTTTTGTTATATTTAACAGTATTTAATTGCCATATTTCAGTAGAGATGTTTCCTTTCATAGCGTATTTTTTACATAATGTTTATAATACTTTTATATTATTTTTATTTTTAACTTTATGGCCATATCACCTTACTCACATTTTCATCATCACAAAAGTACAATACAATCTAGATAATATTTATTTATTTAATGCTTTACATGGTTTATTTTTTTCATATATAAAATGTTAATATTGCTCGAACATCTCTATTATCTTTATTTGTTAAATAGTTAAATTATAGTTTTAGTGTAGAAGTTATCAGATGAATTGTTTGCTTATCTCATCTATAAAACTTTTATAATTTATTCATATTGTTATAATATTATTAATAAAATTTATAATAGTAATTATTAACTCATTGTTATTAAAATTTTTATATTGTATCTATAACCTATTAATTTATCGAATCATTTATTTTGTTCATTTTTTGACCACAATAATATAATTTAAGATACGATTCTAATTTAATGGTCTGTTTGTACTCAAACTAAAATAGATAAATCAAAACCAGAATTAATTTTAAACAAATCACACAAAATAATTGTATAAAACTATAACAGCGCAAAAACTAACCTCAATAAAACATCAAATTCTGACGTATGTGAAATGATTTCTATTATGATATGAGCATATTTATGTTAACTGCTAACGCTTAAATGGAATTTGTCTGCAATATTTCAATCGTTAAGTGAAAGATTTCAATTAAAAGAAAATATAAATAAGTACAAAGCAATTTTTTCATTAAAAAAATAATAGAGTTAATTTTCTTCAAATTAATTCAATTCAATTTCGATTTCAGAGTAGTGGCTTAGGATCATAATGCTCCAAGCACTACGAGGAGTATTCCATAGACAATTTCAGTCAGCACATGATGTAGTTGCTTCATTTAGCTTATATCATTTCTAAAATCTCATCAATTTTTCATGTCAAGATATAGAACTATTTACATTGTGAAATATGAAATATTGTTATATATCTGTAATTTTTAATTAATTTACACAATAAAGGTCAAGGATTACATATTACCATCAAATTTTTTACTTAAATAGTACAAAAAACTCAAAAACCCTGTAACATGTTTACAATATCATTCATTAATCCCGCTGTTCAACAATTTTTTGTAGATATAACTACTCCGTTTTTGTTATTAATCGAAGTAATTTCGTGAGGGGTTCCTCGAATATCGGATGTCGTATAATTTTCTATAAGCAATTTGGTTACATAGTCTATTACCTTAGTATCCGCAAAGTACAGAATTTTTAAATGCTTTACAACAATAGAAATGCAGGCCATTTATGCATTATTTATGGACAAATGTTTCGTTTTCATTAAGAAGTGATTCTAAAACCAAAATAACTAGCTCAGTGGCCAAATGAGTAAAAGCACTATTATCTACACCCATTTGACTTCTTAGACTCGATGTTCCGGGTTCAAATCCAGGAATCGGCAGTGTGATCAATTATAATATAAAAAAACGATGCGGTTGATCGATCACACTGTTGCAGCTTGTATAAGAACGAAGTAACTGGCTCCAACAACAACATAATAACAATACAATCGTCACTGTGTGCTAGAAAGCATCATTGCTTTCAGGTAAAGGAGTGTTTTAAAGGAGGGTACAGGGGACCAAAAGGTCTAGATACATCGGATCGGGGTTACGGTTCTCCACTAAATATACTATAATACCACCACATTTCTCTTTCGTATAAGTTTCGCATTCAGTTTTATAGTCTATTAAATTAAAAAAAAAAGTCTAGGTATGTCCTGTAGTTTTCTTTTAACAGCACCTGCAAAAATATGTTTGTTTTCTATATATAAACAGCTGTTTCATCAGGTATAGTTTTTCATACTTATTACTTTTTGGACCCGTACAGGAACTATGACCGGGTGCATAAGTTATAATAACGATATAATTTTATTTAAATTACTTGCAAATATAAATATTTATTTCTGAAATATATTTCGTTTACGAAAATAGGTATGGGGAGCAGGAATTTGTATTGGGGTTGAAAATTAAGTATTAGAATTTAATTGTGAAAGAACTCACATATTAAATAGTATTTATTTTGTAAAAATATAAATTAATGATGTAGAAGATTAAAAATTATTTAGAAGATTAATCATCAACATTCGGTATTCAATAATATTAAATATTCTTTCGACAGCTGAGTGACGCTAAAGTAAAAACATTCATAAAATACTTTGACTTGGTATGAAAAATATTCTCTACAAACATTTATTAAAATAGAAAGACTAAACAAGAAAACTGAAGCATATGAAAAAAATCTGTTAAATCCCAAGAAACATGTTTGACTAACATGTAACATCTAGAAGAACGTATCCAACCGTATGTATCTAAACTAGAAAATATTTGAACGTAGTAAAACAATTGTTATATATTACCATTGATTCTCCTGTTCCATGCATACAAAGGGATTTTATTTAGCACAAGCTCACAATCTTCATATATCAACATAAAGGATGTTTCTAAATTGTAATATTGACTTCGACAGTCAAAATATGATGAATTAATAACAATATTTGAAATTCTTTTTCAAAATAACAAAAAAAAAAAATAAAAAATGTTATAAACTTGCTCAGTTTAATTATAAAACATAAACAGACTAAATAACTACTCCATGATCTTCTCCAAGAATTATGACAACTGCACTCATAATTGTGGTATTCTTTATCGGTTGCATCAACGGTATTTACTAATCTCTAGAGGCGAATCTATCCATCATTCGGGCTTGCAGGTCACACACTCGTCATCTTATTCCTGGTATGCAGAAGGCTGCCATATACATCCTTCGTACATTGAGATCGGTTATGACTCTCTTCAAGTAACATACCTTGAAATACTTCAACCATTTTATTTTATTATTTGTTCAGGAACACAGCCATGCAGGACCAGAATAATGAACAGAATTACATACCTTTGACTCGGTAACAGACGGACCTTCAGACGTCGTGTTGACTGGCAGACGTACAGATTTCACAACCACAAGTTAGTGAACCTTTTTCAAAAGACGTAGCTATCTTGTGAAGAGTAATATCTCCCAAAGTGATGGGAGGCCTCTAAGATGCGAACCCTGTACCCACTCTCACCCTTAGGAAGGTATAAATATTCGAAATTAAGAAATAAAATAATGTCCCTGTAACCAATTATCTTTTGATGTCAGAGTTAATAATCTCTCAACGCAAATTGATTCATTCACGCCGACTTTTAAAGGTAATTGGTAACTTAGAAATTATAGAAAATTTTAAGAAAATTATTTATTAATTTTGGTTGAAGTTAGTAGTATTTTTGCAAAAAAAACTTTTTCCAACGCAATTCTATTAAACTTTCTGTGACCATGGCTGAAATTGCAGTTCAGCGTTTATATTTAACATAAATGTATTACAATTCGGTTTGAGATATTCTTAAATTATATGAATTTGACTTATAATATTAATAGACATTTAGATCATTTATAGCATAAGCACACCTATTCTTCAAAGTAAAACATACATACTTCATATTATTTGAGTTTCCTACGGCCATAATATTTTCTTCTATAGCTTCTACATGCCTGGTAAATTCCTAAATGCAGTTTGTTAGTTGAAGTAACTCGCACCTTAACAAACTCTATCCTCATCTGGCATCAATATTCAGTATTACATGACTTACATAAGCTCTCATAGCGTTACGATGTTTAAAGTTTATTAGTTGGTTGATTTTGCATTCAATAATATGTTGTATATATTTTACTTATGTTATGTAGGCATCCAACAAAGCATCAGTTGTTTGCAAAATCTTTTGGGAAATCATTGCGAAAATTAGATGTATTGTGTAAAATCATTTACATTAGTGAAGAGAATGTTAGGAAGTCTATGTAAGTATAATAATATCACATAGATGGGTATGCGATTTTATATAGAGGCAACAACGACGGAAGTTCCAAATTAAGATAATACAAAAAATTAATTTAATTATTATTATCGGATAGGGTTTTTTTTTTATCCTTAACAAAATTGAATGAATCGATTTTATAAATTAAAAGTAAGAGAAAAAAAAGAGTTTGTTTGTTTTTGTTAACGGGGTTAGAAGAGTTTAGTACGACTATTCAACATCGCGGTGAAATAGAATCATCTGAGATAACCACTACGAATACATTGAAATTAAGATAATTTTAATTTTATGAATATAAAGAAAATAGCGATAAGTATGAAGAAATATTAGCTCATTTATCCTTATTAAACAAGTTGTAGCAAATTAAGTTAACTAAAAGTAGTTAAAAGCATAAGAGCATCGTCTGAGTTGTTAGTAGGTAATTGATATACCCATCATAATATTTAAAAAGTTCATAAATATTTTTTTGTCAAAAAATATTGAAACAAAACAAAAAAACAGCGATAAATTTTTTGTTTTCAGCTGAACTTTGTTAAGGTCAGCGATATTTGTGTAGTAATATTTTTGTAAATCCATTACAATATTTTTGTTTTGTTTTAATACTTCCCTTCCTTTCAGTAATTTCTCGCTCAATACTACAAAACCCAATATTTTTCTTTACCAATATATATAATATTTGTATCTCATACCACCCTTTGTGAATATACCAATAAATTTGTGTCGGGAGAACTTTTTGTAAATATTTCAAGTTGATTTACATTTCCTAGAAAAACCCTTTGTACGTCCTCAAATAACTTTTTAAGGTATAAGCCCAAAGTAAATTATTTCTATAAGCTTCCAATTGGCATTCATAATAAAGTAAAAATTAGCCAATATTGCTGTAAAGTGTCATTTATCCTACGATGAACTGAAAAATTTGAGCAAGGGCACATCATAAGGAGCACGTTTTCCATACATTCAATTGGGCTATGAAAATAAGAGAGAACTAAAATAGAAAATATGAAATAGAATTAATAATGCAAAACTATATGAAGTGAACCATTTAGATTATTTGAATATAAAAATTTGAATTAAATAAATAATAATTTTATAATTGTAAAAAATAAATAACTAAATGATGATAATAAATGTTTACATACAAAAAAATGGGTTATGAATATTTATTTTCTCACTCTACGTATGTTTATAATGCTATATTCACATCGGCACAAAAAGAATATAAGCTCCATTAACGGAGAAAAAGAATTAATATGCAGGATTTATGTTGACAGACTCTGACACTTATCCTGTTTTAGTTTGAACCCCTTATGTACTCTCCTTAGTTTTGAGCATAGACAATTTTGTAACCACCTAGTTATTAAGAAAGTTGTACTGCTGAAGTCATAAAATTCAAAATTTTGTATACTCATTGATACACTCAATGAGAATAAAAATGAGTATTAGATGAAATAACAATTAAAATTTAAAGATTTATCGTCTTAAATTCGAGCTTCGGATCAAAGTTCGGATAATTTAAATTCTAATAAGGAATTAGCGTTTTAAGTACCGTATAATAACAAAACTAATATTTTGAAACTTTTGAAATAGAATATGTATGTTTAGTGTAGTAGTGTGTGGATAACCTATATAAACAACGACAACGACAGTACACACAGATAGGACTGCTGTACAGTATTGGACATAAAATATATTCATATTTTGCAACAAATTAACCTAGTCTTATTGTGCATATGATGCAAAACACTTTTACAATATTATAGCCGAACTGCAACTACCTTAACAATGTATCGATGGTATAAAATCTAAACTTGTTCACACCAAATTTTTATAAAATATTTATTTCGGCCAAGTTTACCCATGCATTATTTATTAAGAATAACTCAACAATTTTCTAACTTCTCGAACATATTCATATCAGCAATCAACCACCAATAGTTGATACAGGAATCGAACAACAGAAACTTTAGGTAATAATTGTGGATAATTGTATTTCTACAAGAACAATTTTAATATATTCTTTTTTCTTAACATATATTGTACGTATATAGAAACGTACACAAAAAAATATTCAAATCTTCATTCATTCGTAACATATAAAGGAATCTTTATTCTAATAAATATACATTTTAAAGCCTATTTTATAGGAACAATTTATAATTATATTATGTATTATAATTATAGTGAAATTCCTCACTCACCGTTTTTCTTGTAATATGTTTTTTTTACATAAAGAACCTTAATATTTTACTGGTCGTGCTAATTTTTTTATCACAATAGATGTGTGTATTTATTTAGAAAAGGGAATATATAATTTCATTTGTTCCTAAGGGAATCTCATAATCATCTATCTGTGTTGCTAGCGACTATTCTCGGTACTAATGAAATGTAATTATAAGTGTTCACTGATGTTGAAACTTTTTTTTCGTTTGTTTCTTATGTGTAACACAGAGCTATGAATTATCACACATATTTTTTAATTTTTTTAAAAATAAATATTTAAATTTATGTAGAAAAATTCACTATGTACTGCAATACATTTTGTATATTAATTAAAATTAAAAATTTAACACAAAAAGTGATCTTAAAAATGAGAAAGAAGGCAACTTAATTTATGTAAAAACACGTAGTATTTACATTTGTCTACAATAATATTTACATAGAAGGTGTAGAGGAGATGCTCTACTTATAAATATATTTTACCGAATTTTCTAAACGAGTTCGTCGACACAGTTTCGTATTAATTAGGCACTGCAATAGGATATTTAACTACTAATGAATAATAGTTATGCATTTGCAAAAATTTTTCCTTTATAAAAAGTAAAGCAACAAAAATTTTAAAAACTAAAGAAAACCTTATTATGATTAAACTAAATAATTATTTCTATTTGACAACATGAAAAATATAGTACAAAATGTGGCTATCCATAGGATAATAGCCTAAAAAACATATTTCACTTTATTTAAACTAAATAATGTTTACAAATTACACGAAATGAAATATTATACATTCTGCAGTTTTATCTGACACTGAAAAGCTCTTTGATTTGTAACAGCTCTAGTGACGTCACTAGCTAGTGACTATAGAATATATTACATTCTTTATTATATTAAACAAGGATACCAAAACAGATGCTGTACTGTTTTGTTTTATTTATCAGACCCACAAGCGTCCATGTCATACGTACCACGTGACAAAAGTCAGTATAGAAACATCGATTTCTATAAACGTTTTGAGCTATTTTGAAAATTTAAACTTTAACATCGATTTTCATTGGCAAAACTGTAAATTTTCTGGAAATATCAATGTATTAATAAGCATTAGTATATATTAAAGAATCATTAAAAATAATTTCCAAAAATAAGTCAAATAACCTATTAAATATGTTCAAACTATTAATTAACTTTATGTAGACTTCATTTGTTCTGATGTTTGATGTCATTAAACAGAACGATTATAAATGACGTCTAAAATAATGAAAAATTGGTATCTTTAATTAAGTTTTTTTGTAGAAAATTTACTTATTTTAATGTAAAAATAAGTAATTCATACATATGAGACCGCATACTATTAAATTGACAACAGTTTTAAAAATTAAATATTCAAAATGTGTCATATACTCTTTGACAGTCGACAATCACAATTGAGCATATCTGAAAAAATTCAACTACGAGTATATAATATTTTCTAACATATTCATAAAATGAAGTTTTTTATTAGATTTAAACACTTTTCCTAAAAAATCCATTTAAAAGCTAGTTTCATACACGGCAGGGTACCAAAAACTGTACGTAAACTTTGAAAGTACGGCCTATTAAGCAAATAAAAGTTACTCATAGTATCAAAAATGTATGCAAACTTTTACCTGCCAACATATAAAAAAGGTGGAGGATGTTGTTATAAAAAATAAATTAAAATATATTATTCTATAATTTAAGGTTGAAAAAAAGGTAACCTGGTACCAGTAATGCTAAACAATTGTTATTTAAATAAATAATTATACTTATTTTAAAATGCATATAAATATTTAATTATTTCGAGGCACACCTGATAACTTATATAATTAAATCAAAAATATTATTATGGCTGTACCATAAACTTTTTCCATTGTTTCATCCATGTTTCTGTTTAGTCTTTAAAGCTGGCAGAGAAAAATTATTCAACAAAAACTAATTTAATAGTAAGAAAATTAACTTAAATTTGATTTTAATTTTCATTTTAGATTCATTATGAAGACTTGCTCTACTGATTTCATATCTTGGCACCTCCTTGAATATATCCTCAATTCAGTATGCATATTAATACATATAATGAAGTTTTCATATGGATTTTTTTTATTTTGTATTTTTCATTGTCTCTAGTTCTTAAATAAAGTACATTTATTGGAAATTTTTATGGACTTAAGTTTGTAACACCAGCAAATATTGATAGCAAAAACAAAATTGTTGTATTGGTGTTCATAAAATTACCTAATTAGTCCATTTCCGTTTTACCGTCCATCTGTATGTCCATGATAACGCAAGAACGAAAGGAGACAGCGTACAAAAATTTTGGTGGTGTATTTTGGACCTAAAAAGTGCGTGAATGTACAAAATCAGTCCATTGTGTCCAACGGCTCCATGACCCAACTCTGAAACCATAAAAGATAGAAGTAAAACTCGAAAACAAAAAAAAGTTTGTTTATATTTTTAATAAATAACTTTTGCCTGAAGCAACATGTTTCCGTAAAATAGTTGAATCTGACACAGATTAAGCTAATGAATACATATATAATTAAAAAACATATTATTATTATATGTGAATATATAACAGTATAGATTGAATATTTAGAGTATTTTATGGATGCCAATGACTACAAATAGTCCAAACATTTAGTTTTAATATTTGCTTATCATTTTTTTTTCTATTTGAAGCCACTTTCACATCGATAATTCAAAGACAATGTATTTCTATTATTATTTGAAAAGCATCGATTAAGTCGACAGATGAGAGTAATATTCTGGCCAATTTAAGTAAAGGCGTAACGTCAAGAATTATTGATCGACCGGTTTAAAAGTTTTGTTTTGAAAAAAATTTCCAAACATCTCCAAAACAATTTAGTATAACTTTTACTAATTATATAATTTTTTTTTAAAAAAGAACTGTTAAAAATATAAAAATAAAACAAGATTAATAAAAGTATAAAAGTACAATTTCCATTTTTTCCCGATAATTAAATATATTTGTTCTTATTTTGTTGATATCCAGATAAATCAAACTCTCTGCTAACTTTCGTTATATATCCCAGCGTTAAACCATGATTATTATTACATAATATTTTATATATGTATTGTTAATATCTTACATATGCGAAAGAAAACAAAATTCGCTCCAGCTGATTATAATGTTTGCTAAAGCCCTATTCTCTGTATAATATAGAAATTTCTATTATAATAAAGACATAGATGCATACAAAAACATTGTCATTATTTAATTTTGTTCAACAAAAAGCATACGCTATTAATTTAGCAAAAGCACACGAACATAACGATTAGAAATTTATTTTAACCCTTATACGGCAGCGATAAGAAAGCTGTGCCTATATTCTCGAATGATCTAGCTTCTTGTTATTTATAAGAATTTTCACTCTTTACAAAGTTAAAAATATTTTAACTCAAATTTCAAATGAATTTTAAGTGTAAATTATTTTAATTTAAACACTGTTAATAAGTGTTTAAGCTTGACTATCTGATTTTTGAAAAAAAAAAACAGTCCAAAACTGTTGTTTTTTTCTAGAACTTTTCCTGAAACTATAAAATATCATAACCATAAAGAGTATATATTTAACCTGAGCTATGCAATTTTTGGATTCTATAAATACTATCCTGAATTTATAGTTAAACGTTTTTTGGATTTTGAAATAAAAATCGATAATTGTCACTTATTTTATTTATGTCAATGATTTTAACTAAATTTTTAGATGTTTAAAGAAGATAATTGTGGATATTTCGTCTAAACAAAATAGAGTTATTTATTACGGACATATATACCTAAGGCATGAATACTAAAAGTTTCTTTTCAGGTTAGCAAATACGTAGTTAATCCACACAATGTATAAATAAGCTAATCTACAAATATTTTCTACCTACAATGCTAGTCATAGATTAAATTCGTTATTGATCTATTCAAACTTTCTTCAAACACAAATGTTGGCGTAGTTGAATACCACAAAAAAAGTAGCGTAGATGCAAACCGGAAAGTCCACATGACAAACTCCATGTTGTGTTCTCATATTATAAAATTTATTTTTATTTGATACTGTTCAATTGTATCTGTTATAAATGTGAAACTCGAAGAATCAGTCTTCCAACTGATCTCTATCAAGAACCCTTAAATTTTTAAGGCCGGATCTGCTGATGATTTCAATAGGAAATACTTGACACAATTATTGTTGCGAATAATAAATAACAACAACAAAAGAATACAGATGATATAAACTTACAGACTGGAAAATCATTGATATTAATTAAATTAGAAATAATAAAAAGTTTTCATAATATAATAAATAATATCACAATACCAAAAATGCAATGATCCTATCTCTATGTTTGCTTCTGAACAACTCATACATACAATAATAATATTAGGATATAATACGGTTTACAAAACTTATGAAAAACATTTGGTATCAGCAATTCATCACAAATGGTTTGCACATATATGATTCAGAATAAATTCAGTAGTTACAGTAACAAGGCGAATGCTTTTTCTAATTAACGCTAATATAAAGACCGTTTCTAATTTTTATTTTTTTATTTATGAATTTTTAAGATTTTTTAATTCTTAGTAAAGCTAATCTGATGAAATAAGAATGATTAGTGATACTCATTTAATTAGAGGTTTTTGCCTGGGAATTCTACTACAGTGAATGTATTGATGGAAAACCTTATGAACTATGTTGCATACACTAAATACTTAAATGTTAACCTATTTATTTCAAACGCTTCCTTCCCAGCAACCACGATGCCTCATCGATAAAGCAACAAATTTTAATCAAAATTGTTTCATTCAGTTTTTCCAAAGAGTTAAAACGTATTGACTTTACGAAAACTCTTTTTACTTTAAATTTGTTGCTTCATCGGGTATTATGAGGTAATAACTTTCACCCTCTGAGTAAGGGTGGCATCCACTCTTTGTGGGGACTGGAAAGGTAGCACACAAAATAAATGAGTAAAATTTAAGTACTAATAAAATAAAATTCTGAAGATTTCACATTAATACATTCAGTGCGGCAAAATTCTTACTTTTACATCTCCTACATTTTAAACTTTCAAGGAAAATTAAAAAAGTTTTCAAACAGTCGTGCGTCAGATAACGAAGATACTTTGGAATTTCGGTTAAAAAATTATGGCTCATCTATCGAAAACGTTCTATATATATCACAACTCCTTCTTCAATTTCACAATTCGATAAGGCAAATGTAGTTCTATTTGCCAATTCCAGAGTAACTTTTTTCAAAAACACTTTATCGTATTGGGTTGGCTTGTTAATACCTACACATGAAGGCGAATACAGAGATGATTAAATATGGTAATAATCAGGTTGAACAAGAAAATACAAAATGTACAAGAAAGCTAGGTGAAATAAATAGCATATACTATATAGAACATTTTTCTTACCACTACCGCCAATAAAGATTAGAAAATGCTGTAATTAATTATCACTATCGTTTTTCAGCATAATAATTTTAAGGTTAGAACATATTCATTATACGGTTTATGGGTATATTCAATAATAATGATTGTTTTTGGTATACAGACCACGTAACTAACAAACAAATGAAAACACTAATGAAAGGAAGAAGATATCACAAAAAGTAAATAATAATAACAAATAAAAAAAAAAAAACCTGAATTCACTTACTATCTCGTTTGTATTACACTGCAGGATATTGAAGCTCTAGTAGTGATTGTTGTTATTATACATCTATTTCGAACTGTAAACTAGCCCATGTGATGCTCTCTCTGTCAGTGACAATAACTCAAAACAAAGTAAATTACATTTAAAGTATGTATGTAAACAAGTGTACATGAAAATCAATGAAAATTTATATGAATTTTCATATATCATTTTTGCAAGTTTAAGTAAGTACATATATCATTTTCATTTCAAATCATATACAAATTTAATAAATTTCAAGGTGTGCTTATGGCTAGAAAAAACATTTCACGGTCCTGCAAAATGTTTGTGTAAACAGCTTAATGGTTTTAGCATAGATTAAGTTGTTGAACACCAGCCACCAAGGTAAATTTGTACGAAATAACGCAGTTAAATTAGATTAAATAAGGTGTAGATAACAGCTAACTCAGTTAATTGTTTATTTTTAATTAGCATTCATAAAAGACTATAAACAGTTAGATCTATAATAATATGTAATGTAATTATCTATTTATGATTATAAGCTAAATTTGAGCTAAAATTGTGGCGAACCCAAACATTTTGGAAATTAAAAATATTTGTATTTGAATTTTTCTTCTACGTTTTATAGTTTGTTGAGTCAAGGATCTATTGGGCCCAATGGACCGATTTAATTCATTCGCAAACGAAAACTCACTTTTCATGTTTTGAAAACGGAACAAAAATTGTTTTGGTTCTTGACCTACCTTGATGACGGGCGGATGAGCAGACGCACTGACAGACAACCGGAAATAAATTCGTTTGGTGTTTCTAAAACACCTATATTCTACTTTATTTGTCCGGTCAATTTTAAGTAAGGGTACAAACTTTGTGTTTCATTTTCTATAAAACTGACTAATCTTTGCATACAAGATAACTAATAAATAAATACCGTTTCATAGGCCCTTTACCAGTTGCCTCGAAGTATTCACCAAATATCATGCCTTTGTCACAAATGTTATAGACCTAAGCACACAAAAAGTAGTTTTATCGCAAAAATCGGTTTACTAGATACACCCGTGACTTCGCATAATAAGTCTCAACTAATACTATTAATTGAGATATTTTACACAAAGTTTGACCCACTCTTCCACATTTCCTGTTCCGATTTCATGTATAAAGATAGATTATATCAATATATAATCAACTTTATGCTAAAAAAAAAATATCGTCGTTCTTAAGATTATTATCAATTGCCTAAGAAATAAAACTAAAGAAATATGATCAAAATCTATCCGATATTATTTTTTACACGATGCGCAAATAAAGAAACGGATTACGATTTTGTAAATAAAGAAGATTAATTAAAATACATAGATTTAATCGTTGAAGAAAATGAAACACAAAATGAGTTTCCATAAAAATATAAATACATCAAGTTTATTATCATTCAGTAACGAATAAAAGTTTATTATCATGCTCTTGCGCTTATCGCGGTTGTGTGATACCATTCAGCCATGAAATTATTTTTTCTACGCGTAACAGACAAATTAAATAGAAAGATGAAGTAATTAGCTAACGTCGTTTTAAATAAAAGACATGTTTTGCATTTTATAACATAAAAATTTTTCAACAACATTTTCTAATAAAAAATATAAATTAAATTAAAATATAAAATACTTCAGCATTGGTTCGTTCACGTGAGTAAGTTAAACGTGATGTTGTATAACGATATGGAAAGAGAATTATGGTTTGTTGGTTGGCATTTTAAATTAATTATGAATTTAGTTGTTTTTATTTAATTTCATTTTTTTTTTATATATTTTTATTATATTTTTCAAATTTAATTACTATTCATAAATTTCACGTGTCAACTTTTTTCATTTTTTTGTGTTCTAGCAATAATTATAACCATAAATTTATATATTTTTATGTATATGATCATTTTTGTTCTATGTCAAAAAGTCTTATCATAATAATGTTTGACTTTTTGTTTTTGTTTTTGTTGTTTTTTGTTTTTGTAGCACATTTCTTTCTTTTGTATAATTTTATGAAAGTAATAAAAATATTTAAATTTAGAGGACAAATTTAATATAATTTTTAAGAGAACACACTTACTATTCACCAACCTAGTTTATTCAACGATTCAGCTATTAAACAAATTTACTTTTGTATAAATGGAAAGACTATAATTATTTCCTGGTATTAAAAACATTTATAAATAAAATTTAAAATAATTAATTTTAAAAATAATTTTCAAACATACTAATGTAAATGAATAAATCAGTTATTGTAAACTGTACAATAACTGATTTAGTGCTCTGTCACACTACTGGTTTTTTTACCAACGTCCGTTCGACGTCCGTTCTAGCTTTCTATTGTGTTAAATACAAGCAACCACACTAGAGTTTGTTATACAACGGACGTTCAAGCTTTCTATTGTGTTAAATACGAGTTGCAACACTAGAGTTTATCAAACGTGTGTTTATCTTAGGACACGTCGAACGAACGTAAGTTGGATGTTGGTGTTTTGTGTATTATCTATTGTAACATGGTTCAAATTTTTCTGAATTTTACTGAATGTACATTCATATTTAAAAAAGAAAACTTAAAAATAATGGATGAATGAAATAACGAAAGTTGATACTTGCCATAAAAAAATGTATGTGCAAAAACTATTGTTAAAATATAGCAATAACTACAAATAGAACGATATTTTGAATAATGTGCACAGCTGTGGCAAATTTTAAAAGTGAATCTTTATATATAAATGGATTAGTATAATAGCATATACATTTTATAATTATGTACATACGTAATAAATAATAAAATGTAATAAATAGATACATGCAATTACAGAATGTCGACTTAAAACAGAACAATATACCTACCTAGTATTTGATAAAAAATGTTTCAGAAGCTAACTTTATTATGGCAAAAATATGGATGGCATGCTTATCTTTGACACATTGCATAATCTTATAAAATTGTATTAAAACTTTATTCATTTTATTTAAATTACATTTAATTTACAGGACTTTTAAATATTGTTGCATCATAATTATTTTTTATTCCACAACATATTTTGTTATTAGTTTCTTTGGAAAGTTCAAAACTCTCCATTTTATATTTCAGCTAATTTATAAGCCTTCTAAACAAATTTGATAATTTCATAACCTTCCATTTCCTCAGCTCCCACTACTTCGAAAAATCATTCATACATAAAGTTTGTTAACCTGTGTGAAGTTAGTCCTTAATGGTCGAATTTTTTTAATTTTTGTACACCAATCATTTTATCACGTTTGCACATTTTCACATTCTTCAATTTTGCAGGAGCGTAAAAATAGTTATTATTACAGCTTGCGAATTTTTAAAAATTTTACACGAATCGCTTGTATATTGTTTTACACGTTTAAACCCTTTATTTTTAATTGGACATGCATCAATTTTCCAGGATCATAAAAAAAAAAGAATTTCTGCTTGCCTCAAGTTGTGAATTAATGAGATATTTTGCATGAATCGCTTGCACATCGTTAAATATCATCGTTATAAAGGTGTGTAACGTGAGGAAGCGATTCCTGTAAAAAAATTAAAAAATTGGAGGCGGGGCGAGTGTGAAGCATTTAAAATAGTAAAAAAATCAAAACGTAAAACCAGCATAAACATTTTGTCCACCAGTTTAATCATGCCAATATTTGTATAAAATCGTAAATTTAAAATTTTTTATTATATTTTTTTATTGCCAACTTATTTTAATCAGTTTTTTAATAGGAAATAATGGTTTTCATTTAATTGATCCATTTATTCACATTTTTATGATGATAATCAAACTTCTTAATGATTAATTAAATTTATTTCATTATGAATCAAAATGATTTTTATAATAATCAATAAAGAAAGTGGTAATTTCAGTATCAACGGAATTTTTTAAATTCGGTCCCATAAAACAGATACTTTAATGTCTGTTTCTAATATTATACGTATTCCATAATTGGAAAAAGCATTTGAAATTTATCAACATGTAATACTATCATTTTTATTTTCACTAAAAAACTTGATTGAAAAACGGATGAATTTATCATTTTGGTGAAAAGCATTTTATACTTTGAAAAATATAGTAGATACATAAACCATGTTTTTAATATAAAATACTTGTACAGAATGTTTAAAAAACATTAGGTGGTTATAAAAGGGTAATAATAAAGCCGAATGATCAGATCTCGCATGTAAACTTATAGTCGAGGAAATCAAACGCAAATATTAGTCTTACTATAGATTTCTGTTGTAGTAAGACAGAATTAGATCCGTGAGTAGTGAAATTGCGTTTCAGAAGTGTATTTTGAACTATATTACTAATAAAAATGTGGAAATTAGTCCAATTTTGTTACTCAGGGGTTTTTCGGTGTCATATTTTTTGTGCGAGACAATAAAATCATCAGAAAGACCAAAAAATTTTTGTTGCTGTTTTGGGATTTTCTAAGGTAAATAAAGTATGGTAAGTAAACAAATATGGGGACATTTATTTTACGATTTATTTGACTTGTCTACGTGACGAATTTTCTGTTATGAAAGCTTCCAAATTTATATCTTCTATTATTTTGATTTCATTCACATGTGACAAAAATATAAAATATAAATATATTTCTCTAGGGAACCAATATTGTACTGATAGTCGGGTCAAAAATGTTACATAAAACAGTGAATCAATAAAAGTCGAAGAAACAGCTCATATTAATATGAAACCTTTTTAAACAAGTTCCTTGTGTCTTAAATATCATTCCTACCCTAGACAAATATTGGGCTATTAATTCCAATCTCTTCAAAATGGGGTGAAAAAGTACTAACTTAATTTTTACTCATGACTGAGAGGTATGGTATCTTCCTTGCATTTATATTTTAGTTTAAAAATTAATTAAAAAAAAATAAATAAATAAATAAAAAACAAAAACAGAAAATTTTAAAGCCACAATGTTAGACAGGTGCGATATTTTTCGTTTGACGATATAAATTTTAAGGCAACAATCAAATTTTCAACTGTTCTATAGAAAAAATCCACAAAAAGGAGTCAATCCTCCAAAATTACCCCATTAACTTGAACCCACTTCTAACTATGATAGATTCATGCTGTTTTTACTAATTTAAAATGTTAAAATTAGAAAATTTAAATTGTAACGAAACCACCCCAAAATTGAGTAAACACATCAATCTATCGTAATTAAAAGTGGGTTCAAGTATGTTGTATTATTGGAGGATTCACTCCTTTTCGGGGATAATTCTGTTTGAAAAATTAAATTTTTTATTTTTGTCTGATTTTAAAAATGCCTGTAAATGGAAAAAACCTAACCAGTCTAACATCAGTAGTGGCTTAATCATGAAGGGTAATTTTATATGTTTTACTCATTTTTGGTGTTGTTTCGACATAAAAATCAAATTTCCTTGTTTTTTATCAATTTTTTAACTGAAACGTAATCAAATTACAAATACCATATCTCACTATCATATGTAGAAGTTAAGTAAGTATATGGGAATATTTGCACTCCATTTTAGGAGGCTGGAGTACATCACATCTACATAAGGTAGTAATAATATTTAAGACTCAAGGAACATGTTATAAATGGGTTCGTTTTAATATGAACTGACCCGACTATGACTAGTGACGATTCATTTTATATATATTATATATCTTCTAACACACAATGTTTTTTATTATTTGTATGAAAATCTAAAGAAATAAAATACAACATACGAATTAAATAAATAATTTATTATATGTACTAGTTTATATAAAGTGTTTATTACTTTATTAGTATTATAAACAGGGGTAAACCGTTCAACACACAGATATAATCTAAAACGTCTATCCGAAGATTTTATTATTTGAAATACATACTGGAAAAATATAAATATTTTAAAATAAAATTAAAAACATTAAATTAAACAATCCATAGTTAAAGTTGATTCTTGCAGTATAAGATTGCAAAGTATGATAGATTGCAAAGCCTTGCAAGACCTTGCAGTTATACCAAAGAAATTCCGGCCAACGAAAAGTCCTATTAATTTATATCAGTCTCATTTTTATGAGATACATGAACTATATATATACATACATATATATGTATGTATATGTATGTATATATATATATATATATATATATATATATATATATATATATATATATATATATATATATATATATATATATATATATATATATATATATATATATATATATATATATATATATATATATATATATATATATATATATATATATATATATATATATATATATATATATATATATATATATATATATATATATATATATATATATATATATATATATATATATATATATATATATATATATATATATATATATACATATACATATACATATATATATATATATATATATATATATATATATATATATATATATATATATATATATATATATATATATATATAAATTGAAAGGTTTCGAGGACTGGAATAAAACTGTTTCAGTTACCCACTACCATGAATCAACTTCTATATACAAAAAAAAAATGAGTGCGTGTACATGTACGCACGTCTCTTATACTTCCATGGCATCATTAAAAAACAATTTTTATTTGCATACAAATAATTAATTACAATAAAATAATAAAAGGACTATAGACTGCGTTGATTATAGCCAATAAAGCTCATTTAAAATTTTAAAAACTAAATAAATAAATATATATTTTCTTACATTAAGTGTAACATAAATTCTCTCATTATACGAAAGTTAATGCTCCGGTTTCGGTAATGATTGAATCGAAACTCGGATCAGTTTATCAACAGTGGCTTATAACTACCTGTGAAGTTTGTGTGACCGTGATGCACGCGCATCTTAATTTAACTCTCATCATTTTTTCATAACACGTCCAGTATGTATGAAAAATTTAAATACAGCATAAGCAAGAGCATAAAAAATATCTTTATCATGCCTATGAGAGTGAAAATAATTACTAATTGTAAGAAAAGAATATGATTTTTCAATATGTATATATATTATGAGTTCCTAATAAACTTAATAGTTATTTTAAGAAATTTATCATGTCGTTTTTATGGATTCGTGCGCGCGTAGCTCACAAATTCACTATCACCTAAACTCGCCAAAAGAAGTATAACTTCAAAAATATCTTCTTTTGAGGTGGACTCGTGGTAGCGAGAAACAGGAGTTAGACACTTGTATTTCAGTCATCGAAATATTTCTTTTGATATAACTATTTTCTTTGAATTGTTTTTAATCTCGAGAAATTTCAGCCTTCAGGCTAGAATCTTTGATATAAAGTATTTGATATTAAGAGACTACCATTACAATTGTTAGCTGTACAGGTTTGAAAAGTTCTTGTGTTTTTAGCTCCTGCTTTAAAAGGGGAATAGGAGCTCTGTAATTATTTATTAGAAATATTTAATAGTAACCAAAATATGAAAGTCGTAAAATCCTTATTATGCGAAGATAGTGAAACTGAAAATTGACATTGTTATATAGTATGCTCCCAGAAATGGCATGTGACATCAATTTGAAGAAATCTTCGGAAAATAATCTTTTAGGGTTACAATCTTACTTCGTTTTTGTATCAATTACCAATTAATTTTACAGTTTTGTTGCGGTATAGAGTCTAAGTAGTTTCTCATTTTCATGTGCATGATAACAAACTTAGTATCAGTAAAAGGGACACGAGAAATGAAAAAAAGTAAAGATAACTACTAACAGAGTTAATTGTTTAGACACTCGACATATGATTGAATTTCACTCTTGGGCTATTTTTAATTAACATAAATATTCATAATAAAATACTATAATGAAATACTATAATTATCCAGTATTTACAGTTACATAAGTATTGTTATTACCCATATGTGTTTAGTAGCCAAATTTGAACTTAAATTGTGGAGAACTCAAACAAAATACTATTTACGAAAAAATATTATTTGTAACAAAAATTCTTTGTAAAAAAAAAAAAAAAAACATTTTGTATTTTTTCTTCTATATTTCAAATTTAAAAGTTGGGCCATGGATCCATTGGACCCAATGCGCCCGCCTTTTCTCATTCATGAACTTAAACTCACTTTTTATGTGTAGAATACGTCACCAAAATTTCAGCTCTCTATCTATTTTTGTTTTTGAGTTATCTTGATAATGGTCAGACAATAGGAAATGAACTAATTAGGTAACTATGAACACGTGTACCAAAATTTTGTTAGTGCGGTCAATATTAGGTAGCGTTACAAACTTTAAACTAAAATAATATACTCTGACATATTACGTATCTCGAATATAAAAATTGGCCATGGAATATCCGGTCATGAAATGAAACATCAAAGTTGATTGAAAATGCTTAATGAATGGAAACTTATAAACAAATTTGGAGGAAAAAGTTCATTATTTAAATATTAGGTTAATTTATGTACCTAGTTAGGTTTTAGGATTTTGAATCGATTTATCTTGTTTAAATTTATAATAACACAAAATAAAAAGAGAAAACTTATCAATTGAAAAACTTATATAATAATAAAAAGCATATTCAAAATATTTTATTTAAACAAACAATTTAAGTAAAACGTCATTTATATAATAAATTTTTAAACATATTAGAAGAGATATGTACAAACACATAAACATACCTGTATGTTCTTCTGGTTAAAAAGATATCATCTTAAATATCTACAAACGTTGTGTGATACAAAAATTATTCGTTCAGTTATAGTAAGTAGAACATAAAATAACCAACATTGCTAACGTTAGCATCATTTCTTTAAATTTTATCTATAAATCCATGTGTACGAAAAATAATATTAAAATGGCTTTTGCTAATGACATATTAGTAAATGTTTAGAAAATAAAATTGACAAGTTTGGAGAATATGTAATTCGATCTCGATAAAAACTTAGGCAGATATTTCATTGTTTTAAATCTCTGAAATGTGCAACTGCATAATAAACAATAAAATAATAAGCAAACCAGAATTTTCTCATTTGTTAAGGTAACGCAAAAAGTACACAATCAATAGTAAAAGTTTCGTTGGTTGTTGTTAAGGGAATCGATTTATGGCTTATTGAATATGGTATTTGGAAAAAAATGGAATAGTTTTTCGTAATGATCGAACGTTACCTGGATAATAGTACCAAAAAATGTTTCATTGAATTTGATTACATTATTAAAATAATAAAATAAAATAAATAAACATTAAAAGGTTTTCAGATGTATGAAACTAATTGAAATATGTAATACTTCAAAAAAAAAATGTTTAAATACTTATACGTGTATAGAATATTACAATTAGTATATATACATGTAATACAAACGAATAATCATTAATACAAATGTATGCATACTATTACGATTATGATTAAACACATTTATGTATTTTGCATTCTTATTTTTAATATTTGTATATATTTTTATATACTTCCACTATTATATTTTATACCCACTATTAAATTATTAAATGTGTTCACGAACATACATAATGGCTTGCCAATTGTAAAATTCGATGTGAGCTTAATTTAACATTTCCGTATACCAAGAGAAACGAAAATTGATCTCTGTATTTTATAATCACGTACTTTTAAATTTTAAGAGGGAAGTTTAAAAAAGAAAATCACAAGTTTGTAGATTTGTAGAAAAAAATGAGGCTTATATATATCAAAACAATCGAGGCTTTGTACTACACAACAAATACACACAGATTAATGTTGCTGTGGAAAAACGAAACCTTCTTTGACATTATAAAGTCAAAAAATGTATACTATATTGGCTGTGTTGGTAGTTCGATTTGATTGCTGGAGATTCATTTGAAATTTAATTGATGTCCATTTGAAAAATCTTTTTAAAATAACTTCCCCTTTCTATTAAAACAGAAATCTCAAGTTTGTTTAGCTGTTTAAGCTCATGGCACTTTCGTCAAAGGGCAAAATTGGTCTTAGTCTTGCAGCCTGGGTCTTGGTCTTGCAAAGAAAACAAGACCGATACCAAGACTGAGATTGTGTTTACACTAACAAGACCAACACCGATCAAGCAAGACCGAGTCCAATACCAAGACTAAATAGGCAAGACTAAGTTAAAAATATAAGCTACACAAGTCACAATACATGTAGCAATTCCATGATGTTCTTTTTGTGGAATAATACTTTTTTTGTCTTTGAAATTTTTAGAAACGTTAAGATTAATAAAAAAAAACGTGACTATTAAAACAGATAAATAAGACCCAGGCTAGATAAGCAAGACCAAGACTACACTCGTAATATTTGAGTAAGACCAAGATTAAAAATAAATATACAACACCAAGACTGTTCAAGTCCTGGTCTTAGTCTTGCTTTGCTCATCACTAGTTTTGCACACCTTTATTATTTTTAATGTAAAAAGTATGAAAGACAGAACTGTATGTTATATCTGGTGTCCTAACAACTTAAAGGTTAAATTAAAACGCATCATCCTGCAAATTTAGGTGAAAAACATAACCTCATAATTCTACCTACATTGATCTCAGATAATAAATAAAATAATCTTACATTGAGAGACATAAAACGAACATCAGTAAAATATGTATCGTAGAATAATTTTTTTTGTATACCTGTATTTTCAATATCAAATATACGGTTACATCTTAATATGTTACAAAACCTTACCACTAGAATGATTTTGAACGAATAAACGGAATAGAATTAGGAGTATCGTTTCATAGAACTTTTTATTCTTTTTAAAAAATATAAGATTTATTATACTATTGAAGTTGGTAGTACTTCGTACCTCACATTCAGAAGTTTGAAAATAAAATATATTATACAAAAAACGTTCACAAATAAAAAAGAAGAAAAAAATTATTTGTTCAAATTGAAATACTTCTTGCTTGCAGATAAATATCGTTTGTAAGTGTGAAACAATTTATAAGGTTTAATATTTTAAAAAATATTTTACTTTAAATGTTTTTTATTCCAAGGATCCTTGTGAAATGTTGATTTAGAAAAAAACTCATATTACAATTAACAAGGAAAAGTGAAAAAGAATCCGCTGCATTAGGGACTAATCATTGATTCAAAACACTATATAAAATAAATGTGTGAAATTATTTGTCTCTAATTAATTTTCAATTTCATCATGGTACTTTCGTCAAAGAGCCTTGATATTCTAAATAAATATTGAACAGAAAATATTATGTGCAATGTTGTAACATGCATCGCAAAGAAAAACTAAAAAAATAAAAATAGTGCCTAGATTTACATATTTTGTATTCTGACAGATTAAAAAATGGAAATTTTGATATTTCAGATTTCCTACCCCTTTTTATATATGACAAACATAAATATGCCTGAAGATTGTAACACTAGAAAATATTGAAGCCAATAGCAAAAGTTTGATATTAATTTTCATGGTATCATCTAACTAGACCATTTCCGTATGTTCGTCATCAAGATAACTCAAAAACGAAATGAGATGGAAAGTGAAATTTTGGTGAAGTACTCTAAACATAAAAAGAGAGTTTCAGTTCGTGAATGAGCTAAGATATTCTTTGAGTTCAATGAATCCATGGCCAAATTAAACCATTAAAGATAGAAAAAGTTCAACATCAACACAAATTGTTATTTCAAAACAAACGACCTTTGTTTTAAATTTTTTTGCCTAAACTGTTTAGATTGGCCACAATTTCTGCTCAGATTTAGCTAATAAACACAAATCAATACATACAATTTTGGTATATCTATGTTTTTATAATTGTATGGATTCTTTAGGGTATTTTATGAATTCTAATGTTAGTTTAATGATGAAAATAGTTCAAGCAATTATTAAAAGTTAAAAAAATGCATACGTTAATTGTTATTTTCACTTGATTTAAATTCCAAACAATGCCTAACAATTTATTATCGATAATAATGACAACAATATTTCTTACTTACCTTATAAGACCACTCCTTTATGTATCATACAATTTTCGCAAACAAATTACTCGAATATACTTATCAAAATGATATAAAATTTGGTATCCACAATATTGACATGAAAATGGAGGACTTTTCGAAATATTTCTTGAAAATAAATTTGTAAGATAAAAATAAAAATTAAAAATTTTTTCGATATTAAATCTTTTACATTCCCTCCGTTTTCAATATTACGTATACCAAATTTCATAACATTTTGTAATTATGTTTTGAGTTATTGATGTGCAGAAATTGAAAATTATTTCATAAAGGAGTATGTTTATTATACCCCTTAAGAAACCTTATATTTCAAGGTTATTGGCAAGGTTCGTTGTTACAGTCTCAATTTTGGAATTTCAAAAACATGTCTACAAAAATTGATTACTAATTTATATATGCATACGAAGAACTGTATACTTATTATTTCAATAGAAGTTAAATTTTCGTTCTTTCTTATTTCAGGTGAATGGTACATGGGCATTACCAAGCGTTGTATGTGATTTCTACATTGCAATGGATGTAACTTGTTCGACATCTTCTATATTTAATCTCGTAGCCATATCAATAGATAGGTAAGAATAATAACTTTCACTTTATCTACAATTTTTTATAAATTCAAAATAACCTAGCACAAAGAACTCGGTTCAAAACCAATAAAAAAATTATGTCATTGTCGTAAGACAGAATGAAATGTTATTTATAACGTGCTGCTAAAAAGTGCTCCAAAGAATAAGATAATTGAATAAAACATAGTAAGTTATATCATTTAAAAGAAAAGCTAATTTCTGTACCAAAAGAATGTTCCTAATTAGTTAAAATCGTCTCCTAAAAATAGTAACCTGCTAACTATAAAGTGCTTCAATTTTTTGATGAAAACCAATATAAAAATTAATTATATTATCAGATTGGACTACAAATAATTATAGAGTATTTTGAAGAAAGAACCCCAATCACAAATGTAATACTTAGTTTAAAGATTTCATGTTTCTGTTATCATTTATCAGACTAAAAAATGAACTATTTCCAGAATTTCTTTCTAAGACTAAAAAACATAATTGTTGCTAACGCGTTCTAAACTTATTTACAATAACAAAAATCATCGCTACGAAAAATAATGAGAAATAAATTTCATTATCACTCGATATCAAATGATTAAGGAACCATCTTTCATTTTACTCTATTTCCTATTTTCTAAATTTTTTAAACTACCAGGAAGATGCTGGTTTTCTTAATCGATATGGGTCAATTTTTTATTGAGCCTACTTCTCTAACTCACTCTCCTTTTCCCCAACTTTTTTTCGATGAATGTTAAGAAAATAACTTATTGTGAAATAAACTTGCTTTTAGTCAACTTACACAGAGGGACCTTCCTGTGTAATTTTCTAACTTACCTTATTATTAAGAAACCTTTGAATTTGTATTAAAAGCTTTCTCATAAAGCTTACAAGCAGAAAACAAAATATATAGTGAATCAATGATCAGTATACCTCACTTATTATTTATGACTTTTATTTAACGAATTGGAGCAAATATAAAACATGCTTCTTAAATGTAATTGGATTATGTAAATTTTCAATACTGCATTCGAGAGAAAAATTCCTATTAGTACGCAACTATGACGGCCATTAAGCTCAAAAATAGTAAAATTCGTCTAAAAATATACAAAACAAAATCCTAGCCTAGTTAAACATACACCTCGGTCGATAAAATATGAGTCTGCGTCACGTCGTCTAAACTCTTGCCGTGCAAAAACTTATTTCAAAGTAGTAATAATGTCATATTTTACAAATGCCCGGTGTTATAATACTATACATTCATAAAATGTTAAATCTTCTTATCTTACGAAATTAGCATTTTGCATGTGTTGTTTTTAATAGATGTATCTAAGTGAAAATATCACATCTTATGTATCCACTACTCTTCGTAGTCAACACAAATTAGATTGTTAATAGAAGAAAAATGCAATAGTAGTTGAAATGTTATAAAGGCAATTTCATTTTGTGTAACAGATGCAAATACAAGGTGCGCTAAATTAATGCCGTAAGACAGAAATGAAAAATTGGCTCTGTTTTTACTGACATTTTACTTGAAAGTGTAAGATGATTACAATTTGTTGAAAATTTGCTATTGGTCATACCTCAAACAAAGCACAACCCCTCCCACCCAAGCTGATTTACATTTATGCTCGTATTATGGAGTTTTGAATTATTATTTTCTAAACATCTAATTGATAGTTTTTTCTTAAAGATTATCTTTAAACGATTTTCCAGGATTTTTGTTTGTTGTTGGAAGCATTCAAGACATGTAAGGAAGAAGCCTGATCCTTTTAGTCCGGAGAATCAAAATCTAAAGATCAAAATCTGATTATAAAAAGTCCAATTTCAACCAGACTTTTCCTATTTTTTTTCATTTCTAATATAATGTGTTCTACTTCAAATTGTAGCCTAAGTTTGGTGCCACCTTGAACAATAAGTACAAAAATATATTTAAAAATCATGAATATTTGAACCAAAAGCTAGTTTATGTTTAATAGTAGTCCACTAATTCACTTATTTAATCACACAACGCACACAACACAGACTCGATGTTAGCAACCCAAAAATAGACTAATCAATTTCTGCAATGCAATTATGAATATGATTTTGCGTAATATGCTCAAATCGTGGTCATTCTACGAAAATATGCCGAATATTTTCAGGTAATGTCAATCCACAAAATAAGCATTTATTATAAAAATTTATAATTAGTCTTTGTAAATAAATATTCATAGAGAAAAATTATTGAGAATTGTTTTAGGATTCCCACTTTGATTACTTCCTATATCCATACAAAAAACTGCTATTTCCGAAATTCGAATCATCTAAGCCTTCTAAGAAACAAAGACAATGTTTTTTTTATAATTGGTTTTTTTTTTTAGATTTGGAGAAAATAGCACTAGATATCTTCTGTTCTTACTGTTCTAATAAATATAATAACAATATAATAATTTATAAAATAAATAACGTTTTTCTAACTAAAATAAGTGGATATTTCGATCCAATTAAATTGTACTACCTATTCGTTATTTAAACCAGTTGATCTTGGACTTAACATTGAAAACTATAAACCCTGTATTAATGCGGAAAATTTGTGTATATGTCCCAACCAATTTTAGAGTGAAAACAATTTAATATTTAAATTAAATATATTTGATGTTTGTTTCTTTACCTAGCATGCTAAAGTTTAAACACAAAGCTTTAATGTTGCTAACTATTTTAATATCATTTAAATAAATAGTTATTAACACCTGCCTGCCAGCCAGCCTTAGTCATTCAGTTACGTACGTAGGTTTATTTTCAAACAAAATTTCCTTTTTACATTTACCTTTTCAATAAAATTATATTTTATATTAAATCAGTGACATTTCATTTAACAAAGCTTTGTATCTTTATAACAAATTTAAATATTTTGATAATTAAAACAAAAAAGCGTCAAATTGTATAGAAGATTAAAATTTTATTTGAATATTTATATTTGGCTCAGAGCAGTACAATATTATTAAGAACATTCTTCAATATTTTAGAAATATCAAACGTGCAGTCTGACCAAATAAAGTCGTTGCGACTTTGATTATATTCATTAATATATATCGAAAATATAGGCCATATTCAACTATATTCATATAACTTTGAACAATGTTTTGAAGAATCACGATTCAAAAAATTATTGTTTTTCAAAATACCATTGGCTGTAAGTATTTCTGAGGTCATGATATTCTCAAAAAATGTTGTGAAGATTGAAAAACAATCTATTATTCAAGATCACTATTCGAGAACATGAAATTGTTCACTATCACATTCCTGTAACTAAAACTTTTTCCAAGTACTACGACAGAGTGATTCATGGCAAGTTGTTGTATGAATTTGTTTTTAGCAAATATCATAACCAGTGGCTCACTTTTAACAATTGGTTATTTAAATCTCCGGTTTTCTTATATTTTTGGAATATTATTGGCTTGCTATATTTATTAAATTTCGAGTACAAATTGTCCTTAAATTTTGTAATTAAAAATTATATTTATAAAAAATCCAATAAATAATATTCTTCAAATAATAATTCTCTTAAAATTAATTATGCTTCAATATAACACCACTAATGTATTTAATCGTATAACTATCATGCTTGACTATTTCTAGTCACTTTCGCCAGATTTTATATATTTAACAACACTTATTATAAACTGATTTTTCACACTCACCCTGGCACTATAAAAACTTGTTATAGATGTCAAAAAAAAATTTTTATTATATATATATTATATATATATATATATATATATATATATATATATATATATATATTTTTTTTTTAATTGGTTACTTAATTATTTATTTAATAATAAATCGTTCGATATTTGCCAAGAATTTATATTTTAATTTTAATTTCATTTGATACACTTGTTCTGGAACAAAATAAATAAACGTTTAACTATTTAAGCATAATAAATAAAAGATTTTTTTGTTAATTTATTCTTGGTTATATATAAGACATAGTTTTTTAATAAATTAAAATTTAGACCAGAGGCACATTTAAGTTTTAATGAGCAAATTGACATAAAATTCATCCATCAAAACATCCCTATAAGCCCCAAAATGCAATGCCTTACCATTATAACTTTTTTTTTTTTATTTGTGTGCCACTCAATGTAAAATCTTTGTTAAGATATTAAAAATTTTTAAATTCAGTAAACATTTGAAAGTTATCGCGAAAAAATAGAAAAAAAAATTGGAAGAAAATAGAAACAAAACTTAAAGTTTACTACGAGGTTTAATGTTAACTTTAACCATTTTTTGTATATGCCCGTAAAACTTGTATGTCATTTATGAAAATAGGTCTTAAAAATAAGATGTTGTTTAATTATGCTTAGCTTAGCAAATATACAAAAGTTCTAATAATTTCTTAGGCATTGACGTGGATCTTGAAATTGATGTAACGATTTCTTATTCTTATACGAGCCCAAGTTATTACTCATACCAAGAAATGGATTTTTCATCTATAATACAAACAAGTTTTTGCATTTTTTATTGAATTATCATATTAAACTAAAGGAAAAATATATATATCTGACAGTTTTAACTTGTCTGCACAGTCGGAAAGAAAGAAGAAAAGCCATTATGCTGCGCAAATTTATTAAAGTGTGTTTATAAATGGCTCGAGATGTTTACTGGCACCTGTATTTATATAGATATTTTACATTTTTTTAAATCGTTTCTTGAAATTTAACTTAAGTGTGTAAAATATATACTCACGTCAAACTGCCAAGTGATCTACCCACATAAATAACAATTGAAATATACACATCTATAAAGATACCACATAAATAACAAATGAAACATACACATCTCTACAGTTTTCTTAAATCGATTGATTTACTGATTATTATCAAAGTAATTAATGTTTTCTTGTTTACTCTTATTTTGATTGGCAGATATATTCTTAATCTTTGATTGACAAATTAAAATGTTATTTTATTTATAGCTAAGACACCTTTTATTGTTTGATAAACTCATGTATGTTCATGTATTTAAGTGGATATAAATTTAAATCCTTTTAGTATTTTACTATAAGTAAAATTGTGTTAGAATACAATAACATTATATAAAATCGGGTCAAACATGTAACAAATAAATAATATAGTACTAATAATACTTTCTAGACCTGTGATATTCAATTATCTCGATTTTCCCTAAGGAGATTTTGTCTCCAATTTAAATCGACTTAAAATAGAAGAAACTAAAATGTAATTTTTAATTAAAAATTTTTGACAAATTTTAAAGGTTCGTAATTATTTTATGGTTAATAAATAATTATTTTATGGTTAATTCTATGCCCCTTCACTTGACTGGCTCAGTGGCAAAGTGAATAAAAGCACTCACATCCTTACCCATTTGGCTACTTCGCCGGGAGTTTGCGGGTTCGAATCTAGCTAGAAGGCATCTTTGTCTGGAGGTGATGTAGCGTTCTAAAAAGTGTACAGAGGACCAATAGGTCTAAATACAAGGGTAGTAGATCCGTTTCCCCTCCTGAAATACTCAAAAATTATAACTAAAAAAGAAAATATTGACAAAATTAACAAAATTCTTAGATACTGATCTAGACAGAACTTGCGCAAATGTATCTACTTTTTAAACATTCCACTAATTCTACACGTTGTTAGCTCAGACTCATTACGTCAGTAACAAGTAAAAGGCATTGAATTCCCACAACCCCTTTCATTTAAAATACACAATGCGAAATTTGATAATATTTTGTCTATTGTATTCATATAGATATTTGGGGCTCAAACTTTCGAAATGGCGACTATATATCTATTAAGGCAGGAAACGTATTCGTTTATAAAATTGGAGTTATTTGTTTATTCACATCGTGATTTTAATTCACCGTTATTTTTAATAGTAAATAATAATGTGAATAAGTAACTAAGTAAAACGGCGCAGCGCCAATTGAAAGAATTGCATACATTTAACATACATACATGAGTGAAAACAGGGCATTCTTATAGATTTCTTAGCTTATAGTTTCTGCTAGTTGATATGATTAGTTCAGATTCATTTCATAAAACTAAATAAAATTATTAATTTATTTTCAGATACATTGCTGTTACACAACCAATGAAATATGCAAGACATAAAAACAATAGGCGTATATGGTTAACAATAGCATTAGTATGGGTAATAAGTATGGCAATTGGTTCACCGATTGTATTAGGTTTAAATAATACACCAGATCGTGTAGCAGATGCATGTCTATTTTATAATAGTGATTTTATCATATATTCAAGTTTATCTTCATTTTATATACCCTGTATTATCATGATTTTTTTATATTTTAATATTTTTAAGGTAAGATTTTCATGTATTTAATGAGTTTATATTAAATATTTGTTGCAAAAATTTAAGCACTGAATGTATTGGATCATTTTTAGTCATTAAGCAATTGGATCATATTTTTTAGAAATCTGATTATTTCATGAATAGTAGTCGGCTTATTAACTACAACAAATGGGCATAACTCCCATTTTCGAGTTCGCATACTTGACTATTTCCCGCAAATTTCTATATTGGATAACTAAATAAAAAAAGTGTGGTGTCGACGGGACATTAGATAGGAACGAAATTCATTATTATATAAACATTAATTTCAAGTTTTAGTCGAGGAAATAATTTGTTCCCAGTTTGTTTCGGCTTCCTTGACCACTGGATCTTTGGGTCTTTGGGCTTTTGCTATTCGCCACAGAAATATACATGTTTCATATATTTGATGAAAAGTATGTGAACTTCCAGAAGCACGAATGAATCCGATCATACTTGAATGATGTTTTCAGTTCAGTTTAAAAATATCTTTATTTATGAAATTTAGTACATGAAAAAAAATAATTGTTCATATCCTAAGACGAAAACAATTGTATGAATCTTTTAGAATGTTTATGTGTTATTTTAAATGATTTGGATTTGGATTTGTAGGAAAAGTTTAAAAAACCACTTGATTTCAATGTGCGCGCACTTTATATAATTAATAGTTCCACATTCTAATAGTGAGAGGTGAAAATTAAATTTTATTTTGAATTTAAAATTTAGAATTGGGATTTGATGTAAACTAAAAAATCATTCTCCACACAACTTTTTGTTATGGACGCTTTTTGTCGGCTAGCCCTCCCCATCGTACCAAAAGGAACTCCGTTTTTACAGTATATTTTAGTTTAATACCATTAAATGCGTTTCCTTAAATTTTTGCGACATTTTTTTTATTACACTCTTTATTTTTGTTTATTTGATTAGAACTTATTTTGGAGATTAAGCTAGTACCTGTGAAAATTAAGCATTATTTAAAGAATAAACTTTATGCTAATGGGATAATATTCAAGTACTAATTATTAAGTCATTTGGTACTAAAAGTCATTTGGTTGGATACTTGACAGTATTAATTGAAGGTGTTGATGTAAGTTAATCTTACACCATACAAATAAACAAATTTGGAAAATACAATTGACTTAAAGTATCTAGCATGTTACATGCTTAAAGGGCAGACTATCTACTAATGTTACTAGCTTCAAATGAATAACAGGTGCTAGCTTACTAGATCTCATTTATTTCGTATTTATAAGACTGATTTTATAAGAACAAAAATACTGTATTTTACATATGTGTCTCTTACTTAAAGGAACTGCGAAATCGTGCAAAAAAATCAAAAGCAGTGCGTCGACCACAAACGTATGAAATAAAGCCAGGTACTGTTATCGAGAATGTTGCAAGTACACGTCGTTTAGCTGAAACACAATTAGGCGGTGATAATAATCAACTTGGTGTCAACATCACACCCATTGCAATTGATGAACAAGCAACAAATACTGGGTCGGGATCAGCGGATGAAGATGACGATATCGTTGTTTTACAGGACAATAATGTCATCTTACCTGAGGATGTTGACGATTGTCATATTATATCAAATGACAAATCTACCGAATTTATTTTAGCTACTGTTGTGGAAGAAGCTGCGTAAGTGTATATTTTATTGCAAAGTTTATTTCCCAATGTTTGAATTTATGTTACGATTTGAGTGTAAAAGCGCTTATTAAGTAGTAAAAACATCTACAGCCCATCTTTGCTTATAATATTTAAATACTAAGATGCATTGAAACCTTGAGTTTAATTTTATTTGCACTTTAAAATACGTTAAGAAAATTATGTTTCTTATAGAGACCTCTATAATAAACACAATTTATAAATTGTATATTTTCAATTTACAGAAAAAATTTTATTATCCAAATGTTTTGAAAGTTAGTATATTCAATCTTTACATGAAAACGGAGAGTATGTTGAATAATTTTTCCCGACAAAATGAATTCTAAAGGAAAAATAAAACAATTTTTTCACGAAAACCTCTTTGACATATCTGCCGTTTTTATTTCATAATAGTGGTTCCGTTTTTATACCAAATTTTATAATTATTGGATAATTTTTTTTTTTACATTACTATTGGAGAGTTATTTGTTCGCGAAAATTAAAAAAATAAAATAAATGTTGATATATTAAATTAAAGATTGATTATCTTTTCATTTATTAATTAATGAGCCAGTTCTATTCTAATGTATTTTCAGTTGTGTTGAAAATATGCACGTACATTAAATTAGTATCCCTTAAATGAAAAAAAAAACTTCTTTATAAAAAGGAATACAACTGGACTTAGCGTTTTGCTTCTATTGAATAATTGTCAATTATAAAATGCTTTAAATTTCAGGAATAGCGAACTACGCCTTGTGTGAGGTAGCTACGGCCTCCATTCTCTTTCAATTGATATAAAAATTTCATCCTTCAATTTTATTCAATTAAATCGATCTTGTAAATAGTTAAAATGGGCTGTCGTTGTTTTTTTAAAGAATTGGCATATTTCAGTTTTTTTTCCACGTAATTTTTTTTTTCTATCCTAAATTTTAGAATTTATTTTTTGTTGCTTGTGCAATTTCTTTATGAAAATTTTATTATCATTTTTACAAATGTGTTAAAAGTTATACTTAGTAATATAAACTTAAAATGATATATTATCCTACTCTTTACATATTGAGCAACTGTTTATCTTAATGCACTTATGCAAGTGTGTTCGAATGTATGAGAGGTTTATTAACTTCTCAGTGGTAAGTTCTTATAATGGGGCCGATTCCGAGAATCCAGAATTTCAACATATCCTTTAAGATCCCTAGAACCAAAATCTAACGTTTTTAGACAGATGTCTTATGTGTGGTTCCGCATAAGTACGGAACTTAAAACGGAGTGACTTTTCAGTAAAATGGGCATAACCATTTTATGTTTACGATAAAGCAACTTAACAAAAGACATAAAATACACATATTCATAATAATTAATAAACTGTTGCTTTTTTTATTCTCCTCGTCGGGAAATTCGTCGTGTGGACTTTGACGGTCGCACCTAGGTTATTTGTTTTTAATTTGTATGATAATGAAATGAGTGAAGATTAGTTTTTTTAACATGAACAAAAATTTTATTTAAAATTTCATCTTTAAATACAAAAAAATATAAAAAAAACATTTAAAAAAATTATTTTTTAACTTCCCGCTAAGAAAATCGGGAAGTTATTGGTTTTTCCCCGTTTTGAAAAAATCGAGTTTTCATCAGATCTCGACGTTTTGAGGTTACAGAAAGCTTCTCTGACTACCCCTGCGAGGTTGTCACTATGTCTTTATGTGTGTGTAAGTGTGTGTGTGTGTGCGTGTATGAAAGTATATGAACCGCTTATAACTTTTGAACGGCTCAACCGATTTCATCGCGATTGGTGTCATTCGAACATTCGAATCTTGACTAAGATTTTGAATACAATGTAGATCGGACTGGTGGATTTTGAGAAATCTCAAAAAAAAGCCAAAAAACTTTTGTTATGTGTTTTTTTTTTTAATTCCTTTTAAACGGCTCTATCGATCAACTCCAAAAACTAATCAGCTCTTAACCTTGATAAACCACGTCGATCGCCGCCAATCCGGTTAAAATCAATAGATTCGTTCGAGATATCGTAAACGAAAAGTTTCAAATTTTTTTTTTTACATAACTTCCACATTTCTTTTCGGATCGTTTTGATGAGTTAGAATAGTTATTAAAACAAAAAATCCACGTAGATCGCCGTCAAGAACGTGAAAATCGGTTGATTGGTTCGAGAGATATCGTTCACGAAATATTCGGTAACAAGTGTTTTTTTAACATCAAGCTCAAAATCAAAATTGTTATCTCAAAAACATTGTAATATGGTAAATTTTAAGGTATGGAATTATTGGGAAGTTGCAGGGATGGCCTTTAGGGTCAACCGTTTTCCAATTTTTTTTTAATTGTAATAACAACTAAATAATAATTTTAACTCATTTATGGCTACTTTTAATGACTTTAGGTGCTCAATCTACAATGCTTACAAAAGTCCTTAACGTATCAAGTTTATTAATTAGTTATTTTAAGAATATAAGAATAGTTTTTTTTTTAAATTTTTAGTGCAACAAAAGCTTATGTGTTAAAATGTGTATATATATTATTTATCTAGAAATATGTGACTAGACCAATTTTTTGCAGTTATTAGTTTAATATTTTGCAGACGGCTTTCCATATTTATTATCGTTATAAAAAATATTTTGTGTTCGACAATGAAACAGAAGTTTTGCGTAAAATAATACCCGTTGCATTATGATGAAATATGTGCGATAGAAAAACAAATTTGGTGTAATTATAATAGTTCGTTATTAATAGAATTATCTCTAGTATATGACGAAGTTTGTTATAGATACAAATAGAAACATAACTAACATGATAGAGCAAGGCAAGCTTCGATATCGATAATAATTATCATACATCTTAATATTCTCTGGGACTATATTAACACAAGTATATCGATAGAACATTAACCATTATTAACACAATTGGAAATCGTAAACCCATAAAATCTGTACATATACTATTACTTATAGTTGGTACATATTCGGATACTATAATATTACATTTACATGTTACATAACATACATTGTACAGGATATTTATAATGTTACATTTTAATACTAAGTTAAATTGTAAATATTTACAACACATTTAACGTATACATTATCTGTTTCCATATCGATTAGATCTCATGTGATTTATTGATTGACAAAAGTGCATATTATATAGACATAAAATTGACAATTGAAATGAGCGTTGTAAAACATTTGTTTTTAGCTTACCATTGTTATTATCTGTATATAAACAATAATGGATTTGAATTTCTATATTGATAATTTGAAAAAAAAATTAATGGAAGAAAATTTGACAAAAAATCTGCTTTATTTCGAAACAGGTCAAAAATACTCAGATTTTGATGAATTTATTTTTTGATAATGTAGCTAATTAAAAATGCTTTTACCTTTATAGTGTGAAAAATGGCACTCTAGTTGATAGTAGAAGCGGGAACACAGAAATGGATGAAACTGCAAATTTTAAACAAAAAAAAGCAGTTTAAAGTTCTTTAAAAAAGTCAATACTTTATCATTTCTTGAGCTATCCGTGATTTAAAATTTTTCGTTCAAAAACTGCTTGTTTTAAATCAAATTTTCGTAAATAGCTCGAAAGTCTAACGACCAAAAAAAAATAATTCGATGAGGAAAATTTTATTAGTACCGTTTAGCGTTTAATAATATAAAAATAATATTTCGGAGAAAACTCATTTTTAAATTGTTAAAGAAAGCATTAAAGAAAATCTTCAAAATAAATTTTGGTAGAAATTGCCCTTAAAACTATTGGATGAAAATAAAATCGATTTAAAAACTATCTTGCTGGAAAGATTAAAGACTACAAGATCTTGTGAAGGTATCTTGCCCTGAGTGCTTAGTTTTTGAAAAAAATTGGGTTAGATACATAATAAAAGTCGCCCTCATACTCAAGGATGAACTTTTCAGTCCTTAATCTCTCAGCTAATTTTTATGTTACAGAAATAAACAAATATTCAAAAAATTTGTGGAATAAAATAATAAATTTTTGAAAAGAAGTTATTTTTACGTACCTTGTTCAGTTTTAGGTTTATTTTGAATTATACAATTTTTTTCAATACATTATTTAAAAAAATATTATTTAAAGTAATCTTAATCGAACGAGATTAAGATTTTAAACCTGTAAAACATTCAGAATGTGTTATTGGTACTTACGATTAAAGAATGCATACGATAATTTTAATGATAAAATAACGTCTATTTATTCAAAAACTAATTTGAGTGCTATAAAATTAACTAAACAGTTTTAATTTTAATATAACTCCGCTAGTTTTTGGACTAACAACTTCTTCATAGAATTCAATTCGAATATGTTTTGCGTAGTTCAACAACGATCTTTTGAGTTTTGTTTGAAATATTATTCGTTTTTATATGATTAAATTCTAAATTTTAATGATATATTTTCCTCGACGAATCAACATCTATAACGAGCTATTACTCGATTCATATATAGAAATTATAGAATTAAAATTATTTCTCCTTGTTTTTCTATAATAGTCATTTTTCATGTTAAAAATTCATCAAATAAATGCATTTTTTAAACGAAAAACGGATATTTTGAATCTAACTCAAAAGCTGTTCACTTTTCGAAAAACTTTACATTACATTTTTTGTTTAAAATTTGTCTTTTTTGCGATTTCTGTGGTTACTTTTTATGTTGAAATCTCCAACTCTAAGAAGGGTTGACAAAAAAACTTCATTAAAATCAGAGTAGTTTTGACCTGTTCCGAGATAATCTCCTAATTTTCTTCCACTATCCAAGCAAACATTTGCAAAGCAAATTAAAATTATTAAAAGAAAAATAAAAGTAAAAATATCACAAATTTTTAAAACGAACTGTATAGTAAAACATTTATTTTCCCCAAAAAGATATGGAGTTTTTATTTTGGAAATAGATATTAGACGTCCCCTAAATTCAAGAAATTGGTTTTTAGAAATTGGCCTGTGTGTTTGTGTGTGTGTATGTATGTGTCATATCGTATCGAACGCTTAATACAAACTTTACAAAGCTTGGTATTCTGTCTTCAAATTATCTCTAGTTGCTCCGAGAAGTTTTTGATCAAAATCGGACTACCGAATGTCCCGACTTTATTCGTACATTTTTCGGTTTTATACGTTTTGACCCGAATGATTTTCTTCAATTAAGTACTACGATTTTTATTTGAAATATTTGAAAATTAAAATCAGAAAAAAATTCAACAAATCATATTTAGCGATACACATAATAATTTACTTAATAAGTAGTTATTTAATAGTAAACGAATATCCTTTGACGCGTTCCTGCAGATTTTTAACTGGTCATGACACGAACTGCCTTGTGTTTGATAGCTGTTTTTTACACTCATTATTATGTATTGTATGCGTTATGTTTTTCATATCAAATTTTACAAATATTTCTATGATAAATGCTAAAAATATTGAAGATTCATAATTTAAAATTTTCATATCCATTTTTGAGATGTTAAAAGACAAATATAAATTAATTTTTTACAATTTAGGTCGTTTTAAAAAACTGGTGAATCAAAAATTTTACTTTTACTTTAGTAATTTTTATATTTTACTTCGAACAAATTTGTGCAGTATTTCTTGTCTAACAATGAATATTTTAACTATCCTGTGTATAATATAGTTATTAATAATTAATAATTACTCAAGATAAGCGTATAAAACTACAATTAATATGTGTGCTCACGATAATTAATAATATATATCTACTATACACAAGTATACTGCTGCTACAACACATTTCAAATTAATTACATGCTAAATACATCCAAATATTACCTCATTAATTAATTAATTAGGTCAAATATTGGTCTACCAATATTTAGATGATGTATACAACATACGTTGAATTAATATTAACTGTTTTATAATTATAAAATGTTTCATCTTATTCGCGGCTTCGCTTGTGTATAATAAATATACTTAGAGGAATAATTATAATATCTATCATATGAAGTTCCATTGTAGGTTAATTAGCTACAATACCACACATATATTCCTCGATAAATCATATCATCCAATTAAATAATTATCTACCTTACGCTTCTTTGATGATTGAAAAAGGCAATTGACTTTACTTTGATTAGTATTTAGCAGCATTAAAAAGATATGATGATAAAATTCAGTCTTAAAGTAGCTGAGAAAATTGTATTACGAAAATTATTTATATACGAGTTAAATACGCCAAAGAGAAACTATGAAATATTTTCCCTGGTGGATTATTTTTGAATAAATAAGATTGTACAATATATTTTTATCCTTTTCATCTCTATTGTTAATTACATTTGTGTCTTTGGTGTCTACCTTTATGGAGTGTACTGTTCAAAATGACATTTCAAAAAAATGACATTTTTTCTTATGACAAACAAGTCATACTATTACAATTATCACCATTACGGCATTATACATAATAAATTATAACTATATAAAGTAGCTGAGGAATTTATCTACTATATATGGGTTTACAAAAAGCAACAATTTTAAATTTTTTGTACCCGCACTCCTTATAAAGAAAATAATCATAAATTGTACTCTTTACCATATTAATATCGTTCATACTGTCCTGTTTATTAAATATAACTTTATGAGCGGAAAGAACTTAAACCGAAGTGTAAAAAAACCATATTTTTTAAACAACGTATTCCCTACGGATACACATACCTTATTTTGGGAACTGCTACTCTTATAAATATAGCATCCCTGTATGAAAATGCTTGGTACATATATTATTAGTAAATGCATGTTTTTTAACTCAATACAATTATAATTTTAAGCCGAGAGGACCAAAATTAGTTCTTGAACAAATGTGAAGCAAACAAGAACAGATCCGCTTAAATTTCAAAAAATTTTGGTAGTAGAGAGGAAGTTGTAGATTCCATCATTGTTAAAACAAGTCAGAGCCGATTATCTTTTACCTAATAATGCTCTTCATTACTTGATTTACAAACCAACAAAGAGAAAATTAAAAACTATTTATTACAATCATTATATAACATAAAATAAAAGAAGAAAGAAAATAAATGAAATAATCTGATGAGTCGATTGTAAACTATAGTATAATTAAATTTATCTGCTCTCTAATAGTAAATAGTCCACTACATACTAGTAAATCCATAGCTTACCACAATTTCCACTATAACATTATTGTGTCCGACATACAGAATGCACACAGTTAAGTATTCAATAAAAATCCCTTAGTGAAAATGAAATAACTTATCTAACTATATCAATCCATAGTACTGTAGTAAACATTCCAATAAATATGATGTAGTCTAAATTTCAAACCTCTAACTCTATCGCAATATACTTTTAATATGGAGGGACCGAATTCAATTCAAAGATTTTTGTTTGAAGATCCATCACTATAGATAACGCTTTCATAATAGAGAGTACAATTTCGAAACAGTATGTTGAAACGTAAAAAACACATGAGACCTTTTTTCAGTTTCTTAAGAATCCAAAAACCATAGCCTACTTGCATTGGAGGGGTATGTCCATAATTTAAGAAAAAAAAGGAATAGCTTCATTCAAACCTTATCATAGTTTAATATGTCCCCCCCCCTCCATCTTGCAGAAAAGAAGCAATTAGTTATTTCAAAAGAAATCGAAATCAAAGCAAAATTTAAGTTTTTTACATGAATTCTTTTTTGTAGAAAAATCCTTAAATAATTCTAAAACAAAACCGAAAATTTTGGAAAAATAACATATATTTAATATATATATATTAAATAAATTTATGAAAGGTATTTGTGTGTATGTGTGCGGATGTTGTAATAGTTTTGTATCCCAATATCTACAATCCTAATGAAAATAGACTATTCGTTTTGGTCTAAGAAACTCTAAGTGACTCAATCTTTCATTTTTGTTAAAAACTCAAATCAGATGAGTTTTAGATATTTAAAAGTACACACACGCATTACCACCTTCTTTTGTGAGATTTGAATGATTAATAGTATTAGGTCTGTTTGGAAAATGCCACAGTTGTTTTGAATTTAAGATTCAAAATAAACTTAATTTACTTGAATTTTTGATTATAGTAATATTGTACTTTGATTGGACCCAATGGAAGATTAAACTTAAATTTATATGTCTATAATTCGTCACCAAAATGTATACTTTCTGTCTCTTTTCGTTTTTGAGTTATCTTGATAATGGACTGATAGATAGCATTACAAACTTTGTACTAAAACTAATGTCTCTGACATATAACATATATGTCAAGTATAAAAATATATTGTAATTTAATATGTCTCAAAAATTCAACCTTATATTTTGTTTGCCCATTTTGTAAGTTCTTCAAAGAGAAAATTGAAAAATAAATTAGATAATAAGGCAATAGCTATTTATTTTCATAATTTTTTTATAGGGTTTGTTCAGAAATTGAATTATTGATCAAACATCATGTATATTTGATTACTTGCAGTTCTTAGATACCACATAATACGTATGCAATTCAAATTGAAATACAGATGCCAGAAACCAAACAATGCATTTTATCCATCAACAATAATACTATCCCTCGCTTTTACTCACCCATTCCTATAGCTATTGTTGCCCAAAAGTTCCATAATATAATGTTAAATGCTAGCGTAATTTTACGTAAGAGAAATACTTGTGGGCAAAGTATGAATGGAGACTGTTTGTAATTCAAAACATAACCTAATTATTTATTCATTTAGAAATACGTGATCAAATTTTATTTTGGGATTATTATATGATTTAAGAACGTAAATAAGTTTCTGTATTACGAGTTTCATCAAATATGAAGATCTGGGAGTAATGAAATATTTCTTCTTCAAATGGAAACAATTTGGGTGTTAATAAAAAAATGATGTGAATAAAATACTATACGAGTCCATATTTTATGAATTTTTGTTTAACTTTTACAAAAAATAAAATAATTCCTTTCCATACCCTTCCGAATAACCGAATTTATTATAATTTTAAAGCTTGTGATGCCAGTTTCAGTTGCTATAATATTGATTTTGCCACGTATAATTTGCAATTATTATTTTTCTTTATGACTATTATGCTCTATGTAACAAAATTGCTTATTTTGATTGTTGCACTGTACTTGCTTATTCTAAATTTTCATTTATGAATTTTTACCAGAAAGGCTTTCTATCATCATATTCTATAATCACTTATGTTATGACTGTTAGCACTTATCGGCTGAATGCCCGTAAACAGAGCATATCATTTATAATTGGACGTCTTAAAATTAAATATGTTAATTATGATTAGTGCAACAAGTTTTTATACTGAAAAGTGGGACTTTTTGGACCTCGTAAAATTATTGGTTGCTTTTATAAGCCAGGCATTTGATGTTACATAAAGTGCCGGACAAAATGGATTTTGAATTTATCATTGAATAATCTAACTACCACAATAAGCAAAAACTGAATGTCTATCAATTTTAAGCATGAAGAGATAGGACATTTTATGGGTTCCAAATAAGAAAGCGTTCCACTTTTCAGAATTTTCGCAGTGGAAATTTCAGAATTTTGTTACACTAATCACAATCACGCCATATACAACTTTTGAGACAGGTATTAAAAGTCACGAATCTTTTTAGCTTTACTTCTAAATATTATTCAAAGTACATTATTTTATGATATCTTTAAAATTTTTAGTCCATCTCCAGGGGATTTTAATAATCTTAAACTTTTTAAAAACATTAATTCATTTTACAGAAATTTTAATCTGGGATTTATATGTAACAAACATTAGAGAAAATCGGAATGATTCTACTTTCAAGACTGAACAAATTTCATGAAGAAGATTCCCGTCAAGAAATTAACAACTATCATATTTTATAAATTATATAATCTGGAAAGCTATATAGGTTTTAATTATACGCACCGCTTTGTTTTGAATTACTACTACCTTAGTATACTCGGTATTAACTTATATACAATATATTTTGGGATATATTCTGATTGTGAATTCCAGTTCTTGTTTTTTTTTTATTGAATATGTCATTCTTACAAGATTGCCTACTTTATTTTAAAAAATATGTATATTCCGAAATTGAGAAGAGTGAAAATTTTCTTGTTGCTTTACTTGTGAGCAATTACCGTTTGTTTATGTTAACATTATTGTATGGATTATATTTATAAATGGCGATTTTAAAAGGTAATTGATCCAATTAGTGATACTGGAATTCAAAATTTTTTTTCGACATATTAAATATTTTATTTTAAAGATATCATACAAAATGCATTCGTATACTAAAAATAAATTTAATCTTAAACACAGCCTTTTTGAGTAAAAAATTCATAATATTAAAATAACAATTGGCAATTTTGAATTGTTATCAATATACAGGAGTATTTCCAGTGTGGTAGCAACACTGGCATCACCAGCACCATTACCGGATCCTAATGGTAACAACGATAGTGGGTATGCCCCTAGTCAACCTGAAATACAATGTGATATTCATAGCCCATCGAAACGGATCATTCGAACACAAAGTAAGCGGTCTAATGGGGCCACAACGACTGATACAAGTGATACAGAACTTAAGTAAGTTCAAGGACAATCGACTGTTGTGTTGACACTTGTACACGCGCACAAACATAACAAATAATAATTACGACCATACACCGTTTTAAAACACAAACCATACACTTCACACAAATCATTATAAATTTAAAAAATAAACATCTGCCAATTAAATCCTGTTATTATTCCGAATATTATCAATAATCCTGTAATCCTAAGCAAAATTTTCATATTCAATAAAAACTTTTAATGAAATTTGAAATAATAATCTGATTGGATTTTATTTTTTTAAAGGCCCATACGTACTGTATCCGACAATACCACTGAACGTGAGCGAACTTCAAATGGTTCCAAAAAGGAGAGAAAAGCTACAGCAGCAGCGAGATTCACTATTTACAAAGTAAACAAAGCATCCAAGAAAAAACGTGAAAAATCATCAGCGAAAAAGGAAAGAAAAGCAACAAAAACCTTAGCTATTGTGTTAGGTAGGTACCTTAATTGTGGTAAGAAACCTTGTATACATAAGAATGAAGTTACGTATTAAACTACATTTCAAAATAAATATGCCAACTTTCATATCTCAGATCTAAGCAGGCTTTCATCCAGACGCCAAGTGTATTATCAAATTTAATTGCCTTAATATCTATATTTTGGCTCCTTACTCTTTTTTTTCAACAAAAATATCTTTATAATAAAAAATTATATGTTTAAATTTGCTTAAAAATTCCACTTATATGTTGAACTTTTTATATAACAAAAAAGCATGTCCGTCACATATATGTTTCGGTAATAGAAAATAGGGTGGTACATAAAATAAAGAAAATAATGGTAACTGCATAATGTCAGTTTTGTCATTTATCAACAATTGAGGGCGATTTCTATGTATGGTGATTTCGAAGGCTTCCAGAACATCTTTAAGCCCTTTCGAGCTACTTGTAATACCTCTGTAGTTACTCGCTTTTACATACCACCCTGTTTTTATTGAAAAAATTTTTTAAAATATTTGTGGTGCATTTTTGTAATTTTAATTTTGTACATTGTATAATTTTGGCTACATAATCTGAGATCTTCATTATATTTTGTATAGTATGACAATGGGCGAAATAACCAACATATATGCACAGCAGGCATGGTTTTTTGTTGTATAAAAATTGAATAGTAAAGTAGAATTTTTAGTTGACTGTAGCAATTATTGCCATTTAGCCATTAGCGAAAAAATTACAATTAAGTTACAATAATAATAATAATATTACATAGTATTATATTTTGAATTAAAAAAAAGAAAATATAAAAAAGGATAAAGAGAAGATAAAAAGGGTGAGAAAGAATAAAAAACTTATTACTATTAAAAATAATTTTCACAAGTAAAAGAAAAAACAATTGATATGAACATCAGGACACATAGAAATAGGGTTTTCGACATTTGGACCCGCCGTTAATTTATTTCACAAGAATTGGCAATTATTACATAGTATGGAGATCACGGAATGGCTGAAAGTAGAGAATGTTTGGGAGCTGAAAAACACAATAAAACTAAATATATACGAATTAGGAGTAGCGAAAAAGTGAATTCAGTGGAGAAGAAGTGAGTTAAATTGAGAGTAAGGAAATGTTACGAAACAAACAAATTGCATAAAAGATTTCAAAGTTACTTAATGAAAGGAGAAAGAGGATATTATAAGGACCAAATAATATTCAAATGGGCTAGGGAGCTTAGTAGTGTTAATCTATGCTGCTTTAGGATTGGGCAGGCAAAAGTCATATGATTGATATCACTGGGGTTGGTTATAATTGGTATAAATACCGATACTTTTTTTGATAGATCATTTAGTCATTTAACATAATTCTATTATTAACAGTCATTAACTAGTCAACATATCAGTAAATTCGTTCCAACGTACACCAATGTGTGATGGACACCACAAAAAAGAAACGCGGAAACAGTCTAGCATTAGTCTAAGTACTGGATTTTGGATCAAAACTATTAGAGGAGGGATTTTTTGAGGTAATTCAGTGTTGTTTTAGAAGGGAAAGCGAATTTAATGAGTCATGCACAATAGATGCTGTTTTCACTCTACGTAAGGAGTTCCTGTAAAATACCGACGCATTTTTCTGGCAAAATTGAAAAATATGATGACATACTTAAAATAGCAGTTTTTATAAAGTATAATAGCAGTAGTAGATTTTGTATATAAAAACTATATAACAATAAAAAAATACAGTATGTTCATAATTATTTTAGTTTTTCTGAATCAAATGGAAAAAATAGCTCAATTTCCACTTTTAATAATACTCTCAGTTTTCAATGAGTTGATTAAAGTTTGGCAAATATAAATTAATTAAAAGATAGTATTAAATTTGTAATCCATTTAACTACACTATACGATAAAAGATTCAATATTGACTATTATAGTTAAATAGTAACAATTGAATGTTACTGATAATAGATTGTATTTTGGAGAAAAAATTAATTTAAGAAGTCGTAAAATAATCGAAAATGAATTCAATGAAATTATATACCTGACCATTTATTTTATGTAAGAGTATACAGTTTTTATACAAACGTTCTTTGTTTAAAAAGAACAAGTAAAAATAACAAAGAACAGTATCGATTGTTTATATACTCGACGTATAGTTAAGTATCAATATAAACTATGATTAATCATTAGCATTCATAAAATAAGTTGAATAGCCCCAATAGATACAATAATAATTTGTTACGAAGAAAAAAAAAGACTTTAAAGTGGAAAGAGAGTTTTAAAGTTGAATCATGGATCCACCAACTGACCGATTTTTCTCATTCACGAAGGTAATTCTTACTTGCTAGGTGTAGAATATACCACCATCGCTATCTCTTTTCGTTTTTGAGTTATGCTGTTCTGACTGGCGCGCGGGCCTAAATAGGCTAATTAGGTTAACTACAAAAACTAATACCATAATTTTATGCATTCATTATTTTATACCGTTACAAACTTTAGGAAATCCCAAATAAAAATGATTAAATAATTATAAACCCTGGAATTTATTTCTAGTTGGGTTGGAAACTGTAAAAATGGTTTATTATAGTTGAATTAGTACACTTAATGATAATCGTATAAATTTGACCATAACTCATATAACCATAACTCAGTCAATTGGTCTGACCATAACTCAGTCAATTGGTCTGTTATTCTTTTATGTTACATCATTATTTTATGTTATATATTGCCGAACTCCAAAAAGATTAAAATAAAAGAATTTTGATTTGATGGTGATGACAAATAAGTTCTTTTGAATTATTTATTCCCTGAAACGAGGTACTTTAATTATTGATAATCCAAGGTTCTCAGAAGGATTACTTGGAAAGTTGTTCATTAGACTGAGGTCACCGATGTAATATATAATATATTATATGTAGCAATTTTATCTAGCTTTGGTATTGGTATATACTTATTTTTTACAAAATATAAAAATGTAACACTCATAATTGTATAAAAACGAAGTTAAAACAATGTCTCCACAGGTGGTGTATTTTTACATGTATATTTTCAGCATTCTCTAACTATAATATCAATGTATTTAAAATTATTATTCAATGCGATAGCATAAATTCCAGCAATTTTATTGAATTTAATATTTTCTCGTAAATTGCAAAAAAACGTATTTTTACCTTATCTTTAAAAATATAAAATTCTCATCAATTTTCTACTTTTATGAACCCATAATTGAAAGAAACTATACGTATATTTCTATTTTTATGACATGATCAAATTTTTATTTGTTCATAAATTACATAATATGTAAACTGTGTTACGATGGTAATTTATTATATGTGCCGCAGTATTTACTATATTCTGTTTTGAGAGTTTATTCGAAAAATTTTCTAATTCAAAAATTTCCATAAAATTCATATAAATATTTTATTGTCTAATCACAATATTTTATACAAGCAACTCCCAACCCGGTTTTGCACCAGTTTTAAGTAATCTGCCCACAAAAACTAATAAATTATAATAATAAATTATGAAATAAGTAACCTTACATGACCTTATTTAACGAATTTTTAACATAACATACCCAAATGTGGCTAAAATATATAAAGTACGTCTTTCTTGTTATTGCTGTTATTAAGTTTTTATTGGATCAACAATGTAGAATATTTTCGTAACACACCATTTGCACGTATCTAATAAATCATTCGAGTAAAAAGTTAAAACACGATCTTTTATAACGTTTTCGTTCAAAAGATCTCATCGGCTTGCAGTGCACTTTGATTAAAATTTTAAACGTCTGTACACCTTTAAAAGTTTAAAAAAAAAAAAAAAAAAATTTTTTTTTTCTGTACTAGGTTATAACATCTGGTCTTAATTTCAAAGCTTTTTGACTTAACAGTTTGAGCAATACATTGATCTATATATCAATATTGTAACGTCGAGGGTGTTGTCTGCCTTGAATTGATGAATTTCCAAGAACCCTTACTTAATGGTCACTAACTATGTAAATTTTGTCGAACTCTCTAAAAAACAGATTCCCCAAATATAACAGGAGATATACATATACATAAAATAGGATACGTACTATATAAAACAGGATAAATGTTAATATTCATTTTACACGTTCGAGTGATGTCGAAATATCACAATCTCTTCATCATTTTGTTTAAAACTTTATCGTTTTCGTGTTATGTTAAAATTTTAACAAGCAGATATTGTAAAAATAAAATAACGTAATACCATAAAACATTAAAAAAAAAACTACGTATTTTCCACCTTGAAGACGGTCAGTTTTATTTGTTACCAACCACTAAACTTTACCTATGTAGCTCGAAAGCGGGTAAAAAAACTTGAAGAAAGAATAATATTTCTATAGATTTCATTCAGGCTGTCCACGTAATGGTAAAGGAACACTAGCGGGTATTTACTCAAGCTCGTCAGATTAAGATATGAGAGATAGATTGCCCTTTGTTGATTTCCTTCCCAAAATCTTAACTCCATATATTCTGCCACGCGTATACAGTAACGATCAGAAAATAAAAACGAAAAAATCGAATGTTGGATTTAATCGATCACATCAGATTTAGATATGGAAGGTTGATTACGTGTAGAAAAGTTTGTGAAGGTTTATTTGCCCTCCCATTCTCTGGCTCCACGCTCAAATCATCAGATTAATAAAATGTTCACTTTTATTCAGGCGCTCGATTAAATCCGACTATCGATTTTCTAGTCTTACTATTCTGATGACCCTATACACGCGGATCCATATAGAAAACTAAAATTTGGTGGACGTACTCAACAAAACGTAGAGTAAGTACCATATCCTAATCAGATACACTCGACTAAATCCAAAAATCCCAACTTGGGCTCCGCTACAATAATTATCTACGCCTACCCAAGAATAAGTAAGGACGTTCATTTATTTTAAAATTAGAGCTCAAAATAGATGCATCATGGTCAGATTAATAAAAGCGTATTGTTTCTTCTTTAACAAATTCCTGGCTACTTTGAATACAATAATTTTTCAATTATTTATTTTGAAAAATATTTGCCGACCAACCCATTTAATAATTCAAATTAATAAACTTTGTTTTCTTTTTCAGGTGTATTTTTAATATGTTGGGTGCCATTTTTTACCTGTAATATAATGGATGCAATGTGCAGTAAATTAGGTATGGATTGTCAACCTGGCTTCGCTGCATTTTTATTAACAACATGGTTAGGATATATGAATTCTTTTGTAAATCCCGTCATTTATACAATATTTAATCCCGAATTTAGAAAAGCATTTAAAAAATTAATGCATATTGGTGTTTAGAAATTTAATTTAAAGAAACTACGATTCATTTACATTTTATTTTTAAAAGCGTTTCCACAAAAAGATAGTTTCTTAATTATTTAAAAAACGAACAGCAATAATTTTTATTTCAAACTCAATTGACTTTAAAAATATTGAATTTTTTCATGGAGGATGTTGAGTGGTATTTTTTTTGGAAACAAATAGAATTTATAATTATTTAAAAATATCATATTGAAAATAGTTTTTGAGCCAACTATTTTCAATATAAATTCGTTATTGATAAGATTTTTTTTTTTTTTTTTTGGTAAATTCAGTTGTAAAACACTAATTCCATTTTTCAGAATCAATTTCTTGATAAAAAAAATGACCAGAAGTTTTGTTCGAAATTTAGATAATACTTTTGAATACTTTTTTAAAATTTTGGGGTAAATTTTTTGATATATTTAATTATGTCATAATGCATCAGGGTTTTCGACAATCAGTATACCTACATTTGTAAAACTATTTTCTGGTCAATCAAACAATTCAAAATATGATGAAAATTATAAAATTAAAAAATTTTTTTTTTAAACAACTAGATTTACCAAAATTAAACATAAATATTGTCATTTTTATTCGTTATTTTTAGTTGCAATCCGGTTTTCAGGGTATAAATTTTACTTCAAATCGGCTATCTAGGGTTAATTACTAATTTCAATTTTTATATTTTTCACTTAAACACCGAATAAGAATACTTTTAATCCCATCAGAATCTCTTTTAAGAACAATCAAACATATCGACACAAATCTATAAATGCGCGGTAATGCTCACGATGTAAAAAGCTTGAGCATTAAAATTCAGAATGAACGAACAGCTAGCTCTGTACATCTGTATCTCGTAGTATTTAAATAAACTTTCCATTATAATAGGGCAATAATAAAAACTACTTTTTCTATAATATATTGAAAAATATTTGCACAATACATTTTCGTACTCAATAAAAACACAAAGTATTGAGATAAATAATTTATGTACAAATTTTTAATAATTATTTTAGAAAACATTGTAGAATTAATTCTACTTATATAAAAACAAACTTGTCTTTCGTGAGAAGACACAATGATTTTTATGTTATATTTTTCAATTTTTTATTATAGTGCAGAGCTTAAAACGTATATACGTTTGGGAAATTATTTTAATAAACTTTTTTTTTTTCGTTAATTCTATCGAGAATAAAAAGATATAGTTTCTAGACTATAGTCATGGTTGCCAACAGTTTTGATTGCTATGATTTAAGTAAATATGAAGTACAGAAATTTGTTCGATGTTTATTATACAGAATTAATTTTTGAGAAATTTTTTTGTCTAGTTAGAAATTCTCAAGCCAAACAATAAATCCCCACCTTATTTGGCGGTTTTTATACTTTTACATTCTCGCAGTCATCAAGGAAATAGAAAAATTCTTCATAGAAACGAAAGGTGTGAATAATTAAACTTTTTTTTAATAATATATTTTGCTTATAAAATTTTTAAGTACATTTAAAAGTGTTTGGCCAATTATATTTGAAGTGATTAATTAATGTATATGACGATTATCTTCTTAAATCAAATTTCAAAAATATTTTTTGTAAAACGAAGTAGAATGTACACGATAAAATAAAATAAATTTATCTAACATTGATGTGGCAATAAGGTATTTCGAATTATCCTTTGATCTTCTGAATTCGTATTATCTACATTTAATGACTGGATATTGTTCGAGATCTTGGCTGAACTTATTCACTTTATAATCTCCGTTGGTAGCGGGGCACTGATTTACACTTACAATAGGCCTTTTAAAATTAATTTTAAGTGTTAACGAATGCGAAATGCGTTTAAAAACATAGCAACTATATCAATTTATTGGTCATATTACTGCTGATATCGATCGATATCACTTTTTTATAAAATAAATCAAAATAAACTATTGGGCAAGTAAAATGTTTGAAATGATATTGAAATAATTTCCTAATTTATCTAACATTTAAAATGGTCGGGAAATAAAAGAAAATATAAAAACTAAATAACAAATGTATAATTAAATTCATTGTGTAATCTCGATTTGTATATTTTTTGTATAAAATAAAATAACTTTTCAAAATGCGCCAAAATATATTTATTTAGAAAAAAGAAATTCTAGTTAAAATTTAGGTACAAATTAGTTTTTAAAATTGTATAAAACTTTATATTGTATATATTATAATGTAGCTTTGACCATAAATAAAATTATTACATCCAAAAAATACTCCACCATTCCTTTAATAAATAAATTATTAATAAAAATATAGTAGAAGTTACCAATTATCTTAAATAAATAAATGTAAATAAAAATATAGTAGTTATTCTAAATTAAATTATATTTTTTGTGATATTAATTAAAGATAAATATTTGTACATTCTCTTAATAAAAAAATCATAGCTTTAATTAGCATAAAAACTATTATTTATTAACAATAAAATAAAAGCCTATTTTTCAAAAGCCAATTATATATGATTTCTTACTTTTGAAAAATATTTCATAATTTTATGAAACCTTTTACACAAATATTTTTAAACAAGCTTTTGACACCACATATCAAAAAAATAACTTGACTTGTTTCAAAAAATTATGGACCTATACTTACAGTAAGATTCGTTTATTATGAACTATATGGTGGTCTAGAGCTTAATTTTTAGTGTTTAGTTTGGCCGGCATTTAAACTTATAGCGTAACTTCCATTTCCTTTTCATTCTCGTTTATGGGACACAAGCAGCGGAAATAAATAGATAACAAGCTAAATTTTTATGAAGATTTTTTAATGGTAGCTATTCTAAAAAGCCTAATTATTTGCTCTATCGCCGTAATAAAGATCATTTATTTATTTACGATCAGCGAAACACTTTTGTCATTTTTACAATTTTTTCATTAACTGACTGCATCGTAGATATGTACTTCGTTACTATATGCACGTCGTTTTTTTATCAGACATTGATTTTATATGTTTTTTTCAGACGACTACCAAGAATAATATGAAAATGAGAATTCAGAGAAGTTACTTTCTCAAAATTTCAAATTATTTTTTAAGTTATGTTATAATGATCCATTCTGAAACCAAATCTACAAATGACAATTTTAAATATACATTTTTAAAACACAAGATTTATTAGGAGTCATTCTCTCAAAAAAAATTAAAATTACTTCCTCGCAAAATTGGAAGAATTGGTCAAGCTTTGTTGCGAAATATTTCAATGAATAATTTCAACAAAAGTTTGAAGCCAACAAACCTTAAAACTTACCATAAAACTTACCTTAACATTTCCGCTTGTGTCTTAATGGCGACCGTGTCGATTATTTCTAAACTTAGACTTGAAAATTTTATTATGCCAGTATAAGCTTTTACTAACTAAAATTTAATTACAGATTTTAATATCATACATATTGCCTTTTTCAAACCTTTGTTATTTTGTATCCTTGATCAACACAATTATAAAGGTTATATCATTGTAAACGAATTTTATGTGAAACTTTTATACGATCTTTTTGTCAAAATGCTCACAATAAAATATCTCAATTTTATATTCCATGTAATTTCAAATGAAAATTTTTTGTTATTAAATATATTTTATATTTTGTTAAAATAAAACTAACAAAATATACAAATTGAGCCCTATTTAATAACAGAAATATTTACAATTTTTATTATAATTATTTTTAAAATACAATTCAAAAAAAAGACCAGTTTTTAGAGTAAGTCTTTGCAATGGAATTATTTTCCTACACAGTAATAAATAAATTATTATATTTTGTAATCACATTTACTTAAAATAAAGTGTACCAATTTTGCGTTAACCAACATTGAAACAAACTTTAATATCTTAACTAAAGAAAAAATTATTTTTTTCAGTATACTATTTCTAAATTTAAGCATTCTTAATGAAAAGCGAACTGTAATACATCTTTTTTGCCTATCTTGTAATAATTATTCATATATTGGACAGCCCTAAGCTTTCTTAATCTATATCTATACACGTAATATTAAAGCAATGTTTTCGACACGTATATTTAGATCCTTTCCCTTTGAGATCGCCTCAGGCTAGATATACCATGTATATTCACTGCTGAGTATGTGTGTAGCAGAAAAAATTTTTTTGTTTTTCCAAAATTGTTCATGCATGAAAAGTGTTTTTTAAATGTGAATTCTTTGTTTAATTTTTTTATTAATTATTAAGTCTATGGTGAACATTTCCAGGAGGGCGAAAGAAAAAATACTTATGTTAGATTTTTTCAATTTCTCTCCCAAATATATCACAAATAGACCTGTTTTTCTCCAAATATACGTTTTATTTCGATGTACATTCTGATATATGCAAACCATCAATTTTTGTAGTTATGTAGTAATCAATGGTTTCATTTTCATAATTTTCAAACATAAAACACGAAACAATTTTTAAAAACATTTATTGTACTTAAATATCAATAAAATTCAATACACATCAATTATTCAATTATTTTGAGGACGTTTTGGTAACGTAATTTTCTGATGGCAAAAAACCACTGTATTTCGCTTCATTGAAGAAATGTAGAATGAAATAAATCTACAAAGACTGTGTTTATTTTTTTAGACAAAATTAGATTAGAACTTACCAATAATATAATAATTAATGTTTTATACCTTCTTACAACTGACTGGTCAGTTATCTCTAACGACTGGTCTTTTGTCTTTATACGAAATTAAATAACTATTTAGGTTAAATAAAAAAGAATAATAATAAATGAATTCTGCAAACCTTACGCTTATTATAAAATAATATAAACTACTTTATTACAATATTATAAATAAATAATATGATACTAATTAAAAAACAAAAACAACATCTATAATGACTTAAATATATAATTATTATAAGATTACTTATTATATAAAAAATAATAATAATAAATAAAATACTTATATTATTACTTATATATAGAAGTTTTATTTTGAAATCTTGTAATATTATTAATATTAGTGGCTGCCAACAATAAATACGATGAATGCTGCTACACTTTAAAAAAAAAAATGATTGTAAAATTATATAATTATTAATATGAAATGTGTATAAAAATTAATATAAAAAAACAACATATATTCCATTTTATTTCCTTTACTAATATATATAAAAATATTTCCTATGTATAAATAAAAAAGATAGTATTTCTTATATAAAATTTTATAATATATTATTTTTATATCCTTTATTACTGGTTTATTCATCGTAATCTATAGATATGCTGTCAAAATGATAAAAATGACTATTATCATCTAACATAAACATAATTTTAGTTTTAAGCAATATTAGAAATCCACTTTCACAGTTTTAAAAGGTTATATAAATAAACAGATGGAAAATCTTGTATTTGCATTTTCAGTAATCATTTTTTGCAAAATCCCATGTTTATTGCAATAAGATGATTCTACTATTTAAATTATAAGATGTTTGTGTGCCAGAAAATGGAATATTCTTCAAATGATTAATTTATTTTTATATTGGGATTCTTATACAACCCTTTAGTTGTACTGAGCACTGACACTTAGATGGAACTGTTAGTAAACCGTTTCATTTGTTGATAAAACTGTTAGCCGGATACTTACTAATCCTAAATCCGCTACTGTGACTATTATTTAATTTGTTCGTTCTTTCATTTGTTTGTCATCATCTTTTATAATCAATCTCCCTTTTTAATATCTTGTTATGCCTAATACTTATATTTTTCATAGTCATAAATGTATTTATTAATTTCTAAAAATTCTAAATTTATTTCTTTATTTAAAAACAAATTAAAAACAGTACTCCGCTCTTTAAAAGTATAAAATAGAAAATTAAACATTTGTCTTCATAATATATCTACATGTAAATACACATATTCGGATTGACACGGATTGAACTATAGCGCGGATATATAAAATCTATTCTTATATGGTGAGATCACTTACTCAGATCTTTTGACATTTGCAGGTTTTGTCTTATACGTTTTGGTTTTGCTCAAGCGAGTCAGATGAAGATATGGGAGATACCTTACTCTTTGTTGATTGCCTCCACCAAATCTTGTATATGGTGACGCGCGTATAGGGTAACTGATAAGATAATTAAAAAGAAAAAATCGATAGTTGGATTTAATTGACTGCTTCAGATTAACAAATGGATGCAAGAGCCACCTGCGTCACGCTCAAATCGTGGGATTAGTAAAATGTACACTTTTCAGCATGTTATCAACCTACCATATCTTAATCTGACACACTCGATTAAATACAAATATCGATTTTTTCGCTGATCGACTCCCCAATACGTACGGCATCATATAGTGAGCTTTGATGGAGGTAATCTACAAGGGTTAAGATATCTCCCATATCTTAATCTGATGCGCTCGAGTAAATCAAAATCTCCCCGCTTGGGCTCCCTACCGTTTTGAGAACAAGTCGTTCATTAAAACGATTTACAAGATACAAAATAATACTGATAGTCGGAGTGGAAAAGGTAGGAAAATAAGAAGAATACGTTATTAACCAAGTTCAATAAGTATTTAAGAGATGTATTAGATAAATTTGAAAAAAAAAAGGATGAAAAAATTATATATTTATTATGTCTGCTAATCCACAAATCGAAATAGAAGAGCATTTTGTTAACTTATTTGAATCAAATATTAGGTATAAAGGCTTTGAATCAAAATACGTGAGTAACTTATAAAAGATTTTGATATGTAAATTTACTAATGTAAAAATTCACTATCACTGTAAGCCATTATCTACAACTAATAATAAGAACAACAATACTTTTTCTTAGACATAATTTTTTATAGAGTACAGTACCTAAACCATTTTATCAAAGAATTGATTTTAGATTAATTTCGTATAACAACCGAACATAAGACCGATTAGTTCTCCTTTCTGAAGTAAAGCAGAAAAATTAGAAAAACTATTTGACTAGCTTACTGCTAATTATCTGCATATTAGTATGAATAACTAGCTTTATTCCTATAATCCTATCAATTTCTTTTTCCAATTGTTTTTGCTTTCCCTTAGTTTTGACTAGCTGACTTTACTCAACTAAGTTTGTTGAATAATTGATTAATTCGTATTAACTATGTATGCAACAATTGAATAATAAATTAATTTTTGGAAACTTAAAAAAGTTTTAAAGCAGTTACAGATGTCTGCCATTTTCATTTTTAAAGGGGTAATGTTTCCAATTTTATAGCCGTACTAAGTGTATAAAAACCACCGACCTGGATGGATTCGTTTTTTAGAATAACATAATTTTTCCCGCTACTAGTTCTTTCTCTTCCAATATGTGTATATTGGAAGTTACTCATAGTTATCATTTCTCGTTCAAGATTGGATAAGTTGACATCATAAAGAAGGAAATAAAAAATTACAGCAAGAAAAATTCTCCATCAAAATTTGAAAAAGAGATTGAATACAATGACTAAATTGAATCGCATTTCTTGTAAATTGAAAACATTTCACATCAATTCACTGTTTAACAGTTAAATAAATTGAACGAAATTCCAAAGAAAGTAATTAGAGCATTCTGAGAGAATACTACATTATCATGCTGTATAAAATGTTCGTATCCAACGTTGCTATTCTTAATTTTGCATTAATCCTTGTGTGTACATTGAATATGAAATTTTTTTGTGTTTAGGGCCATTTTTTCAGTAAAAATAAATAAGTAAAATAGATTCGATAATAAAAAAAGACAAAATTATATTTGGCAGTTTTGTTATAAAATTATACAAAAAAGCAAAAGCTTAGTAAGCTTTCTGCTGTATTTAAAAAAAATAAAAAACATTCAGTCTAAACTACACTTGTAAATAAATCTTCATAAATTATTCAATCTGAAACAATCTGAAATCATTGTAGGTGCCTTGTACTATGTTTCTAATGCCCATTTAATTTGAGATTGTTTCATACAACATATAAAATCAGCTTACTGTTTAAGGTCTGCTTTGAATCTTTTCCAAACACAAAATAAGAGGATATAGGTAAGTAATTTTTATCCTTTTTGCATAGCCATAAAATAGAAACTTGCTCGTGTTGAGTTTTGATGAAAACTAACTTAACGAACAGTTTACTGGACCTTATTTACTCCATAGATCTTTTATTTTTTTAAATGGTTGAAATTTCTTGAAAAATTCTTAGTAAATCATAACAGAATTCTTAGTCCTTATGAAAACTTTTTGGCCTTATTAATTAAAATCTAGATATATTTGAATTCTCAAAAAAAAGGTTTTTCTATAATTTTGATTTTCTCACCCTCCTTATATTTTGGGTCACTGAACTCAAATTTAAAGTTTGTAAGCAAAAACTTTGTCCGGAAATTAGTTTTCTCGGCACTTTTTGATCAAATAATGACTTTTCTTAAAGTTTTTGTCCTATATTTCAAAAAATACAGGTTTTTCCAACAAACACAATTTCCTCATCATTAATGTTTTTTTGAAAGACTAAGGGTTTCGCCGCTAGAGCGTCTTTCATATAAACTGTAATTTGTATTAAATTGTTACAAAACATATTGAAAATAAGAAATGTAGGAAATTTTCTCTACTTTAATTTTGTATACCATGGACTTTCGAAAAAATGCCTCTCCAAGAGATGTAGACCAAAAACTAAAAAAGGGTCAAAATTGGCTTAGAAAGAGCCCAGAAAACATTTTCCCGGGCAAATATGATGCCCAAAAACTTTAAATTCGTGTTCAGTGATCCAAAAAATATGGAGGGTCAGCAATTTTGAATTTCTCTCAATAGAAAAGCTGTCTTGTGAAGCCCCAAATATTTTTCTAATATATCCAGGCTACTAGTAAACTGATCTTAATTCATTACAACTATCTACAATCAACTACAAACACTAAATTAAATGACAATGGTATTAACGCGCAACGCTACATTAATTTCGCATACTGCAAAAAAATGAAAATAATAAAATAATCGCATTCAAAAATATTTTCTAAAACTATGAATGATAGTTAATAATCGGTGAAGTATAACCAACTTTGGTTAAAGCTAATGGTGCTGGCGCACTATAGGCCAGATGTTGTGGAGCTGGTATTGCTGTGTATATAGGTTGGGATGCCGAGTAATTCAATTGTTGTGGTGCTGTCGTTGATTTTCCTGAACTGTAGGTTGTTTGAGTGTAGATTCCATTAGAGCCATAATGTACATGTGGACTGGAATAACTGAATTGAGATACAGATGAAGCTGGGGAATAATGAACTGCAACTGGAGCATGGGTTTGTTGGGATGTTGTGTAGGCAGCTACTGGAGCCGGAGCTGTATAACCAACCTATAAAATTCATTTTTTATGACAAACGTTTATTATAAAATTTATGGTTAATCTTTGAATTTTAGGATAAGTTTTCTCTAATCGATTAGTAATTAAAAGTGGTTTTGAAATCTTAACACCATTCATATGGAGTCCGTTATTGAACTTCTTTCTTACAAAAACTATAAATTATTTCAATAAATTATATTCACGCTTTACTAGGCACGCCAAAATTACAAATAAAAATCCACTACCAATATCACAATAAATTCATACCTTAGAATATTTTTTACTATTTAAAATTACTATTTTTAGGTCATTTTTTTAAGTTTTATTAGATAATAAATTTAGGAAAAAGAATATATTTACCTTGGTTAGAGCAACAGGGGCAGCGGCATACTCTGCATGTTGATTAGTGGGTACAGGCGTGTAAGCTGCATAGGCTGGTTGCAATTGTTGTTTTTGATAAATTGGCTGGGTATATCCAATTTTAACAGGTTGAGCTATACCGACTGGGACAGGACCTTGAACAGCATGATATAAAACCGGTTGAGCTGCCTGCTGTTGTACATATTGTATGGGTTGAGCAGCACCTTGTTGCTGGTACAATGGTTGTGTATATCCAATTTTGTATGCAATTTGTTGAGGTTGTTGTTCATGACTTAATGCATACGCTGGTTGAACTTGTATGAGCTGAGCATGTTGTGGAACTTGTTGAGCATATTGTACTTGTGCTTGTTGAGTATAAATTGGTTGTGCAGTTTGTTGAATGGCTTGTGTGGCATAAACTGGAGCTGCTGATGCAGCTTGAGATACCTTAGTATATGCAGCTTGAGCAGGTTGAGTATAAACTGTGTTTGTCGAGAATGCTACATTTGGTGATGGCTTTGCATATATTTTATTTGGAGACGCATCTGCTTGTGCACCTTCAGTATATTGCGGCTGTTTGGTGGCGTAAACAATTCCTCCTACAGCACCCCGTTTCTCATTTTTATTGACTGCTTTGCTATCAATTGTTTCATCACAGTGACTAATTGTTATGGAAAGTAGCAATAAACTTACAATCTGTAGAATTTTCTGTACATAAAGAATAAAAATCTATTAATTATTAGGCACACATGGACTTCCTTCAAAAATTTCTTTTAAATGTCTGTAAAATTATCAGTTTTACTTGAGAAGCAAGCCTATTATATGTACAAATTTGCTTCCGTTGTAATAAACCCTCAAAACGAGAACCAACTTTAAACTATAGCAAATTTCCTAGGTTCCTAGAAATATCCCGAAAAAATATATGAATCTAAATAACCCAACTTAAATTTTTTGTTAAAAATTACATAATTTGAATTTGCAAACAATTATAAGAGAGGGCATAAAGTAAAAATGAGAAATCTATATATACACTTCTATAGAGTCATTAATCAGCAAATTTAATTAAATAAATAAAAATCCAATAAGTGCAATACAAACTTATATAATTTAAATTAAAAGTTCATTAATATCATGAAAAATTTTACAATGACTCAATAAATTATTCAGTTGTAATAGGATTTTGCTTTAACAACCTTAACATGGAAACCTAGGTCCAGAAAAAGTTTTTTTGATTCAAAAATTTCTAATTTATTTAATTTAGTTTTAAAAAACTCTTAACCAAGATCTCCAGTTTCATGTTAAGATTATATTATTGCATGTAAAATCTCATTATATTGGATAATTTTATATCTCAATTTAATTGCCTTCATGTCTCATTTTGAGATATATATTCACCCTAATGATCAGTTTTGTATTTTAGCTAAAAATGCTAATTTATTTAACACTATCACAAAAATTAGCTCAAATTTATCACCATATCAAAATATCAGAATCACAATTTTCTAAGAAATCATCACAAAAATTTCACCACGAAATTAAACAATACTAACCATTTTTAATTGTTTCTAGAATAAATCGAGCAAACTATTTAAGTCGTTTATAATAACTAACAATTGTTTTAAAATATGTACGCGATTATATTTTTGTTTATTTTTTGAATTGATATAATGAAATGAAAATAAAAGTGATTGAACAGGTTTATATATTGGTATATAATCTTTATTCATCCACACCACAAGTTGGTGGTCGTACAAGACTCATAAGATCCAACCCGACCATTCAACCACATAAATATTTAAATTTTTAAGTGTGATGTGATCTCCTTTCGCTAATAAGAATAAAAAGAGAGTACCACACCATTCCACCACGCCCTAGGTGATATGATGCCTTCAAGATATTAGAGGACCCAATCTTACTTACTCTTGTTATTTAAATGCTGTAACACATATTATTTAACATAATAAATACAATGTGGTCACAAAAAATTCCGTACATATACTTCCAATATATAAGGCGCAAATATAATGAAAGCAGTAAATATATGATAATATTATATACGCCAAAATACTTAATCTTGACAATACTGAAAATTATTCAAAATTTCTCAACTAAATATACATATTTACATAAATTACTAAAATCATAAAAACAGCAAAAGAAAACGTAAATAAGTGAGACGGTAAATTTCATTATAGCGAAATTTTTTTTAAACTATAAGCATTTTTAGTCTTTGGTATTATATTTAATTTATAGAAAAAAGTTTCGAATAAATTTTATCACTGTCATTAAATTTTGTCACTTAAGATTTCTGCTTATTTTCTGATATCTTATGTGTTTTCCTTCGCTGTTCGTATTTCTTGTATGTGCTGAATGGTGAGATGTTCAATGCATTCGGTGCTTATAGGTTTTCAATCATTTTTTTAAAAGATGTTGGCGTGGGTGTGCTTGGTATGCCGGTTTGAATAGGTGGTGGTTGTTTATTGCCTTCTTCCAATCGCTGTTTTTTTTTCGTTAATGGCTGTTTTGATGTGATTTAAGATACCATTTTTGGTGACTTTTTTGTATATGTTTACTATCTGTTTGGTGGGCTTCATTTGCTTCATTATCGGCAAGTTCTTTTCCATGTATTGTGGAATATCTCGGAACCCCTAGAAACGCATTTGTTTTTCGATTTTCAAGTAGATGATGAGCATAGTATAGAACTTGCTGTACAATTGTTGTTTCATTTGTAGTATTGTTTATAGCTTGTAATACACTCATGCAGTTTATAATTATCACAAACGTGTTGAGGGTCGTGTCTTTTTGTGTAAGTTTTAATGCTTTGTATATGACAGCTGCTTCTGCGGTCAAGATAAATGCAAGCGAGTTCAGTTTGAATTTATGCACTTCATTATTGATAATAATGTTATAGTATTTGACCCATCCAAATTTGTGTATGTTGTTGGCAAACAGGATTGTGGATTTTGGTTTTTCGCTAGGTTTAAAGTGAATGTTTACGTTTTGTTATTCCCAGGGAGGACTGAATTATTGTTCTCAGGCCATTTTCCATAGAATTATTTTAATAACATATATAAAAGAGTGAAACTAACAATATATTTACACCTTTGAGAATTTTTTAGAAAACTATAAAATTATGTTATCTTATAATGATGTTATCTTAATCAAAGCTAATTTACAAGTAAAACTAATATGGCTATGGATGAAATAACATAAAAAGAATAAATTTATCGAATTTTTAAAAAATTAATTGATACGTTGAGTGAAATTGCAATATTTTAGAAATTGCCTAGTTGTCCAGAGTAATGGTTTATTATTCATTAATTACTGAGCTGGTCTCCAGTGAATTGAACACCGATGGTATATATCGCCATATTTTGGACCTAAAATAATGTGCCATAATTAGCCTGGAAAATATAATAATTCATATATGCAGTGGATGACTTCAACTTCTTTTTTGTGCTCTGATTTAAATATTGTGTCAGCGTGTTTATGGCATAGTAGTCTTACTTCATTTGAAAAAGCCATGACCAATATTGAAATACGAATTATGAATTATGAATTATGAATTTATATTCAATTTAGAAAATTGCAATCGGAAATTTGCAATTAAATAATAAACTAATAAATTGATGACCATGGACCATTATTTGGTAACATTTTTATTATCCAATTATTTTTAAATAGTGCGTTTAGTACTTATACGCATTTTAAATTAAATGCAATAATTGTAATAAAAAAATCCCTATAGCTAGATATTTATCTAATGATAATTTATACACACGTACATAATTTTAACTTTCACGAATCACAATTAAATCTTTGCATTACCTACATAAACCACAAAACATTTATTTCTGTATTTATTTAAATTTTAAAGATACATTTGTGCGACAAAAGATGCATTTTTTTATGCAAAATTAATTACTAGGTGTAGTACTCAAATCATTTGAAAGAATATGACTTGTTTGTGAATTATTAATATCTCTTGCAACAACTGCGACCTCATCCGCTGTTATTTAAAAGAAAGGCATTTTAACAAATGCAAGGAAATATTGCATTTTATACGTATTTATTTTCATAAAGTAATATTTAATAATTACAAATTAGATTTTCTTCTGTTTAAATTATATAAAAGCATTACGTGTAAATTTTTCCTTCTATTTTACATTTTCAAGAAAAATTTAAAAAACTTCTTAAAAAAAAAAAGGATTAGGTACCTATACAGTTATCAGTGAAAACCTGAATTGCACCACCTGTCATAATGCGTGAAACGTTCAAAACTATACTAAAATCCAATTAAAATTTGGTTGTATTTCGCAAGTCTATATTAACCCCCCGAAAAGCAAATACGATGAAATGGATGATTTATCGTGTCTAAAAGCAAAAACCACAAAAAATAAATACCTACTTAATACAAAAATTTCGAAACGCAAAAAATGTGTGAAATTTTATCTGTAATAAAGTCACATTTTTATTATCTTAATTGCTAATGAATATTATAAATTATAGTTAATGTTATCATCAATTATCAAATAAATTTATTCATAAAATCTTTAAAATTTGTAATATTCACATAAGTTTAAGATATTTTATCATTAAGGTTGTTGTGCTAAATTTTTCAACTCATTTAGTGTATTAAGATACAATTCCCATTAAAATTTTAAGTCGATTGACCGTCTTAAATTCGAGATATTAATAATCAAATACCGAAAGCATTATCATTGCGAGCAATGAACAGTATAAGTTTTAAGTAACATTCACGATTATAATAAAGAACTAATTGTCAGAAACTTCTGAAAAGCTAAGAGAATATTAATTAATTGTTTCTGAATTAAGAAAACAGAATTTATTCACCGTTTTGCTATTTATATATTGCTACTGAAAGCACAACGATAAATGTAAAAATATACTAGTTTAACAGTATGTAGGATATACACATATATGATTATTGTAGCAGTGTTTAGCTAACCTATACAAACAATACAAACAGTACACATATAATTCCAGCTGTATAGTAACGGATAAAAATTATGAATTATTTTACTACATGCTAACCTACCGCACTTTTTACGATATGATAGCAGAACAACTACCTTAATGTTCCTACCGGTGTCATAATGATTCTGTTTTAATTTTTATTAAAAAGTTACTCTCATATTTTTGAATTAATTAATGTGCACCTAATTTATTTGATAGCGGAAGCCAATAATGGATTTTTTTTCGAACAACGCGACTGAGGCAAATCAAATTGTGAATTTCTTTCCATGATACACTCTTATATTGTATTTTGCGTGTCCACGCTAAACTAAAAAACGATAAAATTTACAATATTGTGAAAAGTATGTTTTCATTGTATTTTCATTAAATGATTTTAAAAATTTTTTATGCAATCATTTTCCGGCTTTAAAATTTGGTTTTTGACTTCGTATAAAATCTAAGCTTAGAAGAACAAATGGTGCAAATTTCACTAAGCGTTTGTGATATATTTGTAATCGCCTATATCTATATAATCTTTTCATTACATCATGTAAGTTTAGTTACATTATATTCCAAGAATAAGAACTCCACCTTATTATGATATATTTAAAATGCGATATTAAATCGATGAGAAATAAAATTAAAATACATTCTGTTTTAACCATTCATTATTATACTTATTTTAAACTCTTTTTATGTTGTGCAACATATAAAGACGCATTAATCTAGTTACTGCTTCAGTTTTATTTTCTGAATTTATTTATTATCATCTTTAAATGAATTTTAGTAAAATTACCTATATTTTTCGGTTAAAATTTCGGATCAAAATTTCTCTGATTAAAACAAATGTTAATCCTCTTAAATAATCAGTGATACTACTTAATTATTTCGAATTATTCGAATTATCGTATTTAATTTTCAAAACAGTAAAAAAAAATTGCATATATACTTTGAATAAACACTAAAAAGAGCTGAAGTTTTGAGTTTGAAATATTTCTTGGTCAATGGAGATTCTAAGAGTGTTTATTGAATATGAACGTATAGTAAACGGTTATTTACTAATAGTACTGTGAACAATAGGTCTTACTCAGAAAAAACTTAAAAGTATATATAAAGCATGCAGACAAAATTTAAAAGATTTTGTAGAAGATTATGTAGAAGATGATTATGTTAGAAAGACACAATCCAAGAGATTATCTTAGCTCAATGAAAAATTATGGCATAAAATTAAATATAATATGTAATAAATAAAAAGAAAAATAATAATTAAATGTAAAGTACAATAACCTAGTATTGAAAGAACCTAATTTCGAAACAAAATATCCCGTGTTCACAACTGATGATTAATTTTTTTGCCATTGTTTTGAAAAAAAAAAATTTTTCCCGAAAAAAAACTATACCAAAAATTTGTGATCAATGTGTCAACTAAATTTCTTCAAAATCGAATAACGCGTTCGAAAGTTACAGCGGATCCAACAGAGAGAGATAAATACAGACAAACGAAATGCAAAATCGTTGTAATACCATAGACCTCACTTCGTTCGATGAATTATTTGTTACACTTCTTATTTAATGTTTCCTTATTTCCAAAACACTTTCAGAAATAGGGTAGTATTCCAAAAACTAAGGACTTTTTCTGTACTTTAGTCTGCATTCAGTTCGTACCTATACTTCCACATCAAATTTATAAATAAATTAATTGTAACTAAAATATTGGTAAAACATTTCATTTCTGAGTACTCATTCCCTTTTCGTTTCCTTACAAGAAAATCAAATTTATTTAATAAAAATAAAATTTTTAATATACTAAGTTCTTTTAAATATCATAGCGATAGTGATCCTCTTAAAAATGTTCTTATAATTAATATTAATTAATTTTAAGTAGCCATAAAGATATGAAGAGAAAAACGAGAAGCTCAAGATCTGAAATTATGGGATTACGTTTTTTATAGAGGTTCTAATCTGCATGGGATTTTCAATGCTAATGTGGCAAATATGAATTATTTGGACTAAGTAACTGTAACCATTAGTAAGTTACGGTAGTTACATAGTTACTTAGTTACAGGCTATGAACCCACGAGCACAAAGTCTGTATAAACAATAAACTTGTGGTTAAATTATTTCAATTGATTTGTGTACTAAATAAAATATATTTTTAAATATTGAAAAATTATATCAACAACGTTAAATGATCTCTCATAAAAGATACTGATTAAATTTTATTTATAAAAGTTTTTAGAGCAAACTTTGACTTATTAGAATAATAGGTCAATTCACTCAACTCTCACCAAATTATTTGATTTACCAGTTTAATATAAACATACAGATTAAATTAATAAATGTTAATTGTTGTAAGTGTCTTTATAGAGATGTCTTCACCTGTAAACCAAAATTATTTTTTAGTAATTTAAAATATTTTTTTTATTTTATGGTCGCTTTTTAACAATGATTAATTGATTTTATAATTTTTTTATGAATTTATTGTGTTATTCAATGCAATTTAAGGCTATACACATATTCTGTACTTTAAATGATTTTGTTTCAAAAAAAAAAAAATATTAACATATTAATTACGATACTACATGAATAAAATTAACTCTATAAATTTATTATCTTTTATATATTAAACAATTTTGTCTAAAAGAATTGAACGCCTCTTCAGAAAACAAGAACTAAAAAGTAAAATAAAATTTCAAATAAAAAACTTCTATTGATAACTTTGTTGTTTACCAATTATTATCTTTCGACTAGATCTTCAATCACCAAAAAATTATTCTTTATTCTCGCCTTCCTCCAAGGACTATATTCCCATTTTCCTCAAATTTTTTTTGACCCAATGCCACTTAGATAGAAATGGAATTTTTTTGAAATTGAAATGAGGATAACTTTGAATTGTATCCAATTAAAAACGTTAATAAATCTTAGATACACCTCTGTTTCAATTCAAAGGCAGATAATTAACAACTTTATAACTATAAGAAATTATATAGTTGGTCATTATACATAATCTGCGTATTTTATAACTATTTATCATATTAATAATTATAAATTGTTTTTATTTTTTTATTTTTTACAAACCATATACCTGGTAGGAGTATTCAATACTGCAAATTCCTATCTTCATCTGTTTTTTGCATTGCTTTCCTTTGTGTTGAGTAAGTAAATCATAATTTGTTCCTAATTATTTTAACAATTATGTAACATTGTGTATAAGTACATAATTAATTTGCATTGAAATAGACGTTTAATAAAAAATAAATAAATAAGTATAGCTAAAAGCTAATTGTACAAATTTCGTATTAGAAAATGTACCCATGTAAAATATATAATATACAATTATACACACAGTTATCTACATATATATATAATAATCATCTTATTATATTCAAATTATTTTAGTTTAATAACAAGTTTAATATTAAATATTGAGATTATATAATATTTTGTAACATGCATATATGTATTTGGAGTAGATATAATATAAGCACTCATTGTCAGACTGTTTAAAAAGTAGTATATTCAATGTAGCATGTGTATATTTTACAATGCGGAATACTGGGCTCTGAGTCTGACTTAGCCATAACTTCAGAATAAGCATGACAAAAACGATCATTACAGTTTGTAAAAGAAAAATTTACCTCCAACGATTTTAAATATCTAAATAGTAGCTATATTACTAAGCCATACAAAATGAAAGTCATCAAATTACGAAATACTTACTGATACCAGGGACTTTACTGTCATTTTAAGCAATTAGCGCTTGTGAAATACAACACCATAACATACGATTTAATATTGTCTAATAAACGTATGCTTTATTATATTATTTTGAGGGCTTACTGAAGGTAGAAAGAATGAAGTGGCAATATTCGGACCCCAGATGTAGATGCGTCTGGCTATATAATAGATCGCATGTAATGTAAACCTTCGCTTTTAATGTTCGCTTCGCTTTAAAAGTAGTAATGGTAGATTTTCACCCTAAAAGCGCGCTTTTAATATGTCTTGAAAATCATCCAATCCCTTAACAATATAGTGTGCAATAAATAAATTTTGAATGAGTTCTTGAAATTAATTATTCCCAAGTTATTGAAATAATGAAAAACAATGTATTTAAATCGTATTATTTTAAGCGTATACAAAATCAACCCACTAAAATATTATTATTGTTCATAGCGAATTAACCATATTACTGCATTAACTTTGATTATTACATGTAATTAGGTTACCTTTTGAATACAAATATGTAAATTGTAATTTTTTTTGAAAGTGTATTATAATTTTAAACCTCTGATACACCTCAGACCACATGGTCTTTTTGGATGCAAATAATATGAAAATAATCCAATCAATTATTAAATTATACGATATAAAATCTCTATCTGCTATCTTTTAAGTTATTTGTAATTTTAAATTTCTGATATACAATTATTACAACTAACATTTTTTAAACTCCCTTCAAATTCAAAATCTGGTCGTTGACTGCAATTTAATGTATTTTGTTGTTTTTTGTTTTACTATCTAGCTCGATAGTAATTTTAAATGACATTTTGAAAGTAAAAATAAAATATTATTTTTCATCGTGATGGGTTTTATTTTTTTTGGATTTGTTCGAATGAAAGAAAAAATAATTACAAAATTACTTTGTATCTACTACACAAATATTATGTGATTATTATTTTACTATTAATCATCAATACAAGACATGCATGCTTCTGTCTGTCTACTATTTAAAAGTACATCTACAATAAGTGTGTTCAATTGAAATAAGAGAATAGGTACTATATCAGAAACTAAAATATAAAACAGATTACCATTATCAATTTAGTCTACACAAATTTATACTGTAAGTACTTTTCAGTAAAACCCATCGTGGTACTTTTGTGTTCTATGATCTCAAATTTTAAAAACCATCAGTGGAAAGCAAATAATAAAGCAATTTTTTTTTTAAATTCAACTTAATTCATAATTTGTGTGAAAAACCTAATTTGTGTGAAGAATAAATATTTGAAAATAATATGATTTCATATTTTCATAATAGGGATATATTACTAAATTTTTTCTATTACCTCAATTACTGCGTCTTTACTTCACGAACATAGATCTGAATTTATTTCGTTAAATCTTTAAAAATAAGCAAGATATATTCATTCCTAATTTAAAAAAACCGGTCTAAGGAATTAAATTATTGGATTGGATGAGAAATAGAATGTTCTCTATATTGCTATAAGAAATATAATTTACTCCTTAAGATTTTTTTAACTCTCTTTACTCCAATTTACAAAATTTTTTCCAAAATTTCCAAAATCTACAAAAAGTCTCCAATTTCGATAAAACATTCAAAAGGAATCAAAAATTACAAAAAATAACACCCATTTAACGATGCTTTGTTTTTGAGATTACACGATTATTTTTAGGATATTTTATAATCACAAAAAAATTTGTGGACATTGAAAATTTTTACAAACTTATAAAGTTTACTATTTTAACAAAATTCGTTGTATAAGCAGTAATTAACCGACGTAAAAAGTAATAGATTCTCAAGTCAATCCGTATTTTTTTATGTATAACCAATCAGTAATACCTTATAATTCACAGAGCGATCCAAAAAAACTTAAAGATTTACAGTGTTCGAAGTATTGATTTTTTACAATATAAGCTGTTTGTCTACATTTAAATCCAATACTTGCAAGAGACAAATCACGATTATCTAAGTGTAAACATTATTGCTCTAAATAATTTAAAGAACGAAAAATTGATAGAGGTAATATAAAAAGTATAAAAGCATTGCAATCTTTGCTATTAAAATCTGTATTAACTCAATAAAAAATGTGATATAATACAAATGGTAAAACGTGATTTAATCACATAAGACTTTTATTAATGTTACACTTTATACATTCATAGGAACTAATAATGTAGGTAAGTTTTTATAAGAAGGAAAGTCACAATGTATTTACTTCTGGTTAGTCATCTTAGAGTTGTTCATTTTTTATATGATAATGTTGTCGCTCGCATATTGTAAACTATAAACTTTCTTTTCAAATAATTACTCTGAATTAGCTAGTTCGTTGTACATCTGTCTTTTTTTTGGTTGGGTATTCCGTCTCTGTTAGTCTATAAATCAGGTTCGAAATTTAACATTACGAACATTTATCTTAAATGTGAGACGGCAATATTTATTAATCGCTGTTAGGCGCTGACATTCTTTACTGTTTATGAAAAATTTATATGCAATTTTTATATTTTTGTTAAAAGCAGAATTTGGATTGTTCTTAAAAAAATTATTATTTTCCGCTTCAGTCTTGTATAACATGCATTAAACATAACGGCTTAACGTTAAAATTTTACTTTTACTGCGAAAAATAGTATGTTTATAATATATTAACAGAACAGTTTATAATTTTATTTTAATATACTAAAAAATTATTGCCATTTTAGGTGATTTTAAGATGCTGCAAAGTTAAATTAGGTGGTCCAATTTCTAAATTAGGAAATTGAGTCATAAAATGCACTGTCGCCGTGATACCACGCTTGGAGAGCAATATGATAATAATGTAATGTAAGTGCAAGAATTAAGTGCTTTTATGGTGTACCTTCAATAAAGATATTAAATCAAAATTATCAAAATCACCTTTCTTCATTTGTTTCCTATTTTCTGTTCAATTTTTTCCAAAATTATTTACAGTCATGTTTTTATTAAATACTTACACCTTTAAAGAAAGTTGTATAATATTAAGCATTCAGCTATCAGATATATTATTTTTGTCATATAACAGTTATTACAAAGTGATTAACAACATCCTTTATTATGAAAACAATGTGGCCTAGACGTATAAATATTTTTGATGTAGTTACTGTTTATTTGTGTAAACATCATCAGGTCGAATTGGTTACATAAGAAAGTTAATTTTTCGAATAATCTAAATTAAATTTGAAGAAAGTAATCGAGTCTCAAATTTGAAGAATAGAATTCATTCTAAAAAAAAAAAAACGAAACCATATTCTACAAGAAAAAGTTGTCTTCACACTGCACTGTCGGATTAGTATTCATTTGGATATTTATGGCTTGTGAAGAACTTACTTGAATATTGCTATTTATATCATATAATAGTGGATATGTTACAATAAAATTCGGCATCAACCTCTATTTTGGTTGCAATTTTTTTTTTTTTTTTAACTGATGGGTTGCAAGTTTTTTGTTTCTCTATATAACCGACTATTTCTAGCCTATTTATGAAGAAGATTCTTCAGATATTTTGGAACACAAATATCTGAACAAATTCTATACAATACCATGTATTTGGGAAAACAAATTCTATATAATACCATGTATTTATTAATTTATTATGTAATTTATTACATACAAAACAGTAAAATTGTTTTTGAGGTAAGGAACAAGCATACACCTTTTCGAAATTTACTTGTTATTGCATTTACTTGGAAGTAGAACACTAATCAGTCCCTATGGGGCCGTAAAATTTCCCCAATTGCGAATTTTTATTTCATATTGCATTTGTGCTTGCGTATTGCTAAAGTAAGTTTCTATTAAATTAGGATATGCAGAGTCAAAATTAAAAAATTAGATAGGCCCAAAAAAAAAATAAATAAACAAAAACAGTAAAAGAATAATAATTTTATCGTACTTCAATTATCATAAACAATTATTTTCTGTATTTTAACAATTCTAATAAGTTTTAAAAATTCAAACACTTTTCCAAAGCATATTTTTTTTTTAAAATTAATTTAAAAACCTTCATTTTTCCAATATTTCAAACGATTTCGGAATTAACAAACTTACTGAACCACTTTGTAAATGATAAACTATAAAATTGAGTTCACTTAGAAATGAAATAGGTACGAATTCATAAAAACGGATTTACACAACTAAGTTTTTTATTTTTATTTAATTTATTTCTTCCTTAGTGAATATTCATATTTATATCCATCAATAATACAGTAATAGATATCAACAGCGGCCAGCATATAATCATTAAATTTGTTAAAAATTCTTTCATTGATTACTATTATAAATGAGACTACTCTATGCCATTTTAACAAATTTTTATTATACGGAGGCAACAAGAAAGCACATTTTTTTAGTAGATATAAAATTGGAAATTTCAAGTGAAACGAAATAAAACAAAATAATTTATTTTGATGTTATTTAAATTAACAATGTCAATAAACCAAATCAAATTTATTTCTGAATAAAGTCGCATTGATTTTACGCACCTTGCTCTCCTCCATCTCATCCAATTTGAGTGTTTTATAACACAAATGAAAGGTCTTGCGAACCCTCTATCTTCTTCATTAAAACTGGTGATGTTGGGATACAATCACAACTCTTGGAGAAAAAAACACCCCATAAAAAATTCATATTAGATAATTTGACTCAATCTTTTGAGCTATAAGACACTTAAATTCGATGAGTTGGATATTGTTGAGAGTACAACACACACTCATCACCATTTTATGTGATTTGAATGATATTTAGTTGTGTAGATTTTAAAATTCAAATTTTTGCTTTTAAATTACTTTCAACAATTAATGTTGCGAAACAACCCCAATATAGGGCCATGTATGTTTGCAGTAATCCAGGAAAGAATAAACAATTGTAGCAACTGAAACATTAGTTTGTTTAAATATAGTTTAACTGTATTTAATTACATAAATGGAATCTGTATTCAACATGTATTCTTTATTTAGTTTTTATACACATATTAAATGCTGAGGTACCCGGCGTTTTGCTACCCAAAATTACAGAAACATAACATATACTTAATCGTTGCAAACTTTAATATTTTCCACGTGTATAGGCAACTTGTTAAATAATGATGTAAAAAATTATTAAAATAATGACATTGAAGGAAAGTTTCACCGAATTTTGTAAAAACATGTTTTTTTCACCATTATAGATAGATATAAAAATAGTATTCAATTAAATCCTATTTAGAATTGTTCTTTTTTGTTTCTGCTACTTAAAAAGTAATTAAGAATATAAAAATTAAAAAAATTAGGTTTTTTATAACGAAATTCTTCTTATTTAAAACAGCATGATCTCAAGTTCAAACAATTCTTCTAACTGATTAACTAACATGATTTTAAACTGACTTGAATATCTCGATATCCAAACCAATCCAACAAATTTCGATGAATGAATAGAAATCTTCTATTACTAAATAAACCATTCTAAATCTGCGTTAATTTAAGTGTTTAACTATGGTTGTCACATGTTTTGTGCCAGCCAGTATAAATGATTAGTTTATATAACAACTCCATCCTATCTTTACAATCATAAATTTATATTATCTACCTATAATTTTTTCAATATTAGATTTATATTATTTGATATTATAATTAATTCTTGTACATGTTTCCGTATTGATCAAAGTAAAAACATCCGATTCTGTCTCCTGAGAACGTTATTAATGAATTTTTATAGTATCTCGTCAAGTGTGATTATTAATAGACATATTTAATCTTCAAATTAGCATTCCATATTAAATAATTTTTTACACACTGTTATGGTTTTAAAAATCAACTTAAAAATTAGTAAACTCGTTAAACTTTCGATCTCTTTCGTGAACTCGAAAAATGAAAAATGAACTGATTATTTCAGCTTCTCATTTATTGACTACTAGTGGACATCACGCAGTTTTATCTACGTAGTTCCCGTTCCCGTGGATATAAAGTAGCCTACGTGAATGTACAGGGATAAAAAGTAGCCTACGTTACCTGGTAAAAAGTGTAAGCTATAATGGAAGAAATTTTCAAATAGGTCCAACAGTTTTTAAGTTTGTTCGTTACATACCGAAATACGTACAAATGTTTCCTTTTTATAATATTAGTATAGAGTTCATAAACAAGGCACCAGTAATTAAAATTAAAAATAAATTTACAAGAAGAAAGAATTCAAAAATGAAATGTGTGAGAAAATACAGGGAAACTAGTGTGGGGAACCTAATTTTATGATTTTTTTCTTTCATCCACATCAATGGACACTTTTTCCTCTCTCTTCTTCTGTCCGGTTATTTTGTTAATTGCCCAACTGGAAAATGGAACATGAGGTGATGGTCAAAAAGTAATGATAATAAAACACGCGGAATATATTTATTCTATCAAATTTGTTCTATCTTTTCCAAAATACTTTTATTTCTATGGTTATCCCTTTCTTCGGCTTCATTATACTTTACTCAGTTTCCATTGCCGAAGAATTTTTACATTTTAATTTGGTCAACAATTTTTAATAAAATTTTCTCTTTGTATAGTGTAATTATAGGTATCAACCATTTAAGTAGTTAATACCAACAAACTTATTTTGGGCCACTATGTTCCATTTATTAATAGCATTCAAGTAAAAAACTGCCATCTTATCGGAAGCTCAAATTCAAAACCATCTTTTCTTAAAGTAAAATATTTGAAAAAGTCATTTTATTTCGATAAATTACGCAATCGGAATGTTCTTGAATGTTAAACTGAATTATATAGATAAGATATTGAAATTATTGATCAAAGTGAATTGTTCTCTTTAACTAGTTTTTAATTTATTCTTAAATTAATTTTGTTGAATAAGATTTCTTAAGTATATAAAAATTTCCCACAAAATATTTAAAATATTTCTTATATATAATTATTTAAATGTAAAATCGTTTCATATTTAAAATACACTGAATAATAAAAATTTAACAAATTAATTTCTAAAATAATTGAATTACAAACGTGGGATACAAGTGGTTTTAATGCCGTATGAAATAAACCTCAAAAATTTCAGTAGGAAAATAAGATATTTTTGTGGTAGGAAAAAAACTCGATCGATATCTTGGTACCTTAACAGGTACCAATACTATATCTGAAGATATCGTAAAGTATTCGATACCTTCAATTATCGATACTTTTATGACTACGAAATTTTTATTCAATACTACTACTCATGAGTAGTATGGATACTTTTGATTCGATACTGTGTGCCAAATCGTGAACGAACATGTTAATGAATTCATTTCAGTACTGTAATTGACTTATGAAAACAGATTCAGGATTAATCTAATTAAGAAAAGGGCTATGAAATAATTTGAAAGAAAATTATTTGTCTACATTTAAAAATATTTGTCCATTATTGAGAGTTACTGAAAAATTGCTATCTCTATCGAATAATTTAAAAATTGCTAAAATTTTCTACGTAGTTTTCGAGGTGCGGATAATATCCCTTCTTGATTGAAACGACTTCCGTAAATAATTGTTCAAAACATATCAACAATCATAATTAATAAGTTTAATGGCCATAGTTTAAAATAAAATAAAGTTGCGTATTGGAAATAACAATTATTTACTTTACAGCCCTTCTGAATTAATTCCTACATTAATACTCGAACATAGAAACGGTTTGGTTGTACTATTGCTATCTACTAGAGGAATACTAAAGCTTTAGCCGAGTTGCATTATTCGCTTATTATGTTAAAAAAAAGTATGTATATGAAATATACCAACCTGGATCGTTGATAAAAATAAAATTTTAATCGAATTTCTCACAAATGACTAGCACGACATCTAGTGATTTATGGATTAAAGTAACATGAAATAATGGAACGCTTATTATTTAATGTTTATACGATATATGTACGTATATTTATGTTCTACCTCCGTGATTAGTCCAAAGATGTCAGTTGTGACTCTTATACGAAACTCTATAACTTTTCTTTTTTTTATTATTATTATTTTATACAACACAGGAACAGTACTGCTAGGTGGTCACCCATCCAAATACAGATTGTAACTGCTGTTGCTTAACTTTATTGATTGATCTAAGCCTGTCATTACGTTATGTCAGTCCGGGTTCATACACGAAAAAATAAATAAATGAATTCAAAATATTTGTTCGGAGACTAAATATCAGTTCGCTAATTGAATAAATTGATTATTTATTGGCATATTTTTGTAAAATAATACAATTATTTTTGTCGATCGTTGATTTTACCAAAGAGAATCTAACCCCTTTGGTTTATCCAATTAAAAGCATGGATGAAAACTCTTTATTTTAAAAAGTACCCGTTCGGCAAATCCGTTTGGGGGATCTAGACACGCAACAACTTATTATTAAAATAAAATAAAAAAATTATTTTAATTTTTTTTAAATTTAATAGTCTCCTATTTCGAAAACATTAAGTACACGTCCTAGTGATATTATCCAAAAAAGGGTAAACTCTGATAATAAAAAACACTTCGCTATTAAAAAAACATTTTTATTTTCAAATATGCCTGCCTATACATATAATTTATTTTCTTTAAAAAATATACATTTTAACATTAAATATTTTACAAAATCAATTTATAGGTAATTCTGTTATAATTCAAAAATCAGTGTTTACATTAACGCGAATATTTGTGGTGTAAACACTGATAGTCCGCTTAGAATTAAAACATTACAGTATTTTGAATATAATAATCATTAAAGTATTGTTATTTTGATGAGGAGCACCATTGACAACGTTATGGAGAGGATAGGTAAAATTACATGAACTTTATTAGTATTTTTAACTTTAAATTATTTGAGTACGCTTTTGGTAAGGGCTTATCATGGACGTGGAACTGCATACATAGAAATTATATATATATATATATATATATATATATATATATATATATATATATATATATATATATATATATATATATATATATATATATATATATATATTAAAATAGTCACAGATCAATAGTTCCGTATTGTGTCTTTGAATATCAAACGGACTAGGTAAACTTTTTTTAACAGAAAATTTCAAAATACCTTTGAAAATGTATTTGAAATACAAGATTACATTTTATAATCGCATTCGAATTGCACTTTTATATATTTTATTGAACATGTGCATTATTCGATGAACGAGAGAGGATTGTTTAACATGCATACGATGATTCCAAATGAGGTAGAAGTAATGCACAACAACTGCGCAACAAGTTATTTCAACTTTCGAAGATTTTTGATTGGCAAAAGAGGTTGATATAAAAACTATATAATTTTTAGTCACCATGCCGCAGTTAATAACAAAATACCCATGAAAAAATGTCTTTGGCGAAATCTTTAAATAATTATTACTAAACAATTAGATCGCACTAATGACAATTTGTATAAGAGATACGAGCATAGTAACGAGCACTGGTGTAGTTAATTTCTAGTTTTAATTTAACTTGCAATAACTTGCAAGGTTTGTTCGGGTGGAATATTGCAACTCAATTTGGAGGCAAATATCTTCAACCGATTCAGCTGAAATTTTAATTACACGTTCAGTTTGAATGGCAATGTATGGGGTTATCAGTGTGATGTTATTCTAAATCCAACATAGCAGCACAGTCAAGATGGCGGACTAGTTATTATTTATGTACTCCTACAATATGGGTATCAAATGAAAGGGCTTGCTAAGAATAATTCGAAAAGTAAAGTAACGTCACTCTAAATTCAATATGACGAACTTATGAAGCTTGAAACTAAATTTTGAAGCAGATATATTCAACTATAACTAAATGTTATGAAACCCTGTACAACATACACATGTGACTTTTTAGTCCAGCGATAACAAAATAACAAAAAACCTTTTTAAAAAACAAGTTTTTATTTAAATGCGCAAAAATAAGAAAATAAACTTCCATTTTAAAACTTTTCCTATCAATTTATAACGTCAAACGTAATTTATAGGAAATAAAAGCTTGCCGCGAGATTTACTTGTGTAGATAAACAAAGTAACTTAAATAACTTGATATGATTGATTTTAACTATTAAAATTTTCAAACTAAGTAAATACAATAATTTAAATATCGCGACAATCTTTTATATCCTATAAATTGTGTGTGTAATGATGTTGATAGTAAAAGTTTTAAAGTAAAAATTTATTTTTTTCTTTTTGTATTTTTAAGTTTTTTACTTTTTATTTATTTTGCATTTTTTATTTATTAAAATTTTAGTTATTTTAAAATTTAAAAGTTCTTATATATTTATTATTGGTGATAAGGTATATAAAAAAGTATTTAGTGTTTTCTAAATACAGAAAGTATCTAAAAACAAAAAAATTTTTTAGGAAAAAATTATTTCAAATGCTGCATTTAAATATATATTTTTATCTTGTATTTGTATTTTAAATAGAATTATTTCAAATAAAAAAATCTTTGTTTTTAAAGTACCAAGATTATTTATACGACCGTTTTGTGTATTCGTTCCGATTGAAACCAATTTGAATCGAATGAATACGAAAAAATTTTTTCTTTCAGGCGTTGAATATTTATTAATACTTCATCAAGAATAATTTTTGCAATATCTTTAATCAAATGTTTTAACCTTTTTAGAAGCAAATTCGATTCAAAAACGCTTTACAAATCATCAGTTGGTAAATTTCCATTTACTTACTCAAATGTCACAAAATTAATAAAAAAAGGATAATAAGGTTTAAAGTGACTGTTTCTTTTTTCAACGACATTAATAAATTTGAGCTTTTATTTAACTTTAACATTTATATAATATACGGAGTATGATGGCTTTTGATTTGGCGGAAAATACAACAAGGGAAATTGAAATAAAAATTGTTGACTGAAGACAACATTTAATAAGCAAATACAATAAATAGGTATGGTAATCGAACCATTTAAATTAATTTGCAATTAATTCTATCTGTGCCATATTTTGTATTCTCCCCAACATCATAAGTCATTCATACTCTTTGTAAATATTTTTACATGATTACTGAATACATTTTCTATGCTATATAAATATATACATAATAATAATAACAAATAATATATTGTGAGGTAACTAAAAATTGTTATTTTGCTTGAAATGTCACAGGTTTAAAACATTTTCCAGCAACAAATGGCTGTGGATTAAAGTATGTAAATGTTTCCGATACCATAACATTATTCTTTGATTGGATAAATTCATTAATATCTATTTTATCATTTTCATTTACGTTGTCCATTGTATTAATTTCAGTTTGTTTCTCTATGATTGTATTAGATTGAGTATTGTCTAAATCATATTCATCTGATTTTGTTGATGTTACGTTAATTTCATTTGCTTCGATCTCAAATTCTGGACTTGCAGATCTAAAATAAAAAATAAAAGAATATGTTAAATTTATATACATTCTTCTCAAAAATAAAAATGGAAACGATTGAAATCGTTTATTTCTATTTGAATTTATTAAAAAACTCGACTTTTTTGAGAAACAGTTGAAATTATGTAATATGCAATAATTGTATCATTTTTCTATTTAAAAATACACGACTTTTATGGTGTTACAAAAAAAAAAATACCATGTATTTTATACTTTTATATACTTAGAGGAGAATGGGATATTGACGGTTAGTGTACAATGACGATCAGCAAAATTACTCCAAAACGAAAAGTGTTAGTAGTGCTAGAGTAGGTAAGAGACCTTCGTATTACACCATTTAGCTTACCGACAAATGCCTGTTCAGGTGCTGCTTCACATTCGAGATTGGTGCATCTTAATTGTTTTTCGCCGCTTTTGATATAAACAAAGACTCCACAACTTAAACGCTAATTATGAAATATATATTTTTTAGTTGAATGTTACATTGATCTTAAGTCCTTTACAGATTTGAATTATTTAATTATTTTTATAAATTAATAAAAAATAATTCGTAGATCTACCGAAATGGCGATATGGAACACAAAAACTATAGAAAAAGCTATGCAACTTTTGAGAGAAGGTTCATCTATGAGAAAAGTTGCGAAACTGATGGCAATACCATTTTCAACGCTTCAAACTAGATTTAGGAAAGAAAAATATACCCTATGACCCTCAACTGGATTGCTTTCAATCGCGTGTGTGGATAATGATAGTCAAAACTGATTTAAAAAAATATAAGATAGCTCTTTATAATTATACCAAAGCCATTATAAAGTGGCCAAAAATAAAGATTATTTGCTAGAGAATGTTTTTAATTGATTTATATAAACATATCGTTTAAAATTTCCACTTTATTCATAATTTCCCTTAAGTGATCGCCATTATCCTGTCCTCCCCAATAACATGAATCAAATCGTTGCATGTTTTTATTGCAACGGAGATAAATAAATAAAATTTAAGGAGATATGTAAAAATGTACAATAGATTAATAAAAAAATAATAATTAAATAAATAAATAAAAACTGTTGTTTGCCAGCTCAAATCTCCCCTGATTAGCGTCATTCCCAAATTAACATAACTTTACCAACCTTTAAAACTTCGTATTAAAGAAATTAGTTTTTTTTTCATACAAAGCATTAAATGAGCATTAAGAAAGATAATCCAATATTGATTTTTTAAATGAATTATACCCAAGTATGATCTAAATAATAACCCTGCAATGGCTCTTAAATTAATAACATCAAATATGTTTAATATATCCAATAACCCAGATAGAACAATTTTAAATAAAAAAATTTTTCCTGGGTAAATTTATTATCATATATTTTATTTTTAAAATACAATTATTATTCTGCTTTAATAATCAGTCGCAAAAAGAAAAATCTGCAATGCTAACCAATTTATATGGCGCACAGTACACACATTTTTGTATTCTATTGGATTACCTTTTTTTATTAATACTAATTCAGTAATGATGTCAGTGCCGGATTAAAATATGAGGAAAGTGTGATACAATATAAGATAGGACGAATTTATTAATTCAAAATTTCTTTTTAAAAACAAGATTTTATTCAATATTTTAGTTGTACTAAATTAAAAGTCATAATTTTAATGAAAGTGTTTAAAAGCTTATTATTTTCATTTATTCATTTTCGTTAATGAAGTTTAAAAATTTTCTTTTTCGTGTATTCCTTATTCTTGAGAAAATGAAATAATCGGATTATATCCCTTATCAAGTCCCCGGGACTAAAAGCCAGGTTTCTTCCTATAAATCCAGCACTGATGGTGGTCTATAAACAACTAACTAACCAAAACTTACTTTAAAAATGTAGAAATATTCAGCACAAACCATTTTTTTATAATTTTTTTTTTCATCAGCATCAAACAACAACCAATTTAATGTATATGAAGACTAGAATTATGTTTTGTGTGTGTATATACTGCCCTGGCCCACATGATTATTAGTACCTGTACAATGGCATGTTAAATTTGTAAAAATGTTAGTAGTAGCCTTGTTGAATGTTTTCAAAGCAAATTATTAAAAAAAAAAATATCCTTATGTCCGTTTTTTAAGTTTGTCAAATTTATACAATTGTTTTTACAGGTTTTGTATAAACCTTATTTCAAATTTTGAAGTATACATTTTATTGTGAGTATGAAGTATCATTTAGCGTAACCCTTTGAATAAAGGACTTTCATATTGAAAACAAAATTTGGTTCTTACATTGACTAGAACTAAATAAATTAAGCCTCAAATACAGTTTGTTTGATAATTCACATTTTATAAGATTTGCATAAAATCCACCATACGAAGTTTGTTATCTAATACAAAAACTAACCACCATTATTGCAGCTTTTGTTGTTTTGTGGCAGTCACTATAGCTATGAATCGAACGAATCAAAAATAAATTCTTAAAATAAGATTACTTTAATTTTAAAAAAATATTTTTAAATTCGTATTTCTAATTATTTAAATCCTACTTGCAGACTCACAAAATCGAATATTTAATTTTCAAAATAAGAAATGGTTTAACGAATTCACTCAAATCCAAAAAAACGGGGGCGACCCGAATGTTTCATGGTTATTTAAATATACACTATTTTTATGGTATATTTTATTATTTATTCAATTAATAATTTATTCAAGTGCCATTAAACATCAAAAATATGGTGTATTTTGTAATGTATAATATAATAAATATGAAAGATTCAGATCCGTTTGTTTTTATTGGATTTAGGTATATTTATTATGTTAACATCCTTTTGTAATTTTAGGAATCCTTTGAGGGCGACTCATGCGTATATCATATTACAATACTGTTTAAATCTTATTTTCTATCCCTGTATGAATGAAATACGCGTGCGTATACTTCAAAATAAAGAATATGTCGTCATAGCGAATCTTTTATATTATTGTACTTTTTAATTTAGCTAGGTTCTTAAAAGAAGTGAGTTTGCAAAATATGAAGCACTTCATTTTGTAAAATGAAATTAAAAGTTTCAAAGCTTCGTTATGTTTCCAAAAAAATCAGTAATTCTTGATTTGTAATAATTGTATAAATATAATTGTAAATTATACAAAACTGATACTAAATCCCTTCCTTATTTTTGTGGTCGATCGTATGTTCACAAATTAATCGTTTTTTTATTCAATGTTTCATTTTTTTGCAAACTTAACTTCTCTAAGTGCCTACCGAAATATTTATAAAACTCATAGCCAAATGTTGGATTCTTAATCTAAGATAAAAGAAGCAAAAAAAAAAAAAAATTAAAATAAAATAAAATAAAAATGTATGAATACCTAGCTCTGAGCCGAGGCAGGTGTCGTGGTGAGTGTGATCTTGTGTTTGGTTGGGAGAGCTCTGAATCAGAACTAGTAGGTACAGCTCCATGAGCAAAATCTCTCCGGTAATTGTCGGAATGTGGACTGACACTTCCCTCAACTACACAAACTTTGTATGCATTAGGTTAGTCTTAAATGTCTTAATAATAATTTTTAAATGATTAATAAGTTAATATCTAAAGCTTTTGATTTATAGAATTTCTCAATTACGTTAGTAACTACCGCCTAAGCAAATTTACAACGTATAAATGATATAGTAACAGACTGGTTACTTGGCAAATCAATGAAGCATCAATGTGATCAATTTTGTGAGATCCATAAAACATGCATAATTCGGGTAACATGTTTAATCTGTCGGGTCACTAAATCTTCGTAGCTTCATATTAAAGCTTCAGTTGATGAGAGGCAAATGAAGTATAATTGAGAATTTCTTTAGCAATATTAATGAAATTCTTAAATTAGTAATTTTAAGAAATAATGTATAATAACTGTTTTAAAATATAATAACATTGGAAAATCACCTTCATGATAAGATTTGCCGTGAGACGCTTTTGGCATGTTGTAAACGACTTGTGGGTGTACCGTTGTTTGATGTTCCATTGGACTATCTACACCATTCGAAATTCTGAAATCAAAATAACATTTTATTTTTTGCTTAGACTTGGAGTAAAGAAACTCGACAAGTTTTATATAAATGTAATAAAAAGTTTAATTAATACTTTTGAAAAATTGTTTCAAAATTGTGTACAATAGAAATAGTAGACAGTTCTAAGGCTCTAAGAACGATAGTTGAAGGTAACAGGAAAGATGCAATCATAAAAATTTTTTAAAAACAATTAGTTATAAACTCTAAAAGGTTGTTATCCATTTCTTACTGGTAAAAAAATTATATGGGTGATTGATTCTACAGTAAGCGGTCTGTAGAAAAATTGTCCGACAAAATTTTTGAATCTTAATATAATTTAGATAACATTTTTATTCACAATCAACTCATTTGTGTATACTGACAATATTTATCTTAAATTTTGAAGGAAAGTGTATATTAGTGACATACATGGAGATGAACATATATGACGTAATTTATGAAAATCTCCTTCTTTGTTTAATTATCAATTTTGAATGTCCATGATTTGGCTATTTTTTAAGATTTAAAATAAATAACTTCAAATACATGTTACAGTTTGTTAACAACAAACTGTAAATCATGGGAGGATTTTTAGCCGTCAACTTTTGGATTGTGATAACTATATCATCGGAAGAAACTTCTTATATGTGCAAGCAGCGAAATAAAATTATAATTTTTACGAATAAACAAAATCATTAAATAATTACCGCGTTGATAAACCACGATATTCTCGATACTCTCTTGTTGGTTGCCGATATTCCGATAAAATTTCGGTTTTAATTCTACCATCATCACTACCTCTTGCTATTGGACTAGAACGGTGATCATTTTTGATGATTCTGGAAGAACAATTAATTAGATTTTAATTATAGCACAACTATCTATCTAAATAGCTATACTAATATCAATATCGCAAATATAATTTTTGTTAATGCTTTAGCTATTGTAGTAATAAGTATTAATTACCTTTTGTTTACTTCTGGACTCGGTTTATGATTTGACTCAAAATTATTGTCAGATCGCTTTGATGACCGTGACATATTTTCAATATTGTTGCTACGCTCCCTGTCACGTTGAGATTTGCTCATTTTCTGTTCAACTAATTTGTTTATATAAGGTGTTTTGGTATCTTTGGATTTGGTGAATAATTTTTGATTATGGTTTGTTGGAGATGGAGCTGGTGATGAAGATACTGCTCCATCTGGTTCAGATCGTAACTATTTAACAAAAAATATTCCATTCAGTATTGATAACCTCCAAATAACCTCTTTCGAGTAAATAATTGTTAATGGATTCTCACTTACCTGTGACTCTTCCCAATTACTTGAATGATTTTTATTATTCTCATCTAATGAATATAACCGTAATTGTTGTCGAATCGATGCTTTCTCTCGTGCCCGTTTTTTCTGAAACTCTTCTTCAACGCGACGCATGGCTTCTAATTCACTTTTCCGTTGACGTTCTTTACGTTCCGCTTCTTTAGATAATCGTTCAGCAATTCGTTTTCGTTCAATTTGACGTACCGTACTTTGAAATGTAAACCGTTTCATTTTACCCGCTCTATTTTGTTTTTTCTCAATCATTTCCAATACATGTGATTGTTGTTTTCGAGTTGGGGAAGGCGTTCGATTAATTTGTTTCATTTCATTTGTAATATTTTCACATGATTTTGAAATTGGCATACGTTTTAATGCTAAACCAAATTCTTTCCGGCAAGGTATTTCAATTGATTGACCACGTTCGTTACGATATTTATTATTATCTGAATACCTATTTTTACTTCTTAATTCTACTTTTGACATCATTTCCTCGCTATTATAGTTTGTTGTCGTTTCTGATTTTTCTGGTTCCATCGTAGGTAAATACATTACATGACCACCATTTGCTAGGTAAGTGTATGATGGTGATTTAAGCATAGTTGGTTCCTTATCTAATGTCATGTGTTTTTCGTCATCCTCGCTGTGTGTTCTTGATAATCTATACCTGAAAAATCATTTACAAAAGTATGTCAGTACATATAACATTAAAATGTCTATAAAAAAGTTCTCCGTAATTTCTAAAATTCGTGTCAAAATACCCTTTTTTAATCAATTTAATAGATAGATCTATCGGATTTTTAGTTAGTATACACCTTCATATGATACAAAATTTGATGAAACTGTACCGTAGGATGGAATCCAACATAAGCAACTAAAAACAATACAGGACTGTCAAGTATTTAAAATCATTATTTTGGCATAAATGCAGTATAATATACATTTACTGTGTAGAAATGATTAAAATCATTAATTGAAAATGGTTTGGGGAATTATTACTTTATTTGAAGCAAAAAATGTTTATTGTATTTACCATTGTTTCAACCAATTATTATTATACTTCTAAACTCTGTAAAATTATAAACAAGAACAAAAAATACTTACATTGGTGAATTATGATTTAACGAATTCGGTGCTGACGTACTTAAAAACCAATTGTCATCAACCTCAGGTGGAGATTCACCACTTATTCTTGTTTTGTTACTTAATGCGGCGCCCAATGATCGACGAAGTTTTTGTAAACTATTAAATCCTTGCGAAGATCGGCCAGCCTACAAGCAAATATGAATAACCCAATAAATGTGACTAATTTTTAATATTAAGATTTATCTTAAATTTTGGTAACATTTGCTATTTGCTAAGGTCTAAAACATTACCCTTTTTAGCCACAAAAATATTTTAAGAAACAACAATAAGTTAAGTTTGATATCAGAATGAAAGGAGAGATAAAAGTGCGAAAAATTCTTGAACTTAATTTTTTCTTACGATTTCTTCAAGTTGTTACTGAAACTTTAAGATTGCAATTATTTGAGGAATATGTATTATCAATCTTTGGTATTGATTTTCATTTGCTATATTTATATCGTATTTTATAATGAACGCATAGCCGTGCATGAATTAATAAACAAAAATTCATCACTTACGTTCTTTTCTGGTATACACTTTATAAACTTTAAGGAAGTAAACTAACTTTTAAATCGTTCAAAGTTTAAAAAAAAAAAAATTGTTTTTAGGTATCCTAAAATACTTCGTTATTATTAATCTATTATTAGGAAAAATATAAAAATCTCTATGTTGTGCTAATAGTATGAATTATATTTAGTAGTGAAATTAATTACCTTGTCACTTTCAGCATATTGGGCTAAATGACTTTCTCTTGGTAACGACAAACTAAATACATGACTTCTGGCATTAAATTTTACATCGGTTGGTGTATCTTTTAAAATATCTAGACCACCATCGGAACTGGACGCTTCTTCTTCTAAATCTTGCTGTGGTGTCCATGCAACAATGGGCGGTCTCGTTATTGGCGGTGAATGTTGATTCTAAATAATAAAACTAGATATTTTAAAAGAATTTTTTTATAATTGAAGATATAAATACCTTTGAATGTGGGATTGGAGGTAGAGGTGGATCTGAAATATCTTCCATTAATGCTGGCCCAGCATCACCTGAAATTCCAGAATCTCCACTTTTATCATGACTGGAGCGTTGTCCTAATAGAGGTATATTTGGTGTTGGTCGAGCTAATCGTTCAATTCGCTCTTCAATAAGAACCTGATAAAATAAAATAACAAAAATTCAAAATAGATTATACATAAATTAAATGGAGAACTTACCGGCACTTCATCATTTTCATGTAAATGATTATTTTGGTTAGTAGTATCAACAATTGATAATAATCTCCAAGCTGTAGCTGGTGAAAATCGTGGAATATCCAATTGTTTTTTTGGTAATGTTGGCCTCAAATGCATGGAGATGTCATGCTGACTATTTGTTTGAGCATCATCTAAATCTGGTTCACTTGATAGCGCTGATTCAGATGAACTTTGCCGTTGAATTTTGTACGGGCTAATAATAGGCATCTGAGTTGGTTTATCTAATATATATGGTGGCAACTTTTCATTCCCATTGGTTAATTTTGTCTCCTGTGCTACCACCGCAGAATCAACTGTATCCATTCCAAAGTAAAATGTTTTTGCAGGAGTTTTAAATTCTTCTGAGGTCTTTCTTACTTCTGTTTTACGTGTAGGGGATTGCTCTGGTGTACTTTCTTTTCCGGAAGCTTGCCCGCGACTTATATTTTCTGTCGTTTCACTTTCTTGCGATAACGTTCGGTTATACTTCGTACGATTATCTTCTTTCCCTTGATTATTGTCTTCCGTGTTTTTTTTCTCTATATTTTCTTTAAATCCCTTAATTAGTCGTTGTTTTGCTAAAATGTTATGATGATCCATGGTAATCATTTTACTCTCTTTTGTCTCCCGTGCCTTTGTTTGTTTTATTTCTGAAGGCTTACGTCGATTTTTTACGTCTTTAAAATTTCGATTATTATTTTCTGAGATTTTTTCTAAAGATTTATTATTTTCAATTGGTTCAAATTTGCTACGATCAATTACACGTAATTTTTGTGTCACTGCTCGCAGCTCCGCTTGAAATTCTGGTGAACTTAAACTTCTGTGCATAACTGGAGGAGCCGACTTACGGTTCGATTTTCGAACTTCTACTTCACGGTCTCGAGTTCGAATTAATACATCTCCACTATTCTTATCCTCGTACCGTTCACTACTTCTTGTAAATCTTTCTTCACGTTTTTCTAAATCTAATGAGTTACGATTTCTAATATGAGAATTTCGGGAATCAAATATTACATCGTTACAATTAATATGGCCATTTGTTCGAACAATTGGTAAATGAGATTTTTCTCGTATGTCTTCTTTATATTCATTTGACGATCGTGCATTTAATTGCATGGAATGTCGATGTGTTTCAGCTCTTGTTTTAAATAATCGTAATTTTCTTTGCGGGGCTGCACTATCGGACGTATCTCCACCCGATGTTAATTCCCAGTGGTAACTATCAGGTGATGACCCCTCACCGGTAGAACCTACTAATGGTGGAGCTGGGGCTTTATATTTTTTACGTCCCCTTGATATTCGATTTTTTGCACCAAAACCTTCTATATTTGATGCTGAATGATTATTAGTACTTGGAATTCTTAAATCAGGTTCTGAACCAAATCGTTTCGCTTGGTTAGCAAATTGACTATCATCTCTATACATTTGTGCGTGGGGCCTTTGAAATTCCCCAAAATTATGATGTGCTTCATGAATGCTTCGAGTACGATATACTCCAACCTAAAAAAAATACTGTAAATATTTGAACCTTTTAAATAGATTTTGTAATACTTACATGTTCTTGTAGATCGTCTAAATCTCTTCGAAAACTATTTCGCCTACCACGGATTGTACCTTCAGCTGTAAGAATTGCACCATTGTCAGTAGATCGCAAACGTTGACCAAGACCATCTTCAGGTAAAACCTTTAGATGTGGTACGCGTTGAAGATCTCGCGGAAATGAATGCGCCCATTGTTGATGTAACTGTTGCTGTTGATTCAAAGATGGGCGCGTTCCGTGGGAATTATTATTTCCCATTTCATACGTCAACAGTAAAAACAATCATAATTTCTGTAAAAAAACAAAAAAATAATAATAATAATAATAAATTTTTGTAATTATTTTTATAGTAAAAGTCATTAAATATATTTTATAGCCCAATAATAAAACTATTTACTTGGGCAAAGTATGAATCAGGTTTAACATGTTGTAACTATTTCATGGATTAGGTAAAATCTTGGACAAAACAATAGTTTAATACCACCTGAATATTTCTATATAAAATTTTACTTTTCATACAGTATTTTACACTGAATTTGCTTCTTGGTCATATCTTCCAAAGTATACAATGAGTTTAATATTAAATTCCACATTGTTTTCATAAGTGTAATATTTGTTATGTATTGTATTTGCTGAGAAACATGATTTAAAAAAACTTTTAACTGACTTATTCGAGAGTTACTTGAAAGTGCAATTTATTTATTTTTCCTTTGGCATAGAGGTAGAACATTTCTATGGACCACAATGTACCTGAGTTGAATAGAAAGACATTCAAGGATCTTTATTTAATTTTTATTGAGCACACTTACTATACTGACACACTTTACTTTCCATACACTTACTATTGTTGTTGTTATGATATACACAGAGCCTCATGTATGTGTCAGGTGTATATTTTTATTATTGAAGTACATTTTACTCACAATGCACAATCGGTTAAAATTTTTTATATGCAGTGGTATGTATCGATTATTACAGGGTTCATTAGATCTTGCCGTAAAAAGTATTAATCTAGAAAGTTTAGAGAAAAAATGTTTAAACTGAATTAGGATCAATAACAAAACGCGCTGTACACTGAAATTTAAGAATTGATTTAACTACAGGTGTTTTTTGTGATTAAATAAGAAACCTTAAAAAAAAGTTAAAAAACAACTCCGTTGCTTTCTCTGTTTATGAGTTTTCTAGGATAAATGAGATCTAAAAAATTGAAAAATAACATTTATTTTCGGAATGCCCGACTAGTTTTTAAGATATTGTATGAAATACATCCGCCAAATCATCCTTCGGATCGGATTTTTGGTGGTATCTTAAAAACTCCGCATCTAATCGTTCAATGGATATTATTATTGAAATCTACTGATCAAACTACCCATAGAAACATAGTTTTTTTCTTAATCAAATAGAAAAATTATTTTCCAAATTTTTGCAATTTTGTACGAAATTGAACCTTTGAAAAACTCAAGACAATCTATATATATATATATATATATATATATATATATATATATATATATATATATATATATATATATATATATATATATATATATATTCTAAGTTAGTATAATCTATAAGGTAATCTATATATATTCTAAGGTAGTTTTGACCCGCAAATTTCAAAAATAACAGCTATTTAACGATTGAATGCGTAGTTTTTTACATAACGCTAGAAATCCGATCCAGAAGAATCCAAATTAGTTTATGTGTTACATGTAATATATCGACAAAAAAGTCAACCGGCAAATAAATCATAAAATAAATATTATTTTTGAATTGTCCTAGAAAACCCATAAAAACTGAACTCGTTTTTGAACCTTTCGTCTGCCTTTTAAGGTTTTTTTATACAATCGAAAACACTTTGGAAAAAAAAAACACAAATAAGTTTGTTGATAAAATTCATCATTTAAGATATAATAAGGATTAAAATATATAAAACACTTCATTAATTTGCCCACACATTTTTAAATAATATAATGCTCGCATTACAGTTTTCAGCTTTTTGAAAGTATTTGCAACGTACACGGTTTTCTTACAACTCTATTGCCCACCCGTTGCCAAACGCTAACGGATCCGAATGACTTGTAGCAGACTATTTCTCTACGCCATAAATATGTCATATTAAAATCATCCTTGCATTTCCTGGTCGCTCACCTCTCCAGCTATAGACACAAAATGATCTAATCTGGAGGATTTTGTGATTTACTTGAAAGTATGTCAAAATTTGTAAGGTGTAAATTCAACGTCACACTTCATCGAAGTAAAAGAATCTACGTTCTATGCATGTTCATATATTTCTGATTTCAACATTATAGATATATATCCAATAATTATTGAATTCAAATACCCATATTTGGTGATTGGAAAGTTGCAAGTTTAGTTATTGAATATAAAATTTTATAGCAAATATCAAATTATTTAAATAAGTCTGTTATAAGTAACTTTATTTGAACATATCGTGCGTTACACTAGAGGCCGTTTACCAACCAGATAAGTAAATATGTACCGTTATCTTAAAACATTCAAATACTGAAGTTGTAAAATTTGTGTTTTATAGTTCAACTTTTATTTTCGTTCAAAAACCAAAAGTAAAAATAAGAAGAGGTCTTTATATTTTGAAAGTGAAAATTATAAAATTTTTTTTTTATATATATTTGCAAAAAAGTAAATGTTGTCAAATTTGTTGGAAAGTGATAGTAATACAAAATTGAGATTTCTAGATTCGATGGAGACCGTAAAATATTATTAATTTAAGTATTTTTACTTTGCATTGAGAGGTGATTTTAGTATTATCAGATCGCAAAGTAGATTTTTTTCACATCAAAAAACCTTAAGTGATGTAGAATATATTAAACAGCCGCTACTCTTAGAAAACTGCTCTTTTTCTAAGTTATTGATCAATCAATTTTCGAATAAATTTTTCTTTCTGTGAAATATCAAGTAACAACTCCACACATTCTCTTCAATTATTGGTTAATAATAAGAAAAAAACATGTATAATGCATAATTGTATGTTAAAGAAGAAAATATAATTAACCTGAAAACTACTGCACAATACAAATTATCAGGAAATTGAAGCTTTCAGAGCGTGTTATAATATTTATGCAAAATTGTATCTTACTGTATCTAAAACTATTTTTTCTGTGTATACGGAATTATACAATAAAGTACGTGTCATGTTTTCTGGGGTAAAAAATTTTATGTTGAATTTTTAATTAATCGTTAAGTTTTAAGGTCGACTTATAAGCCATTTTTAGATATAAGTTGATTTAAATGAATTCTGAAATGCAACGGTGGCGTCATAATCCCCCACGCCACTGGGATATCTCGCAAGAAAGTTTTTTTATGTTAATAATTTAATAACCCATTTACCTATCTGTATTTATTTCCGGACGAATGTTAGATCACAGCGGATAGTGCTGTGATTTATTTCATATGTAAAGCGGGCCTTCTCAAGCATTGTAATGTTTAACAAAAGATACAAAAAATACAAAAAGGTACAAAAGGCTTATTTTTAGGTGCCTTACTTTAGAAATTAATGAATCAAATAAAGACCGATCTTCTACTGAACTTTATGAATAATTGTTATTTAAAAAATTTAATGCGCTGGACTTTTTTAATGACTATTCAGTATTTAGAAAATTAATTATACATATTAGAAAATATAATTATATCCGATTGTTTATATAAAGATCAGAAACATGGTTCCAGTCAGTACAAATATTGACAATAGACATGCTTTTGAAAGTTTAAAATTAATTCGAACCCAGGTAAGAAGCACAAGAAGCCAAAAAATTGGATTGAACCACGAAAATTGAATTGGACAGTTAATCATAAGTTTCATTTGATTAACCGTAGAATAAAATAAAAAACGATAGTCAATTTCAAAGAAATCAAAACTAATGAAATAATTAAGATGAATTAATAAATTGTTTTTGATAGAATGATAGCTCTCAACGGAAAGTTACTAATAATGGAAAAATTTTCATTTGTAACGGAAATACAAAATTTATAATTCAAAAAATGTTCTACTTTTCGTCATTTTACCAATTGATAAAATCAATATTTAAATTTTTATTTTATACAAATAATTTCTCCAATTATTCATCTTTTAAATATTTTATACGAGAAGTTAAGAAAGTAACAAAAAAAATATTGAAAAAAATAATAAATTTGACGAACAGGTAGCGGCGATGCTAAATAATAATACACAAAATTAACATTATTAGACGGTTAAACTGTGAAATCAAATGTTCTCTTACATATAAATTTGTTGAAATTTACTAAAATGACATACATTTTTTTCCAAGTAATTTAAACAAATTGTATAAAATAATAATAGGAGGTGAACTGAGAGTAGGTACTTATCAAGTACCTAAGTAAACGTCTTGACAAAAATATTTATTATGACCTCGATGCTACTTTTGTTGTAACTAGGCTATTAACAAACGATATCAGGGTTGATAAGAGAAACTATTCATAATTCCAAGAAAAGCATTTGACAAGCTTTTATTTAGTAGATTCACCAACCCCACTGCCTGCTTCTAATTATCTTGCAAGATAAATTTGACCCACTTTCAGATTTCAGATTTATCTGAAATTAAGTATAGATTTGTAAACTGAATAACGATACAATTATGCCATTTAATATAATGCAAAAATAATATGGTAGCTGTGTAAAACTTAATTTTTTTTAACTTTATATTGTCAGAATATTATAATAGTAAATACGCCGTTTATTTTTATAACGTTTAGTGTTATAATAAAAATTTAAGAAAAAATTGTTTTTAATAACTCTTTTACCATAAAAGAATGTATTTTAACTGGATAACAGAGCTGTTTTGAAACAGCCCTGTATCCAATTAAACAATCGGATTTATACGATACTTAAGAGAAAATTTTCTATATCACCTAAGCCAGGAGCCCCAATTTAAAAAATAATTGCATTAATAGGGTCGCATTGTCCAAATATCGTTTAGATCTTAAGACATTGGCAAAATAGCGTGCTTCATTTTTGCACTTCTATCCACTCCATTTCGTAATAACATCAACCTTTTTATGAACTAATAAAAATAAGGGAAGCTTAAAGGTAGGAAATCCATTAACCCAAAATAAAATATTTTACACAACGGTAAAGTATTTTATATTATCCACACGACTGTCTCATAAGTTTTCGCTATCTTTAGCCCACGCTGAAATACTTTTCTGTCTTTTCGAAATGATGCATCTAAGTCTGTTGCCCTCTTTTGGTCTATTTGAATTCAATATATTTTCGCAAAGATTCAGAAAAAAAAGCTTGCACATGAGTCAATTCGAATTGAATAACTAACTATCAGCTTTGTTTATAACATCGAATGTAAAACAATAATTGAATACTTTCGATTCGCCTTTATTTTGTAGTCATAAAAATTCTTGTAATCAGAAACACCTTCTGCAAATAGCCATTGTTTCATTGCAAATACTCGTAGGAATTTCCTCATTTATAATTGAGTGAAAATCGGTTTTCTGCGAAACTTTTAGAATATGGAAATTTTGAAACTTTTGGAAAAACATAATTTATTGCTAATTATTACAGTTTAACAATTGCCCAAAAGCTTATGGCGCAATGAAATAACTACTTTTCGAGGATTGCAAGTTATTTGAATTCAATTTATTTTCGCAAAGATACAGATGTATGTCTAACATAATTGATAAATATTTCATGTGTTACTTTAAGAAAACTTAGAAAGTATTTTTCTAGTTAACCAACGGATATTAAATAAATTATTAATAAAAATTTTCAAAATAAAATATAATTTTGAAATAAAACCGGAAGTTTTAAAGATTTTCTATTGTGTATGAATATTATTATGTATGTAGTAATAATATTTATGTATATTTTAAATTACTTTATAATAAAGTAAAATCTATTTTACAGAATGTTCTACTTTAAATGGTTATAACAATCGTAATATGCTAATATTAAAGTAATAAAAATAGTAAACGCCTTTTAATTCCGTTTATCCTTTATTAACTCTACCTACTTTCTTAAACCATAGAAAGATAATCCTTTTTCTTTTTGTTGTACTAATAAGATAGTGATACGTCTTGAAGACCTACTGATATTTAAAGGTGCATATTTCACAAATTAAACAGTTAAAAGGTGTTCGAATAGTAATTTTCGGACTTCGTACTTCAAATAAAAAATAATTTGTAAAAAATATGTTGGAATATAATTTTAAAAAAATAAGAAAATTCAATAAAGCTCATACAAATCAACTCTTAAATATTCAGTCTTGATTAAATAAAAAATTATTTTGAATCATAGATCTGAATCAATTTTTTTAAATTAATTATAAAAATTGAAATACCAATTCATCATTTTATTGAAAAAAATCACAATTTAGCACAGCCATAAAAAAATAATTTTTTTTAACTGTATATCACAGTTTTTACTAATAATAATAGTTTAAATGCTAATTAGTGATTATACAATGAATTAATTTTTAATCCTAAATCATAATTAGGCACGAGCATTATAAAAGTTAAAGGCCCACCGTAGTACAACGTCAAAGATAAAAAATAAAATAACAAAATTCCGTGTAACTATAAAATTCCGTATGACATTTAATGAAAAATGACCATTATTTTAAGACCTAAATTACGTTTTCTTAATGTATCATAAAAATCGAAATTCGGTATTACCTATACATCTAAATTCTAAACACCGGAAGTTTCACAAATGATAATTATTTGTCAGTTGGATGTACGCCGAGTAAATAGCCATATACCTATTGTATTTAGCATGGAGACCCAACCGTCTCATGTAAGCTGGACCCAACGACAGAGAATAGTGAAACAGACACCGCACTATCATGCGAAATAAAAAATAGAGAGCAAAATTTAAGTTTTGCTTATGTCTAAAAGACGTCGATTATTTTTCTAGGGTTAATAACATTTATTATATCATTGTTATTGTGTTTCTACCGTCATATTTTTCTTATCTATACTTACTGTCACACATAGGTAAAATTTATCCAAAAACCGGCCAATATTACACTCAGCGCTTGCGCGGGTTTGTGTATTTGAAGTCGAGTTTCCACAGATTTTTCAAAGGTCTGCGGGTCTTAGGCCTGTATGTTCCCCTTTGATAAAAATATCAACGCTGTACTTTAGCTAGCACTAGCTTGCTTTTTTCGGGTTTAACATGGACTTGCAGTTTTTTTACCCTTACATGCACCTTGTGATTAAAATATCAAGGATATATTTCGGGTCAAAGTAGCATGGTTTTTCTTAATTCCGGTCTGCACTTTATGATTAAAATGCCCATAATGTAGTTTTTAAATGTTAAAATTTAGGCTAACTTTTTATTATCATTGTGGTTTTTTACGGGGTTATTTTGACTAGAGCATATTTTTACCAAAGTATATTTTGCCCATGCGTTAATTTGCTGGGTGGAACTATTTTTTTTTTTTTTGGAATACGATGACACTTTTTTTTCTCGCAATAATAAAATATTGTTTAAGTGTAAATAAATCACTGTTTGAACTATTATTGATAATACCGATGGAGTAGTAATAAAACGTAATTCTAACAAATAAATACTACGATTCTCTACCAACAAGTATATTGTTGACCGCTTATAAAATATTTTTAAAACAAGATGAAAACAATCAATTCTTATAAATATTCATAAATGTATATTTCTTCATGTATCACGTATTTCAATATGTACTAAACATACAGTATGTCACAGATTACTAACTTTTAAAATATATATTAAACAAATCAATGACTGAGTGACTTATGTTTACGAATGGTTTGAAAAATTATCTAGCATTACAAAAGGATAAATTTAGTAGCTATTAGAGATTATTTATGTGTAGGAATTAGTACCAATAATAGCACTTCATAAAAGACAATCATAATTTACATCGCTCAAATTTATGGGTGCATATTTTTTAAAACCATTGAATAATAAAGAACCCATTTAGAAAACTCTTCCTGGTGAATACAAGGATCTATCAAAATAGTGAATATTTTTTATTTCAGAATAAGCTAAGAATCTAATAATTTACAAATAATATAGATAGGGAAAGACAGAGAGATGGCCCTTAGAGAGAGATGGTAGGTTCAATGAATTTCGGAACCAAACCTTTGATTGTAATATTTTATGCTTCTTTCTCTTCTATTAACGTAGGCTACCAGCAGCGCGTGGAAAGAGATATTCAATTAAAAAGTAAGTAAACATTAATGTTTAATCAATAATTTTCATATCGATGTGCTTATCTCTCCCTGTTGATTAAGGAGTGATGGCCACATTTGATCTCGTAAAGATGGACATAATAGAGTATGCTTTTCTAAGCAGCTCAATGCAAATAACAACTTATCCAACTGTATCCCAAAGCCCAGTATCTATTTTCTTTTCAAGACGACGGCTGTTATAGATCCAATAACTTATTCAGCCAAAGTGTACTTAGGTATTACTTTAACTTCACAAACAATAGCAAAAAAACCAAAGAGGATAAGCTAAGAACTAAAAAACGACAAATAAGAATATAAAAAAAAGAGAATGAGGCTGAGGAAACTTACATTATCATAATAACCCCCCCTCCCGACACTTCAGAAGAGATGGCCTGGCGAGACATATAGAGTATTTTTTATAATTGTTTCATCTTAGATTTTGTTGATTACATTGTGTTCTTTTATAGATAAATGTTTGGAGATTGGTCTAATATGAATATTTTATATAGTTTTTTTAAATTCAAATATAATATTATTTCAAATAAAAAGTTTTTCAGAATGGTACTACACGACACTACATTTTAATAAATAGGACAGTGGTAAGTAAAAGCCGCTTGCTTTAAGAAATCTTTCTATATCCTGATACACTTATCTGTTTGCTATATATAGGTTGGTAAAAATCCGCATAAAAATATGTTATTAAATGTGACTCTTGTTTTTTGAAACAACAGAACATTTGGGGATAATTTAAAATATTTATAATATATTAGAGACATCGAGACAGTGTTCTTAGAATTATTGAATATGGAAAAATATACTTCCCCTGTATTTTCAAAGAAATCGTTTTACTTTGAAACAGTTTCAGAAACAATTCAAATTTCCTCGCATGATTGATTTTCTTTTTTAACATCTAATTAAAATAAGTGTTACTCAAAATTATAATTTTAGACTAGATATTGACAGGTTTTCTTCTTTTCTCCTATCTATCTACTCAGAGGTTGTTTAATACTTCTGTTACATACTGTAAAATTACACCATAAAACAAATATTTAATAGGGTGAAAATAATGTTAAGTAAACCATCTTTTAAAATCCAACTATTTACATACGAATCTCATGAATATTGCACAAATACTATTTAAATCTTTGACCTGAAAACTTATGTTAATTGCTATATGGTAGTTCATATCAACACACAACATTCAAATATTTATATTGTATTGTTTTTTATTTTCAGCGAGTTTCTATCATGGAAAATAGTTATTGGTTTTTTTTTTCACAAATTTGTCTAAGCCTTAATATGAATTATGATTACAAAAATAGGCACAACAGAAGCTTCTTAATTTTTTTGTTTTCGTATTTGTTTTGCAAAAGGGTTGCATATAATTTATCTTACAAATTTCTTTCATATTTGTCCCGTAAACATTTTCTGTTAGCAATAACTAATGTTACTTCTTCCCTCTTTTCGTTTTCTCAGTTTTCTTGTTATTATAGTCTTATCGATTTCTTAGGCTCTTTACGTCATAGTGATCAAAGTTTGATGTTAATAAAAATAATCAGATTTCAAACCGGACTTTTTTCAATGAATAATTTACAAAAAATTATTAAATTTGTTATTTTGAAAATAATAAAAACTAATAAATAATTAATAATACGTCGTCATTATTTGATTGGATAAAGATATGCCATTATTTTTTTTTTAATGTTGCTAAAATCGAATTTATTAAGCTTACGCAGCTTCTTAGTAATCAGCTTTTATTTATTATGATTTTTAAAAAATTCCGAATTCTTAGTAGAAGTGGAATTGTCAGGTCTTCAAGGTCAACCACATGTTAAAAATTTGTTGATTTTACTTTTGTGCACATATGTTGCAAGTGAAATTAAAAACAGTTGCCTTTTTTGAATTTGTGAGCATTCTTGCTCATGCTACAGCATCTCTTGTGAAGAAAAAATTCGAAACGAAACGGTTTAAATCATACTACGTTTGTGTGTTCGCAGTAGTTATTGTTTTTTAATTCTGTATGTTGCGTATCTAGGATTATGTAGATATTAATTACCTATTAAAAGAAATAATCTTTTGTAAGTTTTTCAGTTAATCACTCTAGGAGTTATTTACTAGTTACTATTTACCTGAATATGTCTCAAAGGACTAAGAAATAAAATTTATCTGTATATTAATACGTGAAGCAAGAATTTTGTCCCCCTTTTTACAAAAATTGGACGAACGGAGGAGTATGAAATTTGGCACACTTATAGTTTTTTAAGAGACGGACTGGAGAATGCTAATATTCTTTTAAAATTATCCGTAAAAAATACATTAAATCTATAAATAAAAATTACACACACTATTAACACACACATATAAGAGGTGAAGCTTACACTACACACACTACAATACACACGCATATATACTCTTTTGTTCAATAAACTGTTTTGTTTAAAGGCACGCATATATTCTGTTTTCTTTAAAGGCAGTGAGATTCAGTTTTTTGTGATTATGGTCGAATTTCGACCGCTACGATTTAGAACTGAAAACAATAATATGTTTTAGATAAATCAAAATATAATATAAAATATATTTTTTAATAAAACCGAGTATGTTACAATCTATTGATATTTGATAGGAAGCTCCAAGAAAAAAAGGACCGTCTCCAAAATTTTACTTCAGTAACTTTTCATTACTTTTCTATTAAAATACTAATATAACAATATTTTTCAGAAAATTTCCCAATTTTGGTTTCTCAATATAACGACTCAAAATTGCTTAGGTATATGTGTATTAGTTTAAGAACTTAGTAATATTACTGTTAATTAAAAACTCAAAATTATTACAAAATATGTACTTGGGTATACTTACATTAGTATAAGAACTTAATTATTAAGGTTAAATAGAAAAAGTTTATTAATTTTGTTTTTCTGTTTTTTCGGCGGTTTAATTATTATGTTAAAAAATTTTATAATCTACTAATTATTACACTCTTAATTAATGATTAACACAACTCAGAAATCTGTAAAAATTCGTATTTTTGAGGAGTTCACTCAAAGTAGACGATGAAATTTTTCCAATTATACAGCAAATATCCTGGTTCTGATAAGTTTAACAAATTTAATCAAAATCGAAGAGGGCGTTCAAAATTTACATCGGAACTCACATTGAACCAACATTGGTAAATAAGATAGATACTGACAAACGAAATGTGAAATCGTCTGTATAAATCATAGACCTCATTATATTCGATCAATAAATTTTAATGAATTAAAAACAATTTTGTTGTTTTTACTGTTTTATTATTAAAAATTATACTTCAGGCAATATGATCTTGTAGAAGTATGTATAAAAATAAATATATTGTATGTAAGACAATTACCAATAAATTAATTTGATTAATTTTAAAAAGATTGCGGTTTAGTTAATTCATTTTATCTTAAAGGCAATATTTAGATATTTATAATTATTGTTTATTAAATATAAAATATATGTTTATTGTAAATCTCACTTTTATTTAAAAGAAATCGAAGGTTTTTTTTCCTATTTTTATTAGTTCATAATAAATTTTTATTTGTATGCTAGCAGAATTAGAATAAGAAATGAGCCTTGTGTGTATATCAAAGATTATCTCTAATACAGTATGCATTGTATTTTTGTCTATTTTCGCTCACAAAGCACTCCAAAATTTAAGAAATCGCCGATTTTTAACAGGGAACTTGCTACTATGTTTAATTTTTAAATGCTGACAGAAACTCCTAGATACACAATTATGTAAGCATGCAGGCATGCATAAACTTAAAGCCATTTTTTGGGTCGTGATTAATAAATAATTATCCAAATGTTAAATTTAATAACATCTGGTTATGTTAGATTTAATAATATTAGGACAAGTATTTTATGAGTTATTTTTGCGCGGAAATAGAAAGCATTTGTGATTGATATACCGAAACTGCAGTTGTGATTGTCTTTATTATATTAAATTAAGTTGAAATAACTAAAATTTTAGCCGTTAAGATTAAAAATAGTTAAATATTAAATCAAATAAATATTAAAAAAGGGTTTCAAATTTTCAATTCTCACGATACAGAAAATTGAAAAACCAAAATTTTTATTTAGTTTTTAGGTTTTCTATCACAGTTAGAGAAGAAAAATGACGTAAGGAACTGATATCATTTAATTGAGGGTTAGTGCATACAGAAATGTAGGTGATTAAACCAGAAACCGAATAAGTTGCTAAGGAAAACAATTGAAGAAATTGTTGGACCCATTTGGACAAACATTAAACAAAATCGATTATCTAGCCCAACAAATAAATGATAATAGGGTAGTTTACTATTAAAAAAAAACCTACTTTTGAATATTGATTTCTTTAAAAAAATCAGAAAAAATAAATATTTTTGCTAAATAAACACGCTTTCTTGCTATAAAATTTCATTAAAATTCTAAGCTTTTTTATTGCTGTATAAATGCTTTCTGCTATTTTGGTTACATAATATCAGTATGTAATAGGATACCGGTATAACACATGGAGAACAAACATATCCTAACATATCCTAATCCTTACAAATATTTTTTTACTCATCAAAATAATTGTTTAGACTAAACTGACAGATGAGATCAAAAGTTTTTACCAAAATGACGTCATACCATGGTAGCCAAGTGTTTTAGGTCACGTGATATCATTTTAATTTTAAGATAATACATTAATCATGTGCTTTTATGATTCAAATTTAGAATATTTAAGAATATTTCTACATAAATTAACACGCTTTAAATCTATCTGTTCTCAATTTCAAATCATGTACGTTCAACCGTAAAGTGGATATTTTCTCTAATAGATGTCACCAATTTTATTAAAAAGCTAATTTTTATTGTAAGTGGCGTCAATAAAAGTTATTTTTCCAAATTCCTTCTTAAAAATAATCTTTTTCAATGCTAAGCTGCATAAACTTCGATAAAACCTTAGCTTGATTGAGCTGAATACAGTAATTAAATACTTACTAATACATAACACATGGATTATTAGATTGTATACTTGTATTGATTTATTAAACAAAACAATGTATTATTACGAATATATAATGAATGCCCTTCAAAGGAATCACGTATGTAATTTGTAAATACTGAACCATACAAGTATCTACGTTTTAGTTATGTATTATTGAATGATATGATTGTTAATTATAATTTAATATTTAGTTATTATTCGATGCTATTCATTCATAATAATTAATATTCATTTATTGTAAAATTTTATTACTTAATTAATATACCATAATCATAATCAATTGACAACAAAAAATTTATATAATAAGAGACACCTATATGAAACCGACCAGCTATTTGTGTCCATTTATAGAATCAATAATGGATTAACCTTATACATTATTTCTATACATAACTAAGTATATTTTTAAGACTATAGTAAAACGTTTCTTAAATAGGAAAGGTAAATAACATAGAAATTTTCATCAATCCTTACTATAAAGTTACACATGAAACTTTTATTGATTTGTAAAAATATTGAAAATACAAAAAAAACACTGCCTGATTTCATTTTTAAGGTATTTTTAACAATATATAAATAATTTTAATAAAAATAGTTTTGCATAAAATTTTGCTGAGAAGTACATTTCAACGATATAAAATTGTTAAAAAAAATGCAATAGTTTTAACCGTCTCTCTTTACGAGTTATATGTAAAAAGCCTAATGTAAATGTAATACTGAAGTCAGTACACATAGTAAGGCACTTATTAGAGTGTCGTTAGATTAACTATACAAATACAACGACTATTTAAAGGTTGTCTTTTCTCTTTTTTAAAAGACAGCGTTCTCTCATGACTTTGGAAATACCTTAAATTAAACAATTTTATAAAACGGCAAAATCAATATGTTCATTTCGCAATTTAAGAGTACTCTATTCCCTTATTGTATTTGTATGAGATCCTACTGTAGGATTTGTGCACTCATCGATTTTTTGCTTAAAACCAAATTTTTATGTTTATTTATAATTAGGAGAATATATATTTACCAGGTTACCTATCAAAATTCCGCTGTCAATATTTTTAATTAAATTATTTTTAATTGATTTTTGGTATAAAAATAACGCTCACTTATTTTTGAAATAAAATAACGTCTACATCATGACAATTTATATGAAGATTCTAAAAAATCACGGTTGCCGTTGCGCACTTGGCCGTACCTCTTCGCAGCTAGGTGTAAACAGGTTTGATTTATACTTGGGTAATTTTGCAAAAAAACTCACCGTTTCGCTAAAAATCGCAAAAAACTCATTTTTTTGACCTTTGACCCCATGTCAAATTTTTAGCACACCTCGGAACGGTTACGACTTTTGAGGTTTCCTTTATAATGATGTTTTGAACAACTATGCCAATTTTCGGCTTTATGTGAATTTATGTAACCTTGAATGTGTAAATAGACCGGGCTATTTATTATTATCTCTTAATAAATCAAATAAAAATAATTTAATTAAAAATACTGGTGGCTAAATTGTGATAGGCAACCTGGTAAATATATATTCTCATTATTATAAATAAACATAAAAAATTGGTTTTAAGCAAAAAACCGATGAGCGCACTAATCCTGCAGCGGGATCTTAGACTATATGTTCTTAATCGCATTTCAAGTGTCGATAAAACACCGAATAAGGCAATGTCTATGTACCAAAAAAGACAATATCTAATGCACTATAATGTAATTTAAAAAAAATTTAATTTCTACTCATTTTAAACTAGCTCCGTCCTCCTGATCACAAAATTATTCGTTAGCTGTAAAAAAAATTTGTTTTATTTATGTACTAATAAGTTGCTTTATTTTGCATTTTGTTGTAAGCTATTTCTAAATTAAATCATTTAGAGAAAGAATTGTATAGGATAAGGAACTTAAACTTAAGGCTCTATCAGACTTTTTGTGAAATTTATGGAATTTTTGACGTTTTTTTTTTGTTCTAATTTTTCTGGTTTGTTTAAAATTAATCATCAAAAAATATTAAACATTTTTTTGGTTGTTTTTTAAGGTCTAAAATTCAATAAAATAGCACTTATTTTACAATTGGGTGATTAGTTTCTGAGAAATTGTTCTCCGAATACGATCTGAAATAGGTCTGACTGAATCTATTGGTTTCTGTATAGGATTTCATGTGATATCTCAAAAACTACATTAAAACTTTATGATTGTAATTTACTTATTATAATTGTCTTATAAACAGAATTGAAACGAAATTAAGATGACCTCTTTAAAAAATTGTAAAAATCTATTTTTGTCTCCTACTTTGATTAAAATTTATTTTTAATGCAATTTTGATACACAAATTACCAAAGTAACATCCATTAAATAATTGAATGTGTATTTTTTAAATATTGTTAAGAATCTGAGACCGATATCACGTTCCCATTTTTGTCTTAAAGACAAAAAACTGTTATATAGGATACGTTTTGTATTGTTAGTAACTTTGCCTAAATATATAACCCAAATAAAAATAAATTGTAAAGAAACAGATGAAAATAAAAAAAATGCGATTACGAATACGAATAAAGAAACATTATTAAGTATTGATTAATAAATTTTTACTTGTTATGACTTTACGCTTCAATACCTAAAAGCTTAACTCAAACCATTCCAAGCATACTCCGCTCAACTCCAAAAAGTGAGGTGTCGGATTAGAAGCAGCGCCTGAAGCAGGCAATAATTTAAAATAGCATCCCTCTTTAAAAATTGTTATTTAATAAAATTAAGTGTTAATTATTGTTAGATATGACGTAAGCTTGTTTACAATTAAAGAATAAAAACAAACAAATTTAATGTTTTATTCATATAGCCTTGAACTTGGTATTCGAATGATAATTTTGTATTACATAAGATAATAATTTTTTATAATTACTAAAATACGTAGTAGATCTATTCATTTTATTGCGACCAGGCGAGAAACCTGTTGACATTACAATTTATTTCTTTTGAGATGAGATGAGTTGAAATGAGAAGAAACCTTTTGGACCAGAGAAGATCTCGTCCAGTTAAGGGGCTGGTCAAGATTGAGAAATACTAATTGTATGTTCTTTAAATAATTATTAACAATGAATTTTTAGAATAGACTCTCTAATATAGTCTATTTTATGAAAATATATCGTTTTTTGACGTTCCATTACAGATTTTCTTTATGATTTTAGAAACAAGTCAAATTATCGATTTTACCAATTTTTGTCGATTACATTAAATACGGGATACAGTTTAAAGCACAGAAAAGAGAAAACTGTTACTGATTTTAAATAATTACTATGCAGTTAATAAAAATGTACTTGTTTACATTTTTCTTTAAATTGTTGACAATAAAAAATTTAAAAAATTGAAGTATTTTAAATACTTACTAGTAGGTAAATGTATAGGTATTTGTTCTCATATTATTGCGATTTTGCGCTACTAAATCTATTTTTCAAACCGTAAATTCGTCAAAAAACTCAAAACTTTGTAATTTGAAGAACCATCATGTGGAAAAATGATATAATAGACTTAGATTGAAAGCAATTTCGTATATTGCTAATTTTAGGTTCATCCGATTTTCGGGCGCAGAGTTTTATATTTAAAAATTACGTTAAGTTATTAAGTAGTGAAAATTTCAAAGGGAATAAATTATTAAATACAATATCTCTATGTTTTTACTAAAAAAAAAGATTATTTTTCGCAAATTGGAGTGTTTAATATTGCATATTCTTGTTTTCAACCACATGCAATTCTTACTACAATAATAATTTATTTAATCAAAAAAATATGGACGAAAACTGATTATTTAAATGTGTATGTGCGTTAGATTTAAATCCATACTTCGCATTTCATTATTTTGAACGTATATTAAATACTAAATACATTTAAAATATACTTGAAAGTTTTCGGAATGATGTTCCAGTTCGCGACCACATCAATTTTTGCATTAAGGGTAAAATTAAAAGACAAAAAAACCGTTGACGATATCCCATGGAATATAAGTCAAATGTGCATAAAATTTCAATAAAATAATTAAAAAACTTCCCATGGCATCTTCAATACTACAATTTTAATATTTTTGTAACATTTCTGGTCTATGCTAAAATAACACAAACTTTTTCATTTATTTTTCCGTAGATAACGTTCCTTCGTAAACGAACACGGAGAATTTTGAATTATTGCAATAATTAGACTAAGACTATAAAGTAGCTACAAGAATCAAATTTTTGTAAATTTATCAGTTAAAATCACTCTTTTGGAATATTTTTAAAAGGAAACCTTTCAAATGGATGAAAACTGAAAGTGGGCAGTGAACAGGGGTGTTGACCATTTGCCTTGTATTTTTATAAGCTTCATGTTTTAAAGTCATACTTTTTCCAATATAATATAAGGTATTTAAGATTTTCTATCTAAAAAAAATAAAATCTATCTAAACTTGCATTTTTTTTTTAATGTTGAACGGACTTTTGAAATCACGAATAAATCAAAAGATATCGAATTTTCGAATAACTTCAAAGGACTTAAAGCATTGTAACTCAACCATATCTCAAACATTGAAACAATTAACTTTGTCAGTTGTTATCTTCACATTTTTTTGTGAAATTTAAGTAAATTGAATATTGGTAAATTTAAGTTAAAACAAAAAAACCTTGTTTTAAAATGTCTCATAATAAATAGATAAAGTAAAAGAAAATGATCGTGTTAAAAATATTTCATGTACCTAATCATATCAGACATACACGCACATCGAACATTCAATGGGTATTTTTCAATAAAATTATATTGACTTACCCAATCTTACAATAGACTAATACAGTTAATATCTATAGTTTATTTTATAAATATTTATGTAAGTATTTTCACAAAATAACACACATAAAACCTGTTTAAAATTATGATATGGGTGTATCACTTTATATCATAAATAAATTATTTTACTATTTATTAATAATTTATTAAAAATTTTATATAGGTAATTAAAAAAAAAAAAATTGTATGCTTAATTATTTTAATTGGAACCTAATATAGATAATATAGTCGATTGAAAACTATTAAGTTAAAGAATGATGCAAAAAATTTCTAATTTTGCGTGTAAAAATCTCAATCTTATAATAATTATTTAAAAAAAACACACACACACAATTAGCGTTTTTATGTCACAGCGGACAACTTACATTATTAATAATAATATTGTGCAGGAAAAAACTGAATACGTGATTCTAAATTGATTGTTTAACATTTTAAAATGCAATTAAAACTAGTGAAACAAGTAAAACACTAATGGGCAGGTAAAAAAATATAATTAAGATAGTTTTAAATGTATTCCAAGTTTTTTATGCTAAGAAACCGAACAAACAAACTTGGTATAAGTGTTCATACAATTATTTAAATGGTCCATTTTTACCTGTAGATTAGAAAATTTCGAAAAACTTTCTAAATATTACTAGTGGACCCTTGTGGTGCATCGCAGCATTAATTGTTGATAAAAATTTAATATAGTGTGACACAACAAAAATCTTTATATAATTCTGAAGCATCCAGCATTGAATTACATCTATCTTTTGCTCTTCTCAAGTTATACTCAGACCCGATTTTTTTTAAATGAAAGGTAATTGTGTCTTGATAATCATCAAGCACTGATTACATCTATCTTTTGATTACATGTATCACTGATTACATTTATCTTTTGCCTTTCTCAAATTATACTCAAACTTTCTTCCTTCAAGTATTGTAATAGTCTTGTATCCCAATATCTCCAGTTCTAAAATAGAGGGTTCAGATCTATCAGCGGTTTAGCTAACTATCAGCGATTTAGCTGTACGTCCACCTTTTTTTTCAGAAAAAAACATTTTATATGTATAGATTTGAAAATGATTGGATCAAGCAATCATGTTGTCCTGTACAAGCCTTGCCCCCGTTTTTCGACCTCATAGACTAGAATTTCGGAAAATCCTTTCTTATCGGCATCGTTCCAGTCTCACTAGCGATGCGATATTCACACTTTATATAATTCACAGTTCGACATACTGCTGGTGAGCAGAGATAAATAAATTTTATTTTGAATTTCAAATTTCTGAGATTTTCTTCTCCCACAGTTAGATAGCTCCTGTTCCAATGAACATAGAAAGTTTATTTTTCCAGGTCCAAGAACACTCAGTGATTCCAGAGCTATTATTTGAGCACCCAAATTAAATCAGATGAAGGAGAGCAAGGCGCAGAACTTTTTATCAATTTTTTTAAATGTACGTATAAATTCTGATTTTGATCGCTCACTTTGATAACACGTTTGAAAGGAAGAAACTAAAAATGTTGGCTAAAGATGGTCAGCGCATCTTACATTTTGGCTATGTAACCTACTGCAATTTCGAATAAAGTTTGGGGAAACCCGCAAAATAAATTGTCAATAAAGCGAATTTTAAAATCAAATTCTTATTTGTAATTTGCAGAGTACACACATTTCGTATTTTTAGGCGTGTGAATATAGTAATAATGTTTATCATCTGTATTATTTATTTCTTGAAATAAATCGTAATAAATTTCACTGTTGCTTAAGAATATAAAAATTTTTGATAATGAAAGTAACATTTATAAGAGTCATTTTAAAACAACTTGTCTTTTAAAAATAAATAAAAAATTGAATCAACTTTCCCACATTTCACAGTGTTATAAAAACATCTCAAAACAGTTACCTCTCTCATTTTAATCATAATGATTGCCAATTTTTTAAAAATATTAAATTACTCAGCTGGAGGCACTCAAAATACCTTTGCATACTGTCTTTTATGAAATATCTATCCAACTATTGATGATTCCAAATATACCAATATACATTTCAATATAAGTGATCATAACTAAACTTAAAAGTGTTTATTTCTTGTGTTATTTTTCGGTATATTATTAGTTTGACTTGCATGTAGCTATTGTAATAAAACAATTAAATTCAAGACGATTATCTACTTCGAAACGTTTAAATTATTTGAAAGATGTGTTGAGAATTGCTGATAATGTAAAAATCTTCGAAAACCGTTTACAAAAAAGTGAACTTAAAAGTAAAAAGTAATTTTAAATCAAAGAAATACTTCTACAAATTTAAAGAAATGCTTGCTCAATAATTTCCTTATGACCAAACAGTCTTAATAAGTTTTAAATGCATTTAAAATGAATGAACTTACATTGAAATATAATAGATATTCGGCATACCAATTCATTCAAAGTTTCGTAGTATTTCGATGCAATTTTTTCTGTCCCTATTGATTTAACAGCAATATGACCAGTATAATGAAAATTTGATTGTATGAATCATTACTTTACCTGAAACAGAAAAGATACACATATTAGTAACAATAATATAAACATAGGAGAATAATAGATTTTGTATAAATATTTCGGTATAAGGAACAATAAAAATTCTTATTTCAGCATGAACTTAATTTATAATGATAGAAAAAGGCAGAGGATATCAACTAGAGAATATCAACTATACTACAAAATTTTGTGTTGATTAGGCTACACTTCATTGTAAATAGGTCTTCAGGTTATTTAATAGGCGGTTTGAGATAACCAAGAGCACAATATTTGATGCACCATATATTTTGCAAAGTATAGCAATTAACTATAAAAAATTTCATTCAATATTTTGTCCTAACTAGGCGTCATAATCGCGTTCTCCCTACTACCCTAAACTTAGAGCCAGCTACGAAATGGGTAAATTTATGCTATAGCTATATATTTAAAATCTCTCCTTCATCTCATCCAATTTGAGTATTAAATAGCACAAATAAAAGGTTTGGGGCCACTGAGTGTTCTTAAAACAAACTCTCTATCTTGAGAATAGAGAGTTAGAATTGGAAATATTTGAGTACAAAACTATCACAACTCTTGAAGAAAGAAACGCCCCATAAGAAATGCATATTATGTAATTTGACCTAAGAACATTCAGTTACTCAATGCATATCATTTGAGCTATTATACACACAAATTGGATGAGTTGAAGATTGTTGAGTGCACAACACACACTCATCGCTTTATTTTGTTTGATTTGAATGATTTGATAGAATTTGGTCTGTTAGAAAATGTCGTAGTTGTGTAGAATTTAAGATTCAAATTAAACCTATTAAATTATTATTAGGTTATATTTTGATGGTTCATTATTTTTTAATTTTACTGTATGTATACCTAAAAGTTTGTCTGATTAAATGATGATCGCGGCATTACAATCGATGATAAATAAATAAAGTATATAAAATAAAAATAAAATAAAAAACAAAAATAAAACAAAATAAAGTAATGTGAGTGACCAAACGAATAAATTATAATCTGATTGAAATAAATTATAGATTTATAATTACACTTTCTATGGCCCAAATTTGTACTTCATGTCAATGGCACATGGAACGCACAGTCAAGTCAGTGACTACACTTACCAAACATTCATTTATGTAGTTTTATTTTAACTGCAATCAAATTGAAAGCAATCAAAATAAGAGCCAGAAATTTTTCTAATTTATTTGTGTAATTCGGTAGATTGTTATACTTGACGTTCATAGAATATGGCCAGTATAATGGTTTTAGTCTAAACTTTGTAACGCTAGCAAATATTGAAGGCAATAACAAAGTTTATGTTGTTCAAAGCAAGATAACTAAAAAACAAAAAGAGATAGCAAGGAGGAATGGTGGCGTATTTAGTGAATTTAAGTTAACGAATATTCAAAATCGGTTTATTTGGCCCCAACTTTTAAACCGTAAAAGATAGAAGTAAAATTCAAAGACAAAAAAGTAAACTGTTTAGATTCAGTTAAAATTTACCATATAAAACATAAAAATTTATAAATGCTAAAAAATGTATTATTCGTAAACAAAATACTGTTTTACAAAGTTTATATTAAAAAAAGTATCTTTGACGTCTTTTAAGTCATTTGTATTTTTATATTTGATAAGGTTGAAATTGTCTTGAACATTTTTCTGTAGGTGTCTTTATTTTGCAAATCTTACGTCAAATAAACAAACATATTAGATTTGTACTTGAGATTAAAAAAATTATATTGTGGATTAACAATATAGATGAAATTGATTTCTGTTTAGAGTTATTTATTGTATTTACCTATGATGTAATAATACAGGTGATTTTATTAAATTTTCAGTTCTTACTTTCCGACATAATAGATTATTGAACGCCAAAAAAATCGTACAAATAGTTTATTATATTTTAGGATATAACTGAAGCAAGTTGATTTTAAAGACATATTAACTACCCAGTCGTCAGTTCTAGTAAATGAACCGTTTTTTTATGCCCAATTTTGACATGTTGTTACCTTTTCGGGTCACTAGTACCAAAATCAAAAGTTTAAAGAGAAACTGTTTGTATGGGGATGTTATTTGTAACTATGTGTGTACTCGCGTTCGTTCTTTTTAGTCTATATTAATTGGAGAACAAATAATAATATCGACGTGGAACCACTTTCATACGACGATAGCATACGCTCTGTGAATGATGAAATTGTACTTACGCAGAAAATTTTTGGTATGACGTTAGTGGTAGTTTTTCTATATACATTAAAAGAGAAATTAGAAAAGATACAAAAACATCATACTGTTTTGAGAAATGTACCGGACTTTTACAAATTTTATCCTTTCGTTTTTTTGAGGATATTATTCAAATAAACATAGATCGTTTTTATTTTATCGGCTTAATATGTGGATTAGATTATCTATCCCCAACTTAAAAACTCTTTCCTATTCAGCCCCTTCTTTTAAATTAAATTAAATATTTTGCATCGTCTTCATAATGAGGTAACATTTTAAGGAAATTTAGGCTGCTTTTACTGTTTATTTCTGTGAGTATACGCTGCAACCAAATTTCATCAATTTGTTCATGTATAATTTTTTTTGCCGATGCGTATAATTCAGTAGGTTTTTTGTCCTATGTCCATATAATTACAAAATAAATCAATTCCCTCTCGGCTAACACCCAAGAGTCACATGACAAAAATAATCCTACGATTTATTTCAAATCCATTATTTATAAAAGGACCTGATGGAATTTGTTTCGATCCGCACATGCAATTAACAACGTATACCACTTTCATCAAATTTAACATTCTGCTTACAGTTTCAACAAATAAGAATATCCGATAAAGCTGTGAGGATGGTAAAAAATTCAATAATTCTATAAAAATGTAATGAGTTAACAATTATATTTTCACTCATAGTATTTGATAGTTTTTTTGGCGCTTATACTCTCGTTATTATCACCTATAATTTTTTTAAGCCTCTACACGTATTTCCCCCCTTAATCATAGTATTAAACATTTTAAGTACAAGAAATTCCGAAAATTTAATTTATGTGATTCAAACACTTTTTTTAATATTATTATAAACCTCTCTATACATGACTGTTAAATCAAAAGGAACAAGGTTTATAGATACAAATGATTAAAAAGTCAAAATAAAATAAATAGTTAACTTTGCTGCAATAACAATGCACATATGTCAAATGCGCGGGTGTTAAGTTTAGCTATTTGAAAGAACGTCCGTGTTAAACAAATAGACAGACATCCGATAGACAGGCAAAATGTAACTAGTTAACATGCAATAAGTGGTATTCGATACATTTAGAGAGATATCGCTTCTAGCTTTCTATTTTAACTTTTGCAAAAAATGACAACAGGCAGCTTATGAAATTCACTCAGGGAAACTTTAATCAAATATGTGGCTGGAGCTTTTTAAAATATGTATGCAAAACGTTTTGAATTATTCTTGTTTTTATTAGCAACTTCAAGGTATGTCCTACTTAGAAGTTGGTACCATTTAATTTTGGGATAAAACTATTTCCAAAAAATAATAACGGACTTCAGGAATTAGAAGCTAAAAAGAAAAAAAATAATTTTAAATTAAAAGATTCTATAAATTGATTAATTGCTGCCAACTTCAAAAACAAATTGATTACATGGAAATTATTTATAGAACTGTTTATTTTAAAACTATTTTTAGTTCATGCATTTTGAAATCCGTTCACATTTTTTTGTAATTTTTTTATTTATATCCAAAATTGCAAATCAATGCCTTTAAGTTCACTTTAACTTTATAAAATAACTGGTAAGCTGATTTAATTGAGGTCAAAATTTGGTGATATCTAAATTTTCACGTAAGGAAAATTGTTTTCTCTGAGTAAAAGAAAGAGTAAAATTTGAGGCGAATGGCTAAAAAAAATCTCAGCGTGTCATTTGAATAAAAGAGTAATCTGTTTTTTTCTTTCAAACGCTCATAATGGAAAACTTTTGTGTTGTCAATTAGGTACATAGTTTTATAAAATATGTGGATAATTGTTGTTGTTGCTATTGTCACTATAACCAACTAAAGTGTGCGTGCTTAAAAGTAGTAAACTAACTTAAATTACAGCGTAAATTAACTATGCGCATTAATTTATTTCATTATAGAAATTCTGCCTGGAGTATTTTAATTCATGTAGTAGACAATTTAGATTGAAATGATTTAATAACGTTTAAGATTTATATAAAATATGAATTTGTATTAAAAAATTAGCACAATATTTATTAAATGTCTTTAATAGTAGATTTCTTCAATGTTCTAAATTTTGATCATAATAATTATAATTTTTAAAATTGTATAAATTTATAATAATGCGATTTTTGTTCCTCTGTCTTTTATAGGGTGTAACTGAACATTTTGTTTTTAAATTTAAAAAATGTATCACAGGATGTGATCACAATTGATTAACTCTGTGGTATACAGGATAGTCCTATTATTTTAACTGCATGGTATTTGATATCAAATTTCCTTCCTTTACATATTAATGTACAATAATTAAAACAAGTGAAGTTAACAACTAGCAATGTTAATTGTTTAAATGTCCTAACATGGTTAAGATATCTTTAGCTATTAATTATTAACATAAATAAAATACACTAGAAATACGCAAGTTATAAATGAAGATATTGCTGTATGATACTATGGTCTATGAACTGTAGACCTCACTCAGAAGTAAAAGTATAATAAATGACTCGTTCACAAAATTTAGAAGATATCTGACACAATCCCAAAACATAATCTTAGTTTTATAAATAAAATAGTATGTCAAAAAATTAAATACGGTATCTGACGAAAATAAGATCCAGTAGATAATTAGGCCCATATTCAATATTTCAGGCCTAATTAATTTTATGAATTAAATTTTTTTACGCATACAGGCTTTTACTAGTAATAACGTCATTGAAATTAATTAGACACCGCTGGTAATTGTATTTTTCAGTAACGAACGATTTGAGAATTGAGTGACAATAATTGCACCTTTTTATAACTTTTGATGAAATAAAACCGTAACTTTTAAAGTTTAATTGTTATCTTAACACAAAAATTATTGTTTATATTGGATATCAGGAACAATACGACACGATAAATGTGTTAATTTGCATTCAGATTTATATTAATTAATTTTTTTTTTAAGAACTAGTCATTCGGCTAATAAGGCTCATTATAAACACGTGAGTTAAACACATGATATTATCTCGGTAGAATAACCACCAATGGCCTGGAAAAAGCTTTTAGCAAAAAAGCCTGAGGTTGAACAAAGTGAACACTGACGGTTTTTTTAATCTTTGAAAGCATGAAACATTTGGTTCGTGAATCTTTATTGAATAAGGTCCAAAAAATGATCATGTATTCTATCTTTCAAATATCTTTTTACTTATTAACTCTTAGGATTTAATCTACTAATAACAATATTTTTTTACCTAAATGACGTTACACGATGATGGCAGTCCAGTGTTTTAGGCTATGTAATAGAAACATATTTATTTTAAGATAAAATCACGTGCTTTTGTGACCCGCATTTAGAATATTTAAGAATATTTCTTATATAAATTTTAATTTTTGGCAAATCTCATGCTGTATTTTTCTCTGGCGAAATATGATATATTATTATTAATTTAATAATTATAGTGAATATATTTTTACGTTGTGTAACATCCTACTTTCAGGTCACACAACATTCGTATTCGCAATTTCTCATTCGTATCGGGATTAATATTCGTATTCGCGAATATGAGAGATCCTGTATTCGTCCCGCCACTAGTATGTACAATGCAATGTATTTATGTGTGCTGCGCATAATAAAACTGATTGAAAGAATGAATGCTTTTGAATTGAAGTAATGCATAAAATTAATTGATATATAAAAAATAATAACGAAAGATTGATATCAATAATTTTATAAATCATTATTATTTTCATGCAATACATAAAACGTTTAAATGCACACATACCTTAGATCGATTGACTTTAAACTTTATACATAAAATATTTATTTATCAATATCATTATTATTACCATTATTGTTTGAATAATAAATAATATTGTTATCTAGAATAGGTAAAGTAATACTTTTTAAAGTTACTTAACTTAACAAACGTTTATAAAGTAACATAACAATTACTAAGAAACCACCCAAGTTGAATTTAAATATAATCCCAAGTTCAACGTTATCTTTTACAATTTGCGTTTTGTTTTAACTATCGTTTGTAATATTTGCTTGTTTTAAGCTTTATAAATTCATTGTTTTCATTATTTATCGTTTTTTATTTTATGATTTTATTTATAGTGCAGTGTTTAGTGGATAGATTGATGCAAAAATTATATGGATTTTTTTGGAAGGTAATACAAGAGCGATAAGATACTTAAAATGTTTACTTCTTGTAATTTTCGGGTAAACTTTTCGGATAAGCGTTCTCGTTTTTTTTCGCTTTTGAGTATATCATTTTTGAACGTTTATACGCCACATTGAAAAAAAAAATAAACATAATTATTATTTAAAAAACTGATATTACTTAAAAGGTGTATATTAACAAAATAAAACCGTTAAGTTCAAATTGAATTGGCTCCCTTGAAAGGGAGCAGATTCCTAATGAAAGAACATCGGATTCATACGACTTTTTCCAACAGTTAGGTAATTCACAGGAAATAAAGCCGAGAACTTATTTCATAAAGGGAATCAGACCTTATCTATCCAGCGAAACTAGTAAAAGCGTGTTAAGTAAATAGTTTCCGCATTCAATCTCTTTCATTTTTTAAAACAATTGTAGGTGGCCACCTATGACATCAGAGAAATATAAAATTTACCAAGTCCAGTCAGGAAAAGTACGAAGACGATGCAATGATATCCCTCGTGATTACCTGGTGACAAGCAGATGTCAATTCCAAGAATGTCATTGTAGATCCAAAATGAAATATCCATCCTTCGGCCAGTCCAAAATGACTGAATATATATCTTATTAATAAAGGTGGATTTTTATTTTTTATTAACTATCGTAATTTAGACTGGTGGAATGGTTTAAAATTTGACAATATGTATTTGTTAGTTATTCCTTAAACATGACACTATTTGTCAGGTTTTATCTTCTCTCCACTTTTACTTTAAGTGTACAAATTTCATCTAAAAGACGCTATTAAATGGGCTACACAAAATTAATATTTGTATATTCACACATTGCAGTTGAAAATGAACTTGACCATACTTCCTGTTAATAAAATTATACCAAAAAGTAATAAAAATAATATATTTAAAAAGCAGACAACAACAAAAAGAGTGCACTTTTTTTGTATATTTACCATTAATGTTTGTGGCGCTAACATTGCAAAGGAGAAATGATATTATTATTATAAAGTTCATTCTTAATGGTTGATTATCGTTGTACAGTTGATTCGATTTGGTTACGTTATTACTCGTCAAGAGTTTTGTTTGTTTGTCGGTCGGATCGCTGTTAAACGCAATCATCATTAAACAGCATCATCGAATAGATCTATCTACACAATCATAATAAAATAGACATTGTACGTTTGTTTCCAGAAATGAGTCGCGCGCACACATCATCTTTAAGATGAATGTAATGGAATCGTAGATTTGTTCAAGTAAGACACACATTAAAGGGAATTGATACAAAAAATGAGAACTCTGTAAAATTCGTGTAAGGTAAATTATGAGTTTAGGATTTTTGAACCCCTCCACCGTCGTTATCAAAGGTTGGCATATGTATAATCACCCCTCATTGCCACAATTGTTTTTTTTTTTCAATTTCTGCCCGCAAAAAGTTTCAAATGTTATGAAATTTGATATGTATAATTTTGACATGAAGGGCGGAGGGCGTATTGCATAGTTTAACACACAACAAATTTCTAAAGTACAAAATAAAATTTTATTTGATTTTTTCAGGTAAAAACTCTTTGATTTTATGTCTAGATAATGCATACCAAATTTCATAATATTTAGAAAATTATTTTTGGACTAATTTGTGCGCGAAAATATAATGTATTTAAATATCAGATTGTCTTTATTATTCATATCTCATTTTTTGTGTCTATTCCTCTAAAGTAAAATTTGCCAGTCAAAAAGCCAAAATTATTTGTTATTCTAATCTTTAATTTACGGCATATAAAAGAGACAAACATAGTTATGCAGAATTTTTATATAAATAGATTTCGAAAAGACAATGAAACGTGTTGCGTCTAATGATAGTGTCTAATGCCTGCAAGTTATTACTGAATGATAAGAATAGCTTGATTAGTGATAATTTGATTGCAGCATGCAACTAAGTGTAATAGTACTCGAACATACTTTTTATTTATGCAAACCATTAAAAAAATTATCTACTACTAACTTAAATCTTCTGTATTCATGGATTTGTGGTGCATGGCTTCAGGATTGCATTAACCATGTATATACATACTGCTTTATCATAACATTCTGGTTATTGACCCGGCAATGAAACAAGAACTGTATAAAACTCTTATTGACTATTTCTTGAATTCATTTTCAACTAGATGTTATAAAGAAAACTAATAGAAATTTTTGTAGTATTTTTATAACAAATTTTTGTTCTAAGTTATAGGAAAGAAACTAAGAATACCTATTAATTTGAAGAATTCAATAGAGAACAAGCATATTTTATAGAAACGAAAGTGATATGAAACAGATAATTTTATAATAGTTCGTTGTGTTAATTTAAGTTATGAAGAGCTTAGAATTCTTTTTTTAAACGATTTGATTTTCATAAATAAAATCCATAAAATATCCGTTTTCAAATACAATCGGCGCCAAACGTTTTTTATAGTTATATGAAAACTAAAGAAATCTCTTTTTTAAGATATTAACACAATTTATTATGCATCAAATCAAAATTGTAACTTATAAAAATTAGCAAAAAAAAAGAACCGCCTTTGAAAAAATGAAGTATAAAGTATAAAAAATAATATTAAATTAAAAGTAATTGGTCACAACGAAATTATTTATAGAAGTTTTTAGTTAAAAATTATCTTTTAACTCTTAGTTCATTTTTGTGAAGACGGGTCTTGTTTTTTGAAAATTTTTTTCACTTTTGAGTTTTTGCATAAACAAAGAATTTTTATATGTGAGAAATTAAATTACGAAAAAATGTTTTTGCCCTTCTCGTAGTTCTAGGCCGGAAGTTTATTTTTTTATATGAGACCGCTTTGCAGCTGTACTGAATCAACAAGAATGTAACACAAAATATCGATCCATTAAATAGTAGTTTTGCGCGAGCAAATATATAAAATCTAATGATAATAAACAGGCGAAATGTTAAACCTCTTTTTTTTTGAAGTGGGTTAAAAATCCTTTGAGAAATATGTTTGGTTTATTAAATTTGCTTTATAAGCGATGCGAAAATTTGTGACAAAATATACATTTTTGCCTTGAGTGATCTATTATTCTGATATGAAGAAAAAAAAGTGCTTAATTATTAAACATAGTCAGAGTTCTTTGTTTTCAATGTTGGAACAAGTGTGTTGAAACGATTATTATTTCCCATAACCGATACTGAACAGATAAGTGTTTTAATAGAATTTATTGTCGTTCTCTAAGAATATAATGTGAAGAAATCGAATCGAATCATTAAAGAGAATCTAAATATGGTATTTTTTTGTAATATATAAATCTTGATATAAAAAAAAGATTATAATAATTAAAGTTTAGTGTAACTTATGTTTATTCGTAAGCCATACGATTAAACTATCAATGTGCATTTGTTAGTTATATATATTTTAAAGGTTAGACTTGACTTACTCTTTCTTTCAATCGTTATTTTCTTATCGATCGATACAAATGGGCGGATCGACATTATTTTATAACAGAGTGCATTAAACTTCTTCCGCATTCATTCCAAAGATATTATACTAAACTTACTTAACTCTCAACACACACATAGATAAACAGAATTAATATAATATAGATTTATTATAAATATATACATTAGAGATTTTTTCTTGAAACCTTTTCTTTTTATAGATAAACTATTCACCAAATTTGCACTCAAAATTTTATTGCTTAAAACTAGTTAAAAGAAATTTTCAATTTATTTGGTATATAAATTTAATAAAAGTTTTTTTCCGAAACTATTCTTTTTACGATTTTAAATTTATATAATACATGGACTGAAAAGTCCCGGGCCTAACACATAGATGGTGCTAGTTTTATTGTAGTTACCATTTCTTAGTTAATACTAACCTTCAAAAGACAGCTGTTAAAATTTCATAATATTCTATCCATTAGTTTGTGAGTTATTGTGCTAAGAGTGACACTACTTTTGTTTTTTTCAAAACAATGGATCAAAAACAATTTCCTGTTTTAATTTTACACTGCTTCTTGATGGAATAAAATACCGTTCAAGCGAAGCAATGGCTTGAAAAGTTTTATGGGGACTTCGTTCCACCAGAAACAACAATAAAACGTTGGTTTACTGACATCAAACGTGGTCGTAGAGACACCGATGATGCAAAACGCAGTGGACTGGAATTATTGCGTTGCTTTTGACGGAGATTACGTTGATGAATTAAGCTAATTTTGAACCAAAAAAACTGCGTTTTCTTCGTTAGGCCCGGGACTTTACAGTCCATGTGTTATATGAATAAATTTAAAAACCGTGAATAAAGTAATTTTGTAGAAATTTAAATTTTCTAACGAAAAAAAGGTTCCTTGTACAACTTAGGTAAAGTGTAAGGAGCTTCAGAGTACGCACGATTAATAAGGCGAATAAAAAGGTAACTGAAAAATTATCCATTCTTATAACAAAAAATCAGGTTATTTTTGGACCTGGGACTCGGTTTAATGCATCGTTCAAGACTAATGACCATAGAAGAGAAGTATGGCCAGTGCTTCAGCCAACCGCCTGGTTTTTCCCAATCAAAGACCAGGAAACCATTTTATATGGTGGATGATCCAAGATATTAGCAAGATATTAACAATGTTAAGATATTTAACATTGTACGCCTTGACAGCAAATTGAGTAGCACCCGAAATCAAACCCACCAACATTGGCATGAGAGTTCGGCGAACTACCGCTAAACCACTTTGCTCTCTTCTCTAATTCCAAAAACATTCAAGACCCTTTAAGTTACAACTTATTCATATAAAAATCATATCAATTTCCATATGCACAGAACAGTCCAGTAATTTTGGGCTCTTCAGTTAGTCTATTACAATAAAAAGGGACTATGCTCGCGAGGACTATCGCCAATCAATATCATGAATTACCTAAATGCTAAAATGAATGTAGTTTAAATACAGGTCCAAATACGTAAAGCTAACGCGAATAGCATCGGTTATACACGTAGATCTGAAAAATGAGGTTAAATCAACAAGAAGTTTATCCTTTCTAAGGATGCAGTTTAACGACAGGTAAAATTTCAGACAGTCCTCTTTCAAATTCGTATGAGAAATTCTGATCATACATCAGACGAACCTCCAAATCAAGCGCATATTATCGGATACGCAAAACAAACCACAACGGACCAATGAACTTGCTTCAAATATATGGGATACTTCAGATCCCATCGTAAGAAATTCTTTAAAAAAATTATGATGTTATTTCAGACAGCATCGTATGTATTCGCACACATCGTATATATTCGATCAGAAAATCTTATCAAAAAATCTGATTTATATTGTACAATTCTTACCGTGAGCGGGATCTAATATAAAATACATTCTTAGAGTAACATCAGATTTACAGATCAGTGCGTCTACCCTAAGTGGAAGATATTGAAGTTGAAAACTAGAGTAGAGTTTACCATAGATTTGATAAATGTCCAATAAACTATAAATAATAGTCGATTTTTCAATAAAAATTCACTGAAAAATGACAATTTTTTATAGTTTATTGGCAATTTACCCTCTGCCCGTAATCATCTTCATAAAAACTGTGATATCGCTATAGAAAAAGGTAATTAAATACTCTAAAATATATGACGACCGATGGAGGCGCGCGCAAGCTCCTAGCCCGACACGCGGGAAAAGTTTTGAATTTAAATCTAAACGTTGTGAAGTTTAATTCTATGGTACACTATACTCTAGTATCCATCTTCAGTATCCTCCACTTAAACCACACCCTAAAAATTTCTTTTGATATAAAATATTGAAATCCAATAAGTGAATTGTAATCAACAAATCGATTAAAAACAAAAGTTCATGATCAACTGGTTTCATTTTCAAAAAATATAATTTATTTAAATACTCAGACAGTACCGTACGTTCAAATAAAAAGTGAAAATTAATTATAATGCTTAACAAATAACTATGTTTTATCTATAATCATATAATTAATTGTCTGTTGGAAGTATACCTACAACGTCACGTTGCTTCATTCATATTAGCCAAAAATACATTTATTGAGAGTGAATTTATTTAAATATTCAAATTCGAAGGTGAGAAAAAATGATCAATAATAAATATGAAATAAATTAAACCTACTTTAAAATTATTAAAATTTGTTTTCATCTTGTTTCATTTTGTAAATAAAAATGTTTCTGTATAACGAATATTGGTAAACATGTTTGGGATGATCCTATTTCACATATCATCTGCCGTTCTAAACATACAGTGATCCAGCATGACCTCGAATTTTTCATTTACACGCAGATATCTTGAGAATGGTTGGATTTTTATGAAATTTTGTGTTTACATACGTGATAGAGTTATTCGTAAATTTTGATTTTCTTAAAAATTGAAACGCAGATCATCCTAATGCGAGTTAGATGTACTACCACCTATGCAACAGATGCTTGGTAGTCAACTAAAGAAATTTTAATATATGTGTAATGTTTCCACACGCACTATTTTTTATGTTTGCATCAAACATGGTACACTTGCCCATTTTATCGATTATTACTATAAAACGAATAAATGTACTAATTTGCACGGTTGTCAGATTCTACAATTTTGATATTTTTAACAACGTTTGTTTTATTAAACATAATATCAATTTTAAAGAAGTAGAAAAGCATTTACTCTTCAATAGATTTACATCTATTATCGTATTTTATTGAAACATAGTAACAATTGAAACCATTACCAACCATCTGTCGACGCCGGAACCATCCAATTGCTTGCCGAATTATTTTTTAAAATTGGACCATTTCGAAATCATTTTCCAAACTAATATTTACTAAAAATTTATAAATTTTGTTTCAACTGTTTTGGAGCTAGACGATTCCATATGAATGATTTTCACAGGCCAGCAGATTGCCAGATAGATGTGGTATGAAAGTTGCTGAGAAACTCATGGTTGCTGAGAAGCTCAAGCTATCGATTGATATAACTCGGAACTAATAAGCACACTTCTGCCTATTAGGCGATGATTTTCATGGTTTAAAGACAAATACTCAATTTTTATGAAAATATTTCCACAAAAATTTCCTTTTTTGACGGGGGCCATATGAACAATATCTAACAATGAACGTCTCGTCGAATTTGGATCGTCTTTCTGTTTTAGTAAAAAATAAATAATTGCAAAAACTTTTGATAGGGCAAAGAATTTGTAACCACAGTCAGATTGTCTAATTTTATTTAATAGAATGAATATTTTACGAAATCATAAATTTTATGAGTACTTAAATTATTTGCTCTCAAATGTTTAAATTTAAAAAACATAATACTCTTAATAATTACAAACAATGTCTACCAAAAAAATAAAACAAGATGAATTAGTTTCTTTTTTCCAAAAAATAATTCTACCTTATATGGTTGCGTGAACCGAATCATCAAATAATAATCATCACAGACAAACAACCAAATAAAACGACAAATGAACATGCTTTATGCTGAAGTCTTTAATAAGACAAGATAGACACATATTCAGCGAAAGCAGTTTAGTAACAAACAAATAATTATTATTATATACCATAAAACAATGAGTGAGTTTAGTTTAGTGCCTTCAAATTCACCCAACGATCAGAATGTTCAATGTACTCATCTACCTACACATTTACCGGAAATACCACATATCCAAATGTAGAAGCGGACCAAAACAGAACAGACAACAAATTAATAACCAATCATCATATACCATAGAAGTAATAATGATTGGCACTAAGTGAGTGTATCAAGTATGTATTCATGAAAATTAATAAATATTCTTTGAAAGGCACAATATAATTAATGATCGATCAATGCTTCATGGGTTATTGTATTTATTTAGCGGCAATTAATTTATATTTTCGGAAGGTATTATAATTAGGAAGTTTCCAATTTTTTTTTTTTTTTTTTTTTAATTTGGTCAAAATTTGAAGATATACAAAAATATGTTTTTTATTTACCTTCAAAAATTACCGATTTCGAGTTCTTTAAAAATTGAGTATAACAGTTTTTCTAGATTTGGACGACTTCAAATGGCATACATCACTTTTCATGCATCTGTTCAACAATCTAAAATATACATAGGTAGTAGGTAGGTGGGTAGGTGTTGATGCTTGGATTTATTACATCAGTAGATTTTTACTATCAGGAAAGCATAAAAATATTTATTATATAAATTCGAAAATAAACCAAAGAAACATGTATTTTAAAAATTTAGTAGACAATAAATCACAGATTTACATATAATAATCGATCTATGTAAAACCATTTATCAAATATGATATCAAAATTTTCCAAAAATCCACTCAATTGGATTTATGAGTGGTACACGCTTCAAACTATGGTGTCTCAATTAATAAAAAAAATTTCTAAATAATTATTATACCATTTTTTTAGTTTGGGGTAACGTTTAAAATACCACTATTTTTAACAAGTGGAAATTTAATTATTGGCACTGTTTACCAAAAACTAGACATGTGGATATTATGTTTCCTTTATCTTTAATCTATACGAAAATTTGGCTCCCTTTCCTGACTTTGGCACATGTTATGTTCTCTTATCTTGAGATTCTCACTTCTCGTAGTAACACTAGTTACTGAACTTTTAAAATCAACATCAAATTGATATTAATGCACTTTTGTACGTTCCCAAGCTCAATGCATTCATTTTTTTATAGCTATATATATCTAAAAAGTGTTTTATAGCGCAAATAAAACATAAAGGTAAAAAATGGTTTACATCTGCGGTAATGAACGGTCTACGAACCATACAGTTAAGTCAGTTTGTACTGCTAAAAATAAGTAAAGTTCTCTGATAAAAATATATTAAGTACCCTATATTGATTCATATTAGTAATCACATTTCAGCTGGGCATATCGGAGAGTTCAATTTTATGCTTGCTCGATGGTAGAGGAGATTTAGGTTTAAAGACTAAAGCATCAACAAGGTTATACTTCCATCCGCACACTTTTAAATACTCAAAAAGACACAGACCAACTTTTTTTGCAAACAGAAGGCTCCAGTAGGTAAATAAGGCCAAATCTGGCGCACTTTTCCATAAGATTTAACATGGGGACTAATTGTGATTTTACTTCCGGTGTAAGCTCACCCATCCAAGTACTAACTGTGTATAATGTTGCTTAACATTATTGATCAGATGAGATCAGTAATAACGTTACCCCCAGGGGGGAGGGGTATAATAATATTAATTATTTTGAGTATATTATTTGAAATAGGTATATAATTTGAATATAGTACTTGGATGGGTGACCGCATAGAATTTCTATATATATATATATATATTTAATATTCAATCCATATTATATACCCCCCCCCCTGGGGTAACGTAATCAATGATCTAAACCGATCAATAATGTTAAGTAACATTATACACAGTTAGTACTTGGATGGGTGAGCTTACGCCGGAAGTAAAATCACAATTAGTCCCTATGTTAAATCTTATGGAAAAGTGCGCCAGAATCGACCTTATTTACCTACTGGCTCCTAATAGAAAAAGTAATTTTGTAAAAAACAATTTTTCACATTTTTAAAGTAACCTCTTCCCGCTACAGAACGCGACAAAAATTACGATAAAAAATCTTTGTCATATTATTTTGCAGGACTTTTTCGTCAATTCATTAATGAGCATGTAATTAAGTTACATAATCAATATCGTCTATTTATAATTGTGTATTGACATAAATAAATTATATATATATATATATATATATATATATATATATATATATACAACATATCACTTTATAACTTAGCTAAGCTGTTTATTTACGATTTTAGTTTTACCTTGAGAATAATTAAAGTTTATTTATTTTATTATTGTTCAAAGTAGTAAATATTCAAAGGTGTAGTGTTATAGACGGTATAGTATGCTGCACATAGTATATACTCGATTTAACTTATCCATACTGTTGCTATTAGTTGGTGTAATCATTACATCTAGTATTTTTAAAATATTTACAAGATGTATTAAGAACCCGATTTACCAGCGTAATGTCAAAAAAATTGAATTTTAAGTTGTCTCCTATACCAATCATTGCAGTGATACAAAATTTTATTTGGTTTGGGACTAATAAATTTCGAAAAATTGTACAGTTTATTTAGGCGTCTCGATTAATCAGCCAACATATCTTTAAAATTTCGTTTCGGATGTTCAATTGATAGATAATCGTTTGTGACTTCCAAATATAATCACAAAAACGCTATGCGATTTTTCAGCATAATGTCAACAAATTTTTTATTTTAACTTTTCTCCTAATCTTCTATGCCAATCGTTGGTGAATCGCACTTTTATTTCATTTAGGACTGATAAGTTTCGAAAAAGCGTTTTCAGTTTATCCAGGCAATTTATCTTTAAAATTGATTTTGATATTATACAAAAAACTAGTAAATAAATGAAATAAAATAAATACAGTATTATGATAGTAGCTCCAATATGATTAGCTGAATTTTCTTGCTTATTTGAATATTTTTCAAAAGGTTGTAGAGTTTGATTGTTTTGTGAACATAATAGTTTCAAAAACAAAATCGTTGAAGCCATTTTCGAGAAAAACTAAAAACATCTCAAAATGACTAATATAAAGCTGGGCATTCGGAATGCCGATTTTGGCGACATGCTTATTTTTTCATTTTTGGATCATCCGAATCTCACCTTTGTGCTAGTAGCTCTTTTGGTTCGAAAGAAATTTTGACCACTAGTAAAATGCTGAATAATCTTCGGATTAGAATAACAAAAAATGAATTAACTATTTTAAGCTTGTCCAGAATATTTATTATAAAATGTTTTTCACTAGAAACGTGTGCAACGGTTTGGTATTATAATTTGCTGTAACACCTTGTACATAGAAGCAGATATATAGATATAAATACTAGTTAAACTAGGTAGGTAACGATGATACCCGCGGTTTAGTGTGTGCTACAGCCAACAAAACGATAATAATATAATGAATGTTGAGTTGTGAAAAAAATAACTAACTAACAAACTTCGACCGTGAGAATATTTCCAAATCGAATTATCTACAATTAGCATGCATAATAATAAAAAAAATTAATATTGGAATGCTTTGTATGATAGACACACAGTGGTTGTACAAGACATAGCAAGCAACGTAATTATGTTTAATATAATAAATAATTAGAGTATAATTAACCAATATTTAAAGTAAGCACTGAAGTGCAATGAATGACAGTTGTAACTAAATTTAGAATTTACAAAACTTATTTATTTAAGACCAAAATGGTCTGCAATAAACTTAGGAGGAGAAGGAAATTAATTCATTTTTCAGTTAATACCTTTAATTTTATTTAAAACTTAATAATTATATCGTATACTGTAAATCACCGTAATAACAATAAAAAAAACGGCCAAATAGGCCAAAGTTCATTAAAATAAATGTAATACTCTATTCTCAGGGGGTTTGCCATCCTTTCTGGCTGATGACCATTTGAAGATTATATATAATACCACAGAAATCATCAAAGCAGTCAATTTTATGCAAAAGTTTTTCGAAAAATTTTTTTCAAAAAGTCAATACTTTTGAGTTTTATCCATGCTTCAATTTGTCATAAAAAAAATTTATTTATCTTAGAAAAAGATTCATAAATCATAATAAATTTTTTTCGGATCCGAGGATGCAATTTTACTAATAAATAGCTCATGCTAGGTGACGTTTTACAGGGGGGGGGAGTAGTAACAATTAACGTTCAATAAAATTGAAACGAACAGTAATTTGTAGAATACTCAACAGATATTTTCTAAAGTAAACAAACCACACAAAATTTCTTCTTTCTGAAGTCGGTCCTCTAACGGAGTGAAATTCAAAATGTATTTGAATTTTAATAAAATCAGAACAATATATTTATTTGCTAGCGGAATTTTATAAAAATAGTGGCCAATTAATAAATTACGGATAATGACAGTGGGTAATATCCAGGCAATCTGTCGTATAAGATCTTTTACGAATTGGGGTTGATTTTTCTAATAGCAGGTATTCAGATTTTTCTAATAGTGGAATTTTCGAGTGTGTGCATTTCTTATTATGTAAAATATCCGTACGCAAGTAAGTAAAGAAATTAATAAAATTTTTAAACTTATTTATTCGTTTCAAATTATTGAATTGTAAACTTTTACAAAATTGATGAATCGTAACCAATTGCAAATAGCGTATCGATCGATTGATTTACGTAAAAGATTACTACTACTTATAAAATACATACTAAACAATAAACTGAATAATATACAGGTGGTCTTTAGACATGAAGCGGTAGTACAGATTTTTGACTGAAGAAAAAATCCTTTAGTGTAAGTGCTTAAGGCCGTTCCCAAGAAAATCACCAATTATGAGAAATCTGATTAATATAAAAGAAACACAATCAATGCAAAATCAAATATTCCCACATGTTTCATCTAAAACAAATTATCCTATTAAAACTAAGTAAATTAAAACAAAATAAAAATTTTAAAAACCCACTATCCCCCTAAGTTGATAGCAACATGCAACATGCTCGTATATGATATTAATTGTGATAGTAGTTTTTCAAAAAACAATTTTTTATGGAACGTCTTAACCAGTTTCAACAAATAAAATTTACAAATTTTGCAATACGATTATGATTATACTCAACACAAATATCAAACTTTTGTGTACATATTTCGAACCATTCAATATGTAATTACAAAGGCGGACTTAGCTAGGTAGCATGTGTTATTTCTATTTTTAAAGACGTGCTGGTAATGTTCTTTGTTGTTTGTATTTTTAAGGAGTAAATACCTAATTGTTTTTATTGTTAGTTCAAGGTATCCGAAATCATTTATACATGTGCAATAGTTTTTACTTTTTTGACTTAGCTGTTTACTCTACAGCGGGTATCACACGTTTTTATGAAGAACATTAATAATTATACTTGGAACTCACATTTAAAAGAACTCAATTTTTATTTTCATTCTTGAAGTCACAGCTAAGATTTTTCAGATAAGATTGAATCTTTGAAAATTAAATGTTTACCTCAACACAACCATCATGCAATATATAAACTATAATAATTCACAAATTATAACATTGATTGTTTGTATTTCTCTAGCTTCAAAGAAAAAAACGGAGATAACGTGTTTATTCTGCTTTGGAACACATGAAATAATAACTGCTAACCAAGTAAAGTGTTTAAATACCCTCCTAATACTGAGCTGAATACAATGTTTAAATTATTTGATATTGGTAACTGAACAATTTCGTTTGTAGTTTAAGTTTACTCACATTAAACTTGAGCGAAATAATGGCAAATCTTTAGAACTTGACAAAATGAGCCTGCCTGCCTGTGTGAGCAGACTTGGGTGTGATGAACGTTTTTACCTGAGCAATTTTATCTTAAGGTTTACCTATAATAAACTTGACCCGAAATTACGAAAAAAATTTAGAATTTGGCAATATAGTTCGGCCTGATTAGCCTTAAGTGTGGTCAGCGTTTTATATGTCGTAATGCTAATTTGTCTGTAGCCTGATATTTTGTGTAAACTCAAAAAGCAAAGATTTTTATGATCAACTATCATTCCCAACCAAATGTATGCATTTCTCATAAAAGAAAGCAAAAATAATGTTAGTTTTAAAATATCCTTCTTCCATAATCAATGACGTATTCTAATTGTTGCTCACTTCGTAGCAAAAAGAAATTTTGGGAACATAATGGTGATAAAAAATTATTTTAGTATAAATCGCATAATTTTACTTTTAAAATTATCCAAATTTACCAAAATAAGGATTTTTGGATTTCTAGCTTCTAATTGTTAGGCGCATTAAGAAATAGACTTTACCAACTCATCCATGGTTAAACACTAATTCATCCCACTTTTATATATTTTTCTAACACTGATCTAAAATATGTGAACGGAGCCTTAAAATATTAATTACAGTTAAAGTAATTAAAATTTGTTTACACATTTTTTAGTTTGGTCAAAGCATATCTAAATTATTACAATATTAACTGTAATCTTTTTTTAAGAAATATTGATTGATATATCAAGGTAGAATTTAATTGGTATATTTTTTGTTTTTATATTTAGAACAACAAAGAATAACTTACGAAATCAATTTTAGGTTTCACAGTATTAAATTTGGTTATATTTATTTATGTACAAAAAAAAAAGTTACTTTTGACAAAAGACAATTTAAAAACCGTAGGCAGAGTATGGGTTGTTTGTATATTATGGGAATCATATAAATTCTCCCACACTTAAAATTAAAGGTTAATAACTTTTGAAAAAAAAAAAAAAAAAACTTTAAAATCAATTTGTTAACTCAAAAAATCAAGAAAATGAAATTGTTTTTAATTTCATATAATTACGTTTAAATCATTCGTCAACATTTATGCCATAAAAATAAATTCATTTCTCATTTAGTATAATTTATTTGGTTTTGTATAGCTAATACGTATGTCACACTGAAAAGTTTTATAGTTACAAAACAGTCAAACAATTTCTGCTTATTTTTTCTCCGAAACTCGTGTTAACGAATACTAAAATAAATAAAAATATGTATGAATGTGTTGTAGAATTGAAGACATTAAAATTTACAAACTCCATGTCATGACCCAAAAGGATGGCTTAGCGGTTTCGTAGCCGTCGCACAGTGCTTGTTTTCAATTTTGTAATAGGTTCATGAAATGGCCAAAACTTTCTTTTACAAAGATGTAGTATTGTAGAGCTAGAGACTTGGAGCGTTAATCTTTGTAGAGTCAAGAACTCTTCTTGTGATAAGTTTTGCAGCATAAACCGCCTGTGTTGAAAATTAGTGTGTTGATTTTTGTGTGATAATTTATTACTTTTCTTTTGTTTCTGGACTTTAACATTAAAACAGTATCATAATTGTATAAAATGCTTAGCTAGACTCCCTTTTTTTCGCATAGTAGGTTTGAAGCATAAAAAAATATCTTACAATAAAACTTATTAGTAAAAACTAGCCCATGAAAACCAAGTATTTTTACTCGCTTTCTTTATTTTAATCGATATATCATTTTTACCGTCGCAACGAGCCTGCCAGAAATATTTCAGCTCGATTGATCTCGGGAAAAGGGTTAAAATTGGATATAAAAGTTTTTTCGACAAAAAAGGGATAAAGAAAGACAGACATTGAAATTTAAATGAATAAAGTAAACTTATTTTCCTTAGTAAATTTATTAATTTTACATTAATTATCCAACCTCAGTATTGGAACTGAAATAATAATTGAGTAAACACTGGTTTTGTGTTAAAAATTTGTTTGTGTAGGTAATCAACACCAATTTTGTGTGAACCTTTTCTAATACCTTAATTGTTGACTTACACAGTATTTTATACGAAATGTTTTGAAAGGATTAACTGTAAATATAATTATTAAAAATTGCACAAACATTCGTACTGAACCATCTGTCCGATATGTAAACAATTAAACCTATTAGTAGTTATATTATTTGTTTTTTTAAAACACATCACAAAATTTAAAAAAATATATCATTGGATGTAATAAAAAAAAAACTTCTTCTTTTTATTCATTTTTCCACATCTCTCCTATGTCAAGGTCCAAACGATTTGAAGTTAGCTCAATCTTGATTCTTAAAGCAATAAAAAAATCAATAATACTAATAATTTACGTAGTTTATAGTTTAAGTAAATAATACCCATCTAACTACTTATAACTATTAATTTAACCTACATTTACTCAACATTAAATGTAATACTTAGATTTTTTTTCCGTATTTAAAGAAAAAGTTTTTGTTTTTTTAATATATAGTAATTCAACTGTATGACTGATAGACAATTATATACACATGTATGTATTATATTAATACACATGCACATACGTGTACAGTACACATATTGTTAAAACTTACGGACTAATTTTGAAAGTATTATTAACATTATTTATTTATTTTTACTTCCAATAAAGCTATGTTGATTTAAATATAAAGAGTTTTCTGCTTTAATTTGAAATTTTAATTTTTAACTACTATAAATTTAATAAACATTTTGAGAGTTTTTATAGATAAAATTGCAAAATTTAAAATCAGATAACATAATTTTGATATTTTATATTTCTCTAGCTTCAAACATAAATGGACCTAATGTATTTGTTCTTCTTTGGAGTAATGATTTCAAAATGTTTACCTCACCATTAACTTTCATTTCGTGTTTACCAGTCAATTAGTCTGGTGGTCTTTTAACGTCATTTAAACAAAGGCCCAAAACTGTTAAACTACTGAAGTATCTCAAATCTAAAAAAATATTCGAATAAATTTTATAGAACATTTACTGTTTTTAATTTGTTACTTTATCGATAACTGTGGCTATATTAAGGCTATAATTGTTATACGCATGTTTATACACCATGCGCTAGATGGTATATAACCTCCGTAAAGCTTGATGCTCCAAAAGTTTTCCGATTTTGAATAACTTCAAAATAATATTATAAGTTAATTTAAAAAAAATCACAATCGCGAGTGTTATTGAAGAGTCAGAGATAAAATAGTTTATTTAAGATATAATAAAGTTATTTATACGATTGCAAAGTTTCAGAATTTTTAACCATTTAGATCGCGAGATAATCTTCAAAGTTCGTGATTTTGGGGGTCACTTCCCATTCATAGCATGTAAAACTTTCCTCCAAACTATTTACTATTAGATCAAAAAAAACTCTCGATAGAATTGAAAAAATGGTAGGGCAGTATGCAAAAATGAATAAGTATAAAACAAAATTAACACCATGTCGTTTTATTTTTCGTTATATTAAAATTAAAAATAATATTTTCTTACTATAACTTGAGTGAAACTTTCATATTTGATTTTCATACCTTACCAATTTCGAAATGAAACCGATAATTTTTTCTTTTTCTATATTTTCCGAGATCAAAACTTGTCTACATTTATAACTTAAGTAAATGCTTATAATATTTATAAAATAATTAATGATCCGACTGGAATCACCTAAATTTGGATAATTATTTTTTAAGTTATTTGTTTTAAAAAATGTCGTGAATTAAGTAGATCAGAAGTAAAATACTATAGTAATAAAATCATGTAAATATTTGTTTTATTATACCAATATCTTACTTTTGTTAATGTGTGTACTAACTTCACATCATGTATTATAGCTGTTATAATGATAGAACAACGTTTTGCTCTAATTAATAGTTATGATAATAATAAAATTATTATTATTATGCTTTATTTATCAAAATTTAGAGTTAAAAAAATGCATATAAATAGTATAATTATTACTGTACCTGTGATTGATTTTAATATTTGTAATTCCCAAATATATAAACAACTAATTATTATTTTTTACTAATTAGATGCTACTGATTTTTGAAATTTAATTTGGTACGGCTTGCGGCTTGTATAATTGGAATTTATTCTGTTTAACAACATACCTGAAACAGATCAACAAAATTAAGTTATTAATGATTTTTGTATTTTATTTAGATTTTATTTCTTAGAATTAATATTCAAACACGACATTTTATAACTTTATGCTTGATTCATTTAAATAAAATGGTTTGCTTTAAAACCGTGAAAAAATTGTAGAAATTGTATTAGGCACGTGTTTTTATAACCGACATATATAAAATATATGTATGTGTATTAAATTAAGTCTAAAGTTTGTAACGCTAGAAAATATTCAAGGCAATAACTAAACATTAGAAAAGGTATTAAAATAATAGGTGTTTGAGGTTAGGTGAGTAAATTACTTAATCAAACGAGAAGAGACACCGGGCTGCAATTTAGTTTCCAATTGATTCATGACCTATTTTTTGAAGAAATAGAATTAAACACATGAATAGGTTATTTGACTAATTTTTTGAAATCATTTTAAATAATTCTTCATTACAAAATAAACACACTACATTGATATTGCCGGGAAACCTAAATTATTACCAATGAAAATGTTAAAGTTTAAATTTCCCAACAGGTCGAAAAACGATGTTTCTGTCATGACGTTTGTCATGTGGTTCATGTGACGAGCTTGGTGGTAAATAGGTTTATTTATAAATAACAGCATTACAATAATCTGTGAGGGCATCCTTGTTTAATAAAATATATTACAGTAATACATTTTATAGTTTACTAGCTAGTGACATCATCAGAACTGTCACCAATCACAGGCTAAATTATTAAAAACTAAACATAATTTAGTTTAAATAAAGAGAAATATGTTTTTCAGGCTATAATCTTATAGGATGACCTAATTTTATATTATTTTGTTAATGTTGTCAAATAGCCTATTATTCTTTCAAAAAAATTTAAATCTTCGTCGATATATTCACATATTTTCATCGAATAGTAACAATAAAAAATTTATTAAAAAAATATGCTCACCATTTATTAAGGTAGGATGTCAAGTGCCAGGACAAAAGCAAGCGATCAATTTAATTTTAACGAACAATAGATAAATGGGTTTAAAATTTAGATAATGAAAATATCACACAACATTAAAAAATCTTTTTTAAATTATAATTCATCTCATATATTTAACCACTATTTTTTTAGAAAAATTATCAATTTTATTGAAATCCCAATTTATTCATCTCAAGTATTTTAATTTTTTACGATGTTCAAATCCCCTTCTTTGTGTAATTAACAATTTTTAATTTCAATATTTTGTTTCTTACGTGTTCATCTCCATGGAGATTATACATAAGGATCATTCTATGGTAAGAGGTCCTATCGATGTCCATGATATTTAAATACACTTATATACACTTTCCTTCAAAATTTATTTTTTGATGGGTAATATAGCATATTTTTTTTATTGCAACTTCTCTATTGATTAATAATAATTGATTCAAAAATGAAGAAGGTATAAGCTACTGACTGGTGACGTCACTTGTATGTAAAACTAATTTTGTTAAATAAGGTTTTTGAAAGTTCATATTTTCCTTATTTTTTTAAATTGAATATAATTTAATTCAGTCTCTTGTTCGATAAATGTTCCGTGAAGACGTTTCAAATGAGATAACAATGATGTTAAAAAAATATATAAAATACAAGAAACCTAGTCATTATGCCTTTTTTTTTGTATGCGGTATAAAAAGATTGAACGTTGAGATTATGAAAATATCTTCACACATCATAAAAAGTTTTTCAATAAAAATCTGTCATATATTTTAGCATGAATGAATTAATCACTATTACTTATATGAAATGTAAAAAACAAAAACATGATAAATTTATGTTCTTGAGAAAGTTGAATTAGATCCCACTAATATAAAGGTAGAAATAGATACATAAAAAAAATAATATGCATAAATCACATATGTAATATTTGCAAATTAAACGTTTTAACACATTTTATGACTGTAGAAGTATCTTGTAGAATTTATGACATTATTATTAAATACTTTGATGAAACAGCGATTTAATTGCTTTTATATTTTGTATGTATGTTTTTCTTTTAATGACTTGTGTATGGTCGGTTTTTGGCATATGAGTGTGAATCCCGGATGCGAACGCAAAGCGTGGCTAGAAAAATAGAAAAATGTGAAGTATGATTGAAAAATGCGATCTCTGGAGAGGACTTCGATAGAGTGTGGAGGAAAGCTGGAACTAATAAAAGCTTAACTAAATGAGATCGAAAGAAACAATTAGAATAGGCTATTTGACTTATTCTAGGAAATCATTTTAAATAATTCCTTATTACAGAATAAAATTTTAAAAGTTATTACATTTCGTGTAATTTGCAAAAAGTAAACTTAATTTAGTTTAAATTAAGTGAAACATGTTTTTTAGGCGATTATCTAAGAGGGTGGCGATATTTTTAAAAATAATTAGCAAATGACTAGAAACTGCAGACATAACACTGGTGTCACGTTTCTAAGGAATTTTTACTACTCCAGCTGAAAGAAGACGTAAGCCGTGAAGGAATTAACCGTTTTAAAGCGATCTCTAACCTCCAACGACCTCGCCTAACTAACGTTTTTCGTTCACAACATATTCGTGACAATGAATTTGAATAGCACATCCTTATACACACGGACACTTAAAATTTCATAGCATTCAGTTCTTGATTGAAAAGTGGAATTATGTCAAAATTAAAGATTTTCAAAATCAGCCTTTTACCAAAAACATAATTTACCAAATACAAAACGATGTTGAAGAAATGTTTCTCTCATTGTTAAACATATGTTATTTAACTAAAAATGTAAAACTAATATTTAACGATTCGTATGAATCACGTCGCATAACAATGACCCCATTACAAATTTTTAAGAAAAAAGAAACACATAATACTCATTTCCAAACATGGAATTTCATTCTTAAAGATATCTTGTGTATTGTATATTATTATTTTAATATAATTTATAAAGGTTTTTTTTTTTTATATATTCTTAATTAAAATATTCAATGAGATTACACGTATCTTCGTTTAGAAAAAAAATGAAAAGAATAATAAATACACATTCAGGCAAAAATAAATTTAATTAAAAAAAAAAAATATTCGAATTATTAAAATATTTGTGGTTTAAAATTTAAATTTAATATAAAATTAAATAATTTTGTCCAAACTGAACACTCAAGTACTGGATGATTTTGAAAAATAAAAAACAATAATATTAAATAATAATGATTAATTATTAGAAGAGTAATCCACATTTGCAAAAAAGGAATTATATTATATATGCTTAGAATCCCCATTAAGGTTAGCAAGTTGATAGTCTCCACCACTATGAGATTCCGGATAACAGACATTTTCATGTTCTGCAAGTTGTACCAATTAAAATAGTGCGGTCAAGTAGTTTAGTTAAATTCCATTTTCTGTGTGCAAGTAGTCTACTCTTTTATCACAAATATATTACAATAATCCAATGAAGGAATCTGTTTGACATTTATTGTTACAGTCACAGTCACATAATATAAACAGTTTTGTGGTATATAAGTATTTTACATGATTGTGACTGTATGTACAGTATAAATAAATTACTTGTTACTAAATTATCCAATTATAAGTGTGACCGATTTTTGATTAAGTGCTTAATATTAAAATACTTGCTGCGTGACTAAATTACTTGCTCACTGTGAACAAAGCTTAAAGATCAGTTGATCGCGATCAACTTTTTGCTTTGATATTCATGGAGAAAATTATCCAAAGAAACTAGTCACCATTTCTTTAAGAATTTGATGAGATTAACATTTATAAAGCGTTTAAGTACCATTCACACAAATTAAAATGGCCCTAAAAGTTGTTTATCATGCAATATCTGTGTATCACATACGTAGTGTGTGTTCCGAAATAATTTACCAATATGCCATCGATTCATGACATCAGTAGTGGCCAGTATGCTGGATTCTATTTCGGAACACAAGCATAGTGTAATTTATTCTACGATAGTGCCTATGAACAACATGCTTAATATTCTTATAAACTATTACCAGAGGCTTGATGTTTAACTAAGTATTTACAACCTTACAATCAAATAATTGATTTTTTGTTAATGAAAGTTCAATTTTATACACAACAAAAGAATTAGTTTCACCATATAATAATAATACATCACGACGTATTATTTCACATACGTAAAAAGTATAAACGCATTATACCTATAATTGGTATGAGACACACCTTTATCAAACACCCAAAAAATAAATATTTGAGTGAGTTATAATCGTTAATTTCTAAAAAAAAAAAAAAAATATTAAATCACACTTGAATGATGTCTGTCTGTTGAACACAATCATGCTATTAACTTTCTAAAAATCTTAATAACGACAATATTCAGATTAATAAAGAAACTTGTTCTTATAATTTTTCCAATATCCGTCCCGTATAAGGTGTTAAATAAGTAATTACTTAATTAAAGAAAATATATCTATGTTTTCTTTTTTTTTTATTAATTAACTAGCTGATACTCGTAGCTTAGTACGCGTTACGTTCATATTTTGTGCCATTTAGCTAAACTTGAGATCGATGATCGTGGTAAATTACCCTTTATAATTATGAATTTTTTTGTAAAATACACAAATTATATTAAGTCAGCGCAAATTGACGACGCAAGGCTACGTAGCCTGTCAAGACGAAACAAACACGTGGCCAAAAGACAATTTCTCGAACCACGCGTCGTACGTTTCACCAGTCATAATCTCCTTTTAGTGCAATTAGTTTTTATATTTGAGGTTAGTTGGATATTGAGTTCAAAGATGCCATTACTTAATGTCTTTGAATCATAAAGATAATGTACAATTATCAATAATTTAATTAATAAATGATATTTATATAAAATATTTACCATAAAACGTAAAATTTTGCCAGAATGCGAACCATCTATAAAAGTTAGTACTTTTGAGACATTCACTATGCTACTGTTTTACCATATAAACAAATTTTTTTAAGCTTCTGTCTCTGTACTTTCGATTTTTTTTTATATTAAAGAACCCTAAAGCTTCCTATTATTAATTAGAGTTATAGCTCTAATTAAACGGGATCCTCTTAATATAAAAAGTGTAGTAATCCCAAAAAATTAAAAATTATGATTTTTTCTAAAACGGTGGAATACAATTTTACATGATATTTTTCTTGTATGTGAAGTGTAGAAACAGCTTCTACAGTTTGGTCACATTCTGAATAGTATAAAGAGAATAAAACTCATATTTTTAATATAATTTCTATCAATCACATGAAAAATATTCTAATCAATAAAGAAGAATCAATGCTTGTTTATGAGAGAACGAGTTATTTCGCTCATGATATGAGATAACACTAAAAAAGCAGCGTGTGATATTTTATCGATATAAAATATCGTTTGGACCTGATGAATCAGTATCTGATTTCAAAATAAAAAACACATTGTTTTAGTACAACCATAGATAAGCTACCTGTGTTGATTGGGTCAGAATAATTTTTAGTGCTTTTTCGTGTACAAATCATTCTGGTATTCCAGACCAAATTGAACGACTAAGCGTTAGTAACTTCATTCGAAGAATCAATAATTATTTAATGACACAGATATTTTCAAAATTTACTTTACTTTCAAATTTATCATACTATTAACATACATATTTCGTTTAAACGATCGCCTATTAGATAATATTACTCTAAATTTTTCTGAACAATAATACTATTGTCAAAGCTAGTCTCTAATGATAAAAATTTGCGGAATGTCTGAAATGCTGCGTCTATGGACTTACTGGTATTATTTACACATTTAATTGTCCTTTTAATAGATAATTATATAGTAAAACTTGAATGATTATAACGATTAAAATGAAACTGAAAGGTTATAAACCCTGACTACTCTTTTCATGTCAATGACAAAAAATTCAAGAAAACAATGAACTGATTATAATAAATGCTTCATAAAATAAATAGCTTTATTCAATGCGTGTTTATTTGTATATCAACAAAAAAAAAAAGACATCTTTATAAATACACATTATATAGATAGTTACCATGTCTTTCTTTCATCCCATATTGTTTACATTTGTGGTTTAAACTTTCACTCTTTTCTTACAAACAAAATAAATAATTATAATTAATAAAATTAAATAGTTATTATCGTAATTATAATTGTATTAACTTGATTGCTATGGACGGTTTGGTGAAAATAATAATATTCACATCTATATAGAGAATAAGGTACCCGAGGCAAATAAGGTCCAGGAGATAATAAAGACCACTTTCAAAATTTCCTAGATTTTTGGAAAAAAATTTCCCTACATATTTTTGCGTTTAGTCAGTATAACCCATTTAAATCAATTCAAAGCCGCTATCTTATAAGTAACGAACGTTTTTTCAATGATCCGAAAATAATTGAAACGATTTATAACTTTGGATGAAATAAACCCTTTTAAAGTTTATTTGTTATCTCAGCATAAAAATTTTTGTTCATATTGGTCTCAATCAGCTGTAGGAAATGAATTATTTTGCATGTAGATTCATTTTTTCTTTTTTGTCTAAGATCTAGTCATCCGGCTAATAAGCCCCTCGGTAAACATGCGTGGACCTTATTAGCTTATTTGATCTGATCTCGATAGAATAGCCAAGGTCTTAATTAAATATGAAATCCCGTTGTATGTTGTTATTACACAATCATTAAAATTGTCCCCATATAAAATCAAGAGATAGATTAATAATCCGAAGAGATAGATTATCCCCAGTTTAAACATAGTATATTTGGATGACATTTCTAGTGTCTACATATTTGCGACATTTACCTAACTTACAATTAAATAATAAAACTTGTTGACGGGTTATACTAAATAATTAACTTACACTGCTATAAGATATTTATGGTACTTATAGACAATTTAGTAGGAAAATCGTAAATTTTGCAATAAAAAGGAAATAATCTGGATAACTCCTTTATTTTAACAAATCGCACATTTAAGAAAATTAACATTAACGTCGGATAAGTAGTTTCTAGATAGCACAACGACATCGTGACATGAAAATTCTATGTATAAAGATGTTTTAATTTTCTTAGGTGGAGTTTAGTATTTTAAATATGTTTTTAAGATGACCTTTTCATCTATAAACATTGGGAATTTGAAATTCATGATAATATTTTTTATGTTAAATTTTTCAAATTTGCAATGTATTTGTAAGTGTAATCTTATTATATTTCGATGTATTATAGCTAAACCGCAGGCTAGAATAGTCTTTAAGATTTGTTTTATTTTGTTCTACTATCTATTCTTGACTTTAATGACAAAGAAAATTGACATATTGAATTCGGATACGAATTATAACTGTAAACTGGCGACAAACTAAGCTTATATCTCACATTAATGCTGACCTACAGACATTCATTATTTTAGTAATCAATGTTTTCACAACACAAATCTAAGATTTTATATAGAAGTTGTACGACGTTCATAAATCATTTTTATTTACCATGGTGTTAAAAATAATTTTTATTTTACTCACAGGATATTATCAATATAAATTTTATACCGACTTTAAGCATACTCTTAGCATTTTTTAATAGTATTAAAATAATAAATAAATTAATTAATTATAAAAGAAAATTATACAAATTTATTTAATCAATTTTTCATAAGACCTTTCACTATTCACACAACTGTTTAATTTAATGTAGAAATTTAAAAGTAATCAATTTCCGCACCAAATGATTAGATGTTGGTAATAATCATGAATGGTGTGTAGTCACGAATACAATTATTCAGCCTTTTTTTGATCAATAAAAAAAAAAATTTATTCAGTTTCCGTCAAAAAACGATACAGATAGTTATGTTACCCCATATTTAATTATAAAGGATGCATTGTGTTGAATGAAAAGGATCAACGCACAGCCTAAGCCACTTACCGGGAGAGAACTTGCAGGATGTATTCTTTGTATGATGAAGGCATCCAATAACAAAGAATTTTTCGAACTTCTACCCCATGGGTGTGAAATATGTAAACAATTTTTATTACAAGTTCTCACTTGAAGTATGATACAAATCCTATCATCATTTACATCGAAACCAAAATCAATAAATTTCAGAACTGTCAACTACATAAAATATGCATATCGTATCATTCAAGTATCAAGGGAACTATTCGTGGTTCTGAAGGTTCAAATACTATTTACTAAGTATTTGAATATCACAGCACGGAGTACCGAGTAACAAATCATGAGTTACTAGGTGTCTCACTTCAAATACCCGACATTCGATAAGAAAATATTTTCCATGTATGGGACAACATGATTCCTTTACTAATCTACTTCAAATTTTGCATAAATATTCTTTAACAGATTTGATGGGAGATATGTTCAATATTTTATTGAAACTCATTGCCTAACGGAGTTAAAAAGGAGTAGAAAGCTATCCCCTATTTCTATCCTGTGTAAGCGAATAGACAATTAAACAAAGTATTATTAAATGCGATATGTTTTTGTTCATCTACTGTGGCAAAGCGGCGAATACTAGCTTGTAATAAATATATTGCTATTTTGTCTTAAACTTTTATAATAACACGAAACTTATATTATTTTACTGTTAACTTAAAAACTTTAGTTTATTGAGCTCTACGGTGGTTCTCGGCGATAATTTCCCCAAATTAGCTACAAGAATCATGTTTCTCCGAAATTAAATTTTCCGAAATTAAAAAATTAATTCAAAAGAGAAGTCGGGCAAGAAGAATTTGAAAAAGAAATTAGATTTGTTAGGGTTTATATAGTAGAGATATATTGTTTGGCACCAATAAATCAGGCTTAAAAAATGTGACATCTTTTCTCAATGGATACAACATATTTTTTGCTTAAACCTACCATAAAGCGAAGGCGCACTAACTAAGTATCCGTATTTCAACCGGTAGGAAAAGTTACAAAATATATCGGATCACTAGTGAAGGACAGCTCTTTTCAATTTAAATAGTTATGAGAACAATAGTCAGAATAGGCAAATTCTCAGTAATGCTCAATATATTGTAGCGTAAGAAATATTTCTTAACAAAAATTGATATAGTCATTGTGTTGAATATGAAATTTGAGTACTTTTACACTAATCGCAAAATCAATATGTTACCTTTTTAATCCTCGAGGCAACGTCGTAAATCAATTAAATTTTTTTCACATATGTTGTTTTCAAATATAATACAATTACCTATGTTTTCTCATATAAATCAAAAATATTTTTCAATATGCTTCTCTAACATTTATATAAATAAATTACTGAATAGCAAATCGTATAACTGTTCTCTTGCGTAATATTTAAAAATAAAAATATGTAAATATTATAATTTGAATAATATGTGCTATCAAATAAAACTATTAAATAATAAATAATAAATATGTACCAATATAATATAATCGAAACTATATACAAATATTATGTTATTGGGTAGGTACCTGTTACTTGCATTAAAAGTACCTATCTACTTGTAAAGAATATAAGTTAGTTCAGTTAATAATAGTATGGACTTGGTCAATTTGACCTAGAGCACGACCTTGTCCTACCCAGCTTTTGGAATGTAGTCGCCCTTCAAAGATTGTATATGTATGTATGTATCTTGTTGCTTGTTTTTACAATCAAAACATTTTACTCAATAGTTCTATAATACAAGGTACGTACATTATACAGCCTACACTTTAATATATAATATACATAATACAAAATATGTTTAATATGTGCGGTCAACGTCACATCAATATTTTCAATCAATAATATCTTTGAATTCAATTATTGGAGTCAGATAAATAATTCAATTTCATATATTTGACATGTAAATCAAAAATAAATTACAATAAAATTTTAAAATAAAACAAAAAATCATATTTGAAATAAAACAAAACAATAATAATTTTCTACAAAGAGATAAATAGAAAAATAAATTAATTGTATCCAGCGTTAATTTATGGAAGAAAATATTATTTAGAAATAACAACCGTTAATATATAAAAAAAAAAAAATGTTTATTAAAATTTATCAAATGTTGTCGACGATCGTTCGTTTCGGCTTACTTAGGCCTTTTTCAAAACAATGTAATTTATTCTTAGTAAGTTACATAATTATTATTAACTTAATTCATTAAAATCACATTAAAAAAATATTAAAAATAATAAATAGAAAAATAGTTAGACAAAACAAACATTTATTTAAAAATTTATAAATTATTGACCAAATGGCTGAAAATAATGTATACCAGAAAATTTCAATCATAGTAGCAGTATTCTCTGACTATTGCATATTTTACTTCTAAGGCATGCAAAACATTTAATTTGAAACTCATGTTTGCAATATGAAGAATCTCCAATTCTTGCCCATGGTCACAGACGAGTTTGTTTCTGATATTTGCGAGGGTAGAGTCATGTGTGCCGCTTTTTTAGGACCGTAGGTGTGTGTTCTCTTATTTCGAAGTTTCTCCCAGTTTGACCAATATAAGCTGAATCGAACAACGACAACGTTTTAAAAATTTTAATAAATAATTTAAAAAAAATAAAATCATATTGGTTGTTATTGATAAATAATAAATAAAAAGTAGAAAAATAAAATTATAAAAACATATATTTTGCAAACAGGACAAAGGTTAGAACCGATACTTGCTTCGTCTAGTCAAAATATACTCAGTGTGCAACGGTAGAAAGATCTTGATCGTCAGACTCATTTAAAATGTTTGTTGCTGTTATTAGTGTTCTATTTTTTAATTCTATTTTAAAATTGGTAGTTGTACCTCCAGAAAGTGCTCGATGATTTCATACGCACTCATTCTTTTATTACATGCTACGCCATCAAATAAATTAGCTTCCATTAAAAATAAATTATGAGGAAAACAAATAATTGAGTAAATAATTGTAGAAGTAAGAAAAGATTGATTAATATAAATTTACATACACAACACGTGAAATATCTGAGTATTTTAACAAAGAACTGAAGTTGTTTTTAGCAAAAATATTTAAACAAAACGAAATATTAATGTTCGAAACTCTTGATTAGACAAAGACAAAGATGTAATGTAATTACGCATTTCCAAAGAATCTTCATAAACATCAAATATTTTCTCATTAATTTTTGAGTACTATTATGGATACGCTAAACAAATACGTCCTACACCGAATAATCTTTGAGAGCTTATAACAATCCGTTTTCGAATCAATGGAAAATTTTGGTATGCAGTCCACTTTCACATTTTGATGTGTAAAATAGGAAATTAGCTAACTGTCAATTTTCTTATTCTTATTAAGCCTACTACGAAACATTTTATTTCAGGTGGCTATAAACAGTTTTAATTTGTTTTTCTAGAAAAAATTAAATAAATGTAAAATTTTTTTATTTTTTCAGAGACTAATTAACACTGAATGTCTGTTGTTTTGTTAACCAAAAATTGTTGATGGATATACATCAAATTTGAAACTTGTTCACGCAACCTAAAGTTTACAAGCTCCCAATGTTTGTTCAAAACAAATATGCTTAGAATAAGAAAGGTGCATACAAAATTACAGACGTGTGTAATAAGTGACATAAAACATTTCAATATGAAATTACCTGAACACGTTCTCCCTCTTGCTGGGATCAATGCTTGAAAATATTATATGCTAGTTATAAATGACATGAAATTTAAAATTATCTGGGCTTGATCTTCCATTTACTGTGAGCTTAAAGTGTTATACAAGTCAAAATCAGTTATTGATACTAAAATAAAATCACTTATAGAAGTAAGTGTATATATTAATTGAAGTATCTTTCCCCGACCATCTTGTACATTTAGTATTCGCATTCATTAAATGATAAACAATAATTATGTAAATTGCAGTAAAGAATGGGTGAATACAAAACATTGCATGATGATCGATCGCCCAGACTGTTATACCACATCGTAACTATTTTTATATTTATTTCATATTAGTTAGTCAGAGAGTCTTGTCAGACTATTGGGAAGATACAAAAATTTTATCACTTCAATTGAAGCGTCTGTACTTCACGAAAATAAATTTGAATTCAGTTTTTAAAAATCTTAAAAAATAGCCAAAATATGGACGTTCAAAATTCTGAATTAAACAAAGAAGGAGATTTGAATAAATGACATAATACATGTTCATCTCCATAGTGATTATACATAAGGTTTAATCTAAGGGCTCAATTTTCGAATTTTGTTTGGTATTGAATCTAGTTTTACATTTTAATGCGCAAAATAACAAATTTTTTTGTTTGCGTAAGTAATTGAAGCGCACTTTGCGATTAACGTATTTACAGATAGCTCAAACTCTGAAGCACTTATATTAGAAACTTGAAATTTCGTATGGAACTTTTACGCCAAAGATTTTTAAATACGACCATTTTTATTCCTTTGTCCGAATTTTCGTTATTACGACAATTGCAATTTATAGAGGTGTATTTATACATTGCAAGATATGGTTAGACTGGGTCAATAAGAAATTTGAACAAAAACAAAATATTTCTCATCAACAAATATAAATATCGAGAATTTTAGAAAGAAGCTTGGCTTAATTTATAGTGTTTGCATGAAATAGACAAGTTATAGCCTTGTTATGAGCTAATATTAAACATTATTACTGTTGTTCGAACTAACTTCATAATAAATTGACTACAGACAGGTACGAAATATATGCATTTCCTAACATTTCGTCACAGAATGATGCATTTTAAAAATTCACTTGAATACTAATTATATTTTCTGTATTATTAATAATTATAAACAATGTATTAGATATTTTTTTTAATAATCCTGATAAAGACGACTGTTATTTGTAGAAATTTAACAGAAACAGTGAATGAAATGTGTACTTCCGTATGATTTTATAACTGTAAACTATTAAATTATATATATTTCTTTTATTTCATTTTATGAAGAATATAATAAATTATATACATACTTATTTATTTTGATGCAACACTGGAGTTGTTGACTTTCTGTTCAGAAGTTCTTATATTCTTAACAAAAATTGCAATAAAAACCTTTTTTCAGGGTAAGTATACATGTCATAATATCAAGGATTCAGTGTTTTTATAGCAAAAACGAAGCCTTTTTATTTCTCTTGAAGTGTATTGCTTTTCTGCGAAATTTTTGCCTTAACTTAAGGAAAAAAATTTAGTTATTTTCGAAAACATAAAATAAGTCCACGGCAGCAAATTATTGTTTTTTATTTTCGAAACTTTGATGGAAATCATGCAGGATCTTTTATAATTTCTTAAGAGTCTCGTGACAGCAGTCGAAGTTAGATCATGATCACTCAAAAGTGAATCTCACTACCTTTACATAAAACAGTATAATAAAGAAAAGAGTATATATGTGGGTGCATGGTAGAATGTGTAATGTGAGCCACTCCTCTTATATATGTGTGTGTTATAGTGTGTGTAATGTTTTTTTATTGATTGATTGTATTTTTATGCATTATTTACACAAAAATGTTATCGTTCTCCGATAAGTCCGATAAGAAAAAATGAGTCGGGATCCCGAATCCCGACTACATATTTACCCAATTTCAAATTCCTCCGTTGGCCCAATTTTCGAAAAACAAGTAAAGTTTTTGGATCACGTTTAAATATATAGATAAAAATATTCATAACAAAAATGAAACAAAAAATACAATAAATTAATTAATTAATAAAATTTAAATATGTATTCGAAAACGAATAAATTTATTATAAATCGTTTAATATAAAATTTGAGTCTATAGATATTTGGAACTAGCAAGTATTCCTGTATAATCAACACTATTTTAACTTTTTTTAGTAATTTTTTAAGGTTTTGTATTACAGTTAATAATTTATGAATATTTCATTATACATAAATTTGTATGAATTATTTAATAATTATATAATAAATAACTTGAATTGTAAAATTTTATAGAAGCTCACATAATAAATTTAATGAATACAATATATTATAAATCATTGTAATTGTCATTAGTTGAGTTTTATTGATATATAAAGCTGTTGAACATTTGGTATTATACATATACTGAAAAAGAAACAAAAAATGCGACGCTTAAAATTATTTAAACTTTTAAATAGCATTAAATATCCGTTTCTTATATTGTGTTCAGTTGTTTATCAAATTAATTTTACAAATCTATGTAAAACATTCATTTAAATTGATTTAATTTATATAATACATTAATTTAATGGTTATAAGTAAACGTGGAAGATTCAGGATGTCGCGTTTTTTGTTTATTTGAGTATACACATGTGTAAGGTATATAGATATGTATGTAGAATAAAATTTTATACTAAATTGGTTTAAAAAGACGTCAAATTTCTTGTTGTTTTTTTGCATAAATATAAAATTTTATTAATTTTCTTATTAAAAGATAAATTCAACAAAATTTTTGATTATATTTTGAAAAACAAGTGAACATGACAATTAACAAAGTTATTTGTTTAAATACTCGACATATGGTTGAGTATCAATAATTGAAATATATTATCATTAGCATTCATAAAATACCTTGAATATCCAGTATTTATAGCTGCAAATATGTATATATTATATTATGTATTGTATTTGTATATGTGCTTATTAGCTAAATTTAAACTAAAATTGTAATGAAGATTTTTCTTCTTTCGTTTACAGTTCAAAAGTTGGTTCCTGGATCAATTAGACTCAATAGACAGATTTCGCTCATCCACGTACTTTAAATCAGTTTTTATGTGTTAAATACATCACCAAAATTTTATCTCGCTATATCTTTTCGTTTTTGAGATATCTTGATAGCGGACTGGCGGACAAATGGATTCTATGAACACATATACCAAAATTTTGTTTGTGCGGACAATATTTTATAGCGTTACAAACTTTAAACTAAAAATAGTATATAATATAATAACTAAATAAAATTAAAAGGATTTTCCTTCATTTTTTCCATGGTTGTTAGCGGGGCTTAATGGAAAAAAAATAGTAGAAACTTTAAAGTAAACAGAGTATTCAGTTTTTTTAAATTTAAGCAATTTAAAACAGTCCTATATATAACTGGACCACATAATTGGACAGGCAACGTTCAAATCCTTAAGATTACCTCCATCGTCTACATTAACATGAAATATAGATAGAGGAAAAACAATGGCATTTTATATAAAAAAATTTTAATTAAATATTATAATGAATAAAACGCACGCACGTAAAGATGCAATACATAAAAGGTAATAACAATTATTATTAAAAAAAATACTTCCTACATATTTATATCCACCATGTGATTTATTAAATCACGTAGAGTGTTTTATATTAAATTTATATGATTACAATCAAAACACGATTTTAGTTAAAATAAATGGCAATTCTGGTCGTTTCCTATGAACATGCCAAAATTTGTACATCCGGCATTATATAAAAAATGTCAGAGTATTTTAGATTAACGCTAGACAATATTGACTGCACAAACAAAATTTTTGAATAGATGTTCATAAAATCATCTGATTAGCCCATTTTTAAGTGTCCGTGCGGTTGTCTATCGAAAGATAACTTTAAAAAAAAATTGATAGTCACCTATAATTTTGGAGGCATATACTGGACTTAAAAAGGGAGTTTAAGTAAGTGAATGACCAAATCGGTTCAAGTTTTGAACCGTAAAAAAGAAGACAAATTTCAAAACCAAAACTTTTGTTTGTAACATTTTTTTGTACAATTTAAAATTCGCCACAATTTTAATTCAAATATAACTAAATAATTATTATATATGTATTATTTATTAACTGTATAGACTGAATATATGGAGTATTTTATAAATGCTAATGATTAAAAATAGTTAAAACATTAAAAGTCAACCATTTGTCGACTATCAAAACATTTAACTCAGTTTGATGTTATTTTTACCTGTTTTATTGTTATTGAATGCCTTTGTTTTACAATACCAAGTATGCATACGGTCAGTTATTTATAGCAGATTTTTTACCTGGCCTCATTGGGGTGAATTCTTTACAAGAACGATGGGGCTGCAATTTCTTTATAAGCATGATCCACATATTCAACAGCAGGTATTTTATTATTTTTATAAATAGCAAAAGAAAAGAAGTAATTTTTCTATGTGATTACACAAATCACTCTGAAAATAAGTAACCAAATGTAAAGAAATTTGGCAAGTACAATCCTAACATGGAAACGAGGGTCTAAAAAACTGCCGGAAAAAACTCCATTTTTGATTCTATATCTCTAGAGATACGGATCCTTAAGTGATTTATGAAATTTGGCTGATCTTGATCCTTATAGGCGAGCCAAACTCCAATATTCCACATAAACACGTACATCGAGACTCGAACATGGATATCCCACACTATGTGTATATACACATGATAAAAACTGGCATTCAAAACAATTTTCTAAAAAAACATTAAGGTTAGAAATCGGATACGGTTAGTAAAAAATTTAATTTATAATATTTTTAATACTATAAAATAAATTGTATAAAATATATAAAATAAAACAATTTAAAATAATCAGTCAGTCTGTCCTGCTAATCGTCATTTGTTTGAAAACCTTCTTTTGTTTTTGCAATAAAGAAATTCCCATTCAATTGTTTTCATAAAATAAGGCATAATAATTATAACAAATAAAAAAAAACAATGATCATAAACTACGACAATATAAAAGAATGAATGAATTACCTTACTACTTAAAATGGCAACTGAATGTAGTGTAAAACATTGTATTCAAGTAAATAAGCATACTTTGTAAAATCTTAAAGCTGAAATTAATTATGTTTAAATATTTTTACGACGAATACAACCGTAATGTTTTCATTTTGTGTGCGATTGACAGATTCTATAACAAAGATATTTTTTAACAACTTTTGTTGTATTTACATATTATATCCCCTTTTTTAAATAGGAATCACTTTTACACCTCAAAAGATAAACGTCAATTTTTGTACTGTATTGAAAGATAGTAAGAATTGAAAACATTAAATATATTTAGGAACTCGAACCCGAAGCCATCCACCTGCTAATCGAATGTGCTACTTATAAGGTAGTTTTACGTATTTTAAAAAGTACTTCAAAATTATTGATTTCTTAACAAAAAGTCACAAAAGATCAATATTTTTGCAACACGATTTTTGTCATAAAATTACATGAAAATTTTAACCTTTTTTATTAGAGTAAAAAAGCTGTCTGCCATTTTAGTGACGTAATATTGGTATAACCATACAACGGCATAGATTGCATGATTGTAACTAAAACTAACATTCATATATGTATATACATATACATATACAACCTAATAGTATTAACTAATAATTTTACCAAAATGACGTCACATCACAGCAGCATAGTGTTTTAAGTCATGTGATATACAGATAACAATGTCGAATTTTAATTTTAAGATAATAAGATTAAAAATTAATCATGTACTTTCATGGCTTAAATTCAGAATATTTAAGAATATGTTTACATAAATGTTTACATAATGTTTGTCAAATTTCATACTGTATTTTTGACAACCGAGTATTCTATTACATAACAGATGCTTGACAGACAACTACAGATATTTTATTATATGTGTCATGTCTTCAATCTCACTATTTTTTATGTTTGTATCAGGCATGATCCTTGATAATTCGATAATAATAAAAGTTTATTAAATCACTTGGTAAGATACACATCATTTTTCTTTATTCAAATTTAAAATAATAATAGAGATAAATATTTAATTAATATATTTGATATATCTATTTTATTTAACTGAGGAAGAATTTATTTAAGATGAATTACCATACATATTATCTATTGTATTTAATTCGATTGTATTATTTATTTATCAAGATGATGATATGTTAAAAAAAAACTATTTTATGTTTGTTATTATTAACCTAATTTAAATGATTTACTTTCACTTTTGTTTACGATTTACAAATTCCATCATAAATGCGTTTTTTTTTACTCGACATATATAGAATATGAGTATATTATTTTTAGTCTATGTATAGACATAAGTTTTTCAAAAAATTTCTGGGTCTTGATGTTTGTACTTTTTTAACTTTTACATTTTTTACTTGTATATTAAAAATCGAACAAATCCAGAAGAATGGTTATTACTGTTTTTTAGTTTTCCAGGGTGATTAAGATATAGAAAACCTACAATAAAAATTATTTTAACGGATTGGATTGAGATATCACTTAAAATTTTTCGCCGACGGATTGGGTTCACGTTAAATAGAAAAGAAGCAGGAAACGGTTTTGTCTTCTAATTCGATATCATTATTATTACAAGCGTAGATAGACCTGATGTTTTAAACATAACATCCATTTAATGTTGGATGCGATGTTTTTAAGAGGTCTTTTGAATTCCAATCCGAACGCCAATAATTTGAGCGATATCTCGAAGCAAACTCGAAAAATAGTTATTCAATCATAAAGTAAGTAATATTTTTGGTTTTTATAGACCTTAATTGTCCAAAAAACTCTAAAAGTTTGAATACTCTTTCATCGGTCATTGTTTTAAGTTTTTCACAAAAGTCATGTCGAGTTAAAAGTTTATATATAAACAATTTAAATGTTATGAAAACCATATAAAAGTTTATAAATCACAAAAACCTGTCTTTTTCGACAAAATTCAGTCCAAACATCGATTCGATGCTATTATCCAAAAATGTCTTTTATCCAAAAATATTGTAGGCACTATCAGTACTTCTATTTAGCCATTCATAGACTATGCCCATTTTTGTCAGGCCGTCCGTCATCAAGATAACTTCAATACTAAAAGAAAGAGCGAGCTGAAATATTAATGGCTAAATTTTGCAAAACCGTCTTCTTGTAAACTTTTCGCATTTTCATAATCCACGTATTTAACGCATTTATAAATAGATCAAGATTTCGAAGTAATTCATATATTGATACTGAATCATATGACGAATTTATAAACAATTATCTCTGTTAATTGCTATGTTTACTTGTTTTTAATTCTAGAACTAATGTGTTAAACATATTATGCTTAAAATAGTTATGTTTATAAATTTTCATAAATGTCTGTCATAAAACTTGATTGACTTCAGACTTGATTGATAAGTAAATTAAAATAAGTACCTTAAACAAACATATTGATGATTAACAACAAAATATTAGAAATGGCTGAAACTTTCTTGGCAAGCAATAATTATTATTAATATATCTCTGATTTTATGTGTGTAAATATGTTTTTTTTTAAATTTTTTTTTATAAAAATTTTAATCATAAAATAAATAAATAATTTTCTTACTTGTATGATGATGCTACACACTTCAAACATTTCTATAGCTTTCCCTAAATTCTTTTTCTGTTAAAATGAACATAAAATGTTTTCTGAATCCGTTCAATTGTTATCAAATATGTTTTAGGCAGGTTTTCGTTTAAATTTTTTATTGTTTTTACGAATTTGGAATACTAAATATTTTTTTACAATAATTTAAGGTTAAATTTTAACATCAAGAAATAATTCTTTAACGAGAGTTTGCCAATGATTAAGCACTGCAATATTTCCATAATTCTCTATGCCAGCATTATTGGTTCAATTTATACTTAAAATCCAATAAATATGCTAAGACTTCGACATAAACCACGAAAATATGTCGACCTTTTCACTTTTCGACCTTGTAACTTTCAAACAATGTGAACAGGTTATTTAACAAGTGAAGATAACAACTAACAGAGTTAATTATATGTCGAATATATGATTATATATCGTTGTTTGGACTACTTTTAATTAGCATTCATAAAATACTATTAATATCCAATCTATACAGTTATACATGTATTGTTATTACTTTTGTGTTCTATATGTAATTAAGATAAATTGGCGCTAAAATTGCGGCCAAAATGTTTCAAACATTTGTTTTTTTCAAAAAATAAACAAATAACTATCTTTAAATATAGTTTAAAAGTTGATTCAAGTTGATTAATTGGACCCTATAGAATACGTCATTAAAATTTCGTCTCGCAGTCTCTTTTTATTTTCGAGTTATTGTGATGATGGACGTACGGGTAACTGGAAATAGACTAATTAAGGGTTTCTATGAACATCTATGCCTCACGTTTGTATTGGACATTGACATGTTTCTTATAAGTCTTCCAAAACATTTCAATGATTACAACTTATAAAAAGGTAAAAAGAATGCAAATTTTTTTATTTAGTATAGTCCCTCGGCAGTAATAGAAACAAAATAAATTAGTAGATAATGATCAGAATTTTTAGTATGTTACAGTTAAAAAAAACAATTATTATATAAAACCAAAAATTTGGGTACCTTGCCGTTCAATTAATTCTCTTAATTGATCGGCAAGGTTTTACATGATAATATATTTCGCTAATGATAATATACTGAAAATTCCGGATCATTGTCTACTAATTTATTTTTTTATCTATTACGGCCAGGGGTGGGGTAGTTCTACTATTAACTTTGATTCTATCTATATAATAATTTGCTGAATCTTGAATTCAAGATTCATATTATTCATTTAACAAGAAATCAACTATAATGATTACATGTTATCTTAATTTATTAGAAATATACATTTATGTACACCAACCAAGACCATATGGTTTTATACGAGCATATTAGTTACGGTAGGTAATATCACTACAAGAGAGCATATTAGAAATTACTTTATTTCAAGTGTAAATGAAATTTTTTATTTAAATTATTGATTATTATTTTATTATTAATCACATAATTCATATTTTTCAAGATGCTATTTTGAAAAGCTGTATTTTATTAGAAATTTTTTCTAAAATTCAAATATACGCTAAGGTCCGTATTCTTGGTCGATTCTCATTTTCTTAAAGGCATGCTTAAGGTTACGTTTCGATTCTCAGTCACAGCTTATTCATTGTCGTAAGTAAAACTTCAAGCATGGACTTAATCGAAAACGCATTCAAATAGTATTCACAATTGATTCTTAAGCAAATATAAAGCAATTATGTATTCAAGTGAGACGGTCAAGTGAGACGGTCTTATTCATTCCAATAAGACCAGACTGCACCTGCTTCAAAGTGAGGTTATATTTTCAAGACATTTCCAAAAGAGACAAAAGAAACTCCAGGCATGTTTTTTATATTGATGATTTATAAAAATTATAATAAAAAATGATAAGAATATATCGGAATCTAGTTATAATTTTTGATTTTTTAATAATAATTTGATAAAATCAATTTATATAAGTTTTGGTGTTACGTTTATTTTTATATTGCTATCAAGCATATTTCGTTAATTTTTTTAAGTAATTACCATCAATTTTACCATTTTTAAAGTAATCTGACAGTCTTATTAAATATTAAATATACGGAATTAACCGGAGATTATATAAGAAATAATTAGGAATTTTCTTCAATAAGGAATTCTCAAGCATTAATTATTACTTAAACAGTTCTTAAGATATGCTTGTGAATAGATGATATCATAAGTGCAACTTATTCAAATTAGACGGACGAAAATTCTATTGTCCATTCGGAAGCAATGTTCAAGAATTCCGTCATAAATAGAGTAGTTTGACAGAATCCCTTATTGGTTGTATAGAAAATTTAAGCGTTTATATTATCAATTACTTCCTAATTTTGCTAAATATAAAACCATAAACGTGAAAAGATATAGACAAATATGTTAATTGACTAAAAAATTACTTTTTTTTAGCATTTACTCACAATTTTGTTTGCGTGATTATATACGTGAAAAAGAGTTTTGTTTATCGATCCAAATTGATTATAAACTCTTACCTCGTTTTTTTCTATAGGTAAGAATACTTAATTTATGTAAAGTAATATTTTCTATTCCAATAAGAATTTATAAAGGCAATGGATATCCCAAGAACCTCAATTCTGTGGTCCTTAGAAGAGAATCAAATAAAGAATAAAAAATGTAGACATTGAAAAATATTAATAAAAATTTACTATACCTTTAGTTGATTTTAATATACAAAGTATCCAATTATAAAAATTCTTATAACATTTTAGCCAATTAAATAATTTAATTTGATATATTTCGTACTTTAAGATACCCTGATTTTTTTCAACGTACCTGAAACAAATGACAAATTTTTAATTGACTTTTTCACTAGGAATATTAAAATTATAAAAATGAATGGAATATTAAAATGAAAAAATTTACTTGTATTCGTAAATCGAATGAGACATTATAAATATTAAAAGTGGGTGCTCGGCATATGTGGATGGTAGAATTTATGATCAATGAACCTCAATAAATAAATTTGAAGTTTTAATTTTGAATATTATTTAACCATTAATAGAGTTTATTTTATGTCCACATTTAGTTTTTTTGATTTATAATATATTTATATATTTTTAATATTTGGAATATCTAAACATCATACACATAAAAAAAAATTGTTTTTTTTGAAACTTAAGATTTGTAATTTTGACATGCAAACACGAATATTTTGAATTCGCCTGAATATTAATAAGATACCTGCACAAAAGGAAATAAATGTTTAGAATTCTAAAATGTAAATTATGAACATATACAAGCAGTTTTTGATTATTCTTCAAAATTATTGATTTTACTAGATATAGTTTAGGTTCTTCAATCAATAAAATACTGCTAATCAAAGATATTGCCGAACGACATTTATTTTATCACCATTAAATTACTGTTAAATTACAAAATTGGTAATTATATATTTATTTAATGAAATGGTATTATAAAATAAACTCAATTAAAAAAAAAATTATGTAATAAAACTAATTAGAATCTGTGAAAAAAAATAAAACTTGTTACAATTGATTATCTAAATCTAATAATAATAATTACTTAAGTAGAAATGTACATCATATCTACATACATAAGAGGCTGCGTCTACCGTTAGATATTTCATTAGGTAGGAAAGAGAATAGCTTAAAGTGTGTATAAAAAAAATATCGTTAAATTTGTTTAATGATACAGTGATATTTTTGTATAAAAAAATATATAATTTTATGTTTTATTACTTAATTTTCAAGTGAAATGGTACACAAATTATGTCATTACCATTGATTATTATACCAACGTTTGTAACGGGTCAATTTTATAATAGTAATTATCAAAATTCCAATAAACTTTTATGATTGCATGATGAACAAATAAAATCATTTTGTTCATAAATTTTACATTAAGCGTATTTCCAAGAAAATCAGATTTCTTAGAAAATTTTAAATACAAATTATTGGAACTGTGTATGTAAAAAAGTGTCTCAATCATTCGAGGATGAATCAACCTTGGGAACGTCCTAAACTCTGTCTTACTTCTTTGATAATATGCCTTTAAAGAAAATTTGCCAAACGATGATTATATGGATTTTCAATATTCTTGAAATAATTTTAACAAGCAGTTCAGTAATTCCAAAGATTACCCTCCATTAAAAAAATTTAAATATTTACCTTTTAAATTTAACGTAAATACGTAGCAATTAATAACAACATAAATTTTTTTTCATACAAAACATAATCTAAAATAGAAATTTCAAAAGCAAAATCTATTTTAACATCAACTTTGGGAACATATATCTCATTTAAAACTCTATGCCGATAATTCATGAATATATTTGCGGTTACTTAGTTAGATTATTACACATATAAATAAGACATCATATCGAGCACGCCAAAAAAATTAAACCCACATGGTCTGATTTGTAAAAAAACTTAAACAATTGTGTTACCATATGTTGGCAAAAACCAAAAAGATATTTAAATCCCTACGTTTTAATAGTATATCAAAATCTACATAATCGATCTTAGTAAAAAATATGTTTTCTATAGAAAAGGGCCCCCCATCAATATTTAAACGATCAAAGCGTATTATTCCGCTGAGTAACTCTTAACAATATTTAAAAAAATAATCGCATTTAGTTTTTACACAAAAAGAACAGTTAAGGAAGTTCCCTCGTCTGTAATAGAAAAAATAAACTCGTAGATAATGATCCGTATTTTTAGTATGTGATAGTCAACGAAACATTATATAAAACAAAAATTTGTGTACCTTATCGATCAATTAAGAAAGTAAATAGCAATTTAAGATACACTAAGTAACCTTAAAAGAAGTTTGTTAAATATAGTAATTTAGTGTATTTTTTATTTATAATTACTGTCTGAATTGATCGGCAAGGTACCAAAATCTTTGTTTTACATTATAATATGTTTCGATAAGTATAACATATTAAAAATTCTGATCAATATCTACTAACTTCGTTTTTTTCTATTACTGTCGAGGGAGCTTCCTTAAGTGTTTAGAGATAGAGCACATCGAATATAAAATCAATTTTATTTTTCTTCAGTTTTAGGAAGAAAATTCAATTAATAAATGTATGAAAAAATAGCATTTTGTGTACGGACCATAAATGATAGAATAGATCGCGGTCTATTAAACACAAATAAATAATTAAGTTATTATCAATCACATAATAAAACTTTCATCAGGTTCTTTGGTTAAACAGAAAACATACGAAATATTAACAATACATAACATGGTCATTATTCGCCGCCTGTCTGCAAGTCACAAAAGAAGATATACGTTTTATTTTAGAATAAAACAGCATATAAACATCGAAAATATATTCACATACTAATTATTTTAAGTGAAAATATATTAACATTTGAAAAATGTATGACTGACCAAAACCGGATAACATTTAACGTAGTTGTAACAAAAAACCTTACCTAACATCTAATACATGGACTGAAAAGTCCCGGGCCTAACACATAGATGGTGCTAGTTTTATTGCAGTCACTTTTTTTTCAGTTAATACTTACCTTCAAAAGACAGCTGTTAAAATTTCATGATATTCTATTCATTAGTTTGTGAGTTATTGTGCTAAGAGTGACGCTACTTTTGTTATTTTCAAAACAATGGATCAAAAACAATTTCGTGTTTTAATTTTACACTGCTTCTTGATGGGAAAAAATACCGTTCAAGCGAAGCAATGGCTTGGAAAATGTTATGGAGGCTCCGTTCGATCAGAAACAACAATAAAACGTTGGTTTGCTGACTTCAAACGTGGTCGTAGAGACACCGATGATGCAGAACGCAGTGGACTGGAATGATTGCGTTGCTCTTGATGGAGATTACGTTGATGAATAAAGCTAATTTTGAACCAAAAAACTGTGTTTTCTTTGTTAGGCCTGGGACTTTTCAGTCCATGTGTTATATTCTATCAGGGTTCTAAATAAATATATTCTTTTTGGTCTTGAATAATAATTATTTGGATAATTTAGGAGATGCATTTTTATTGTTTTACTTCCAAGTTATATCAATGATATTAAAAGTATTGTATTCGTGATTTAAAAAAAAATTGGTTTTTTGGTTTTGCTTTGTTTTCAAAATTTTTACATGTCGATGTTTTTGAACTAGCTGAACAACTTTCGAATAACTCCATAGCTACTTGACCAATATTTATAAATATTTACAATTGTTGAGGTATTCCTAGGGACTTATTTTCGTCTTTTCACTTGAATTCTGATATTTTTATTTCGTTATAAAAAAATAATAAAAAATCGCCACGAATAAACTGGTAACACATTAAGTTAGTTTATAGAAACCAAAATTGTATGTTATAAAAATGTAGAAATACAATTTTTTTAAATCATATTATAAATTTTAAGTGAATCGGTCAAGCCGTTACTGATATATAGTTAAGTAAATATATTCGATTATGGGTATTTTCATATAAAAGCTGATATACCGCGAACCATTCATCTGATTTTGATGACATGTTTTGAGTAGCTTGGTATACTTTTAATGATTTGAACTTTGAATTGATTATTATGGATACTGACAGGAAAATCGTAAAATAATTCCACACGAATATAAAACTTTACAGGTGTGGAATTTAATTAATTATTACCACAGATACAAAAATATATTCGTACTTCTGTCTTATAAAAATTAATGTAATGTGCAGGTTTTATAACATTTTTATAAAATTCTGTATTTTATATATTTTAGAATTAAGACTTTATTTTTAGATACTTATATTATTAGATCGACGGGTAAAATTTGTAAAATATAAAATTCACAATTTACAAATTCACAAAAAAAAAAAAAAAAACAATATATATGATTGAAATTAGAAATATATTTTTCCATCGCATATCCAAATTATAATTTATTCGTAGAAGTCCTACCAGGTATATAGATAGATATTTAAGTGAACATATTCGTACATCGCTATGAAGTTTTGTGTTCATTATTGGCAGTATATTTCCTATAAAATCGGAAAATAGATGAATTATTCCCTTTTATACATTAAAATTCAAAATTGCTACTATAGGATATAAATTCATATAAAAAATAGGTTAGAGCTAATATCAAGATTATTCGTTTTGCAATCAAACGTAAAACTCTTTATTTAATATTTAAATATTTCTCGGTTATTTCTCCAAAAATAAAACTATATTTGATCTCAGTCCATTTGTTTTGCAGTTTCTAAAAGTTCCAAACATGCTATACTACTGGATACTGGATTAATGACACCTATCATATTGTATAGATCATCAGTTATAATATAGATCCATTGGCAAGTGCTTGTTATTAATTATTACTAACATTTCAATAATAAATAATAACTCCATTCTTCAAAAAACAATTCATAATTACAATATTATATTGTTATTATACACTTGTTCTTGTTCTAAATTCAATTTAACAAAACGATTGTTATTTTAAAAACAATAAAACAACTGAAATGAATGGTTTGTTGTAAAAATTGTTATGATAACGTCATATATTTTCATGATACAGCAAATTTTTTTTATTTTGACTTATTTATTCATTTAACTTCTTGTGATTATTTTTTTAAAGAGATTTTATGTTAGAAAATAGATAGATTTTCTCAAGATATAGTGGAAAAATCCCAACTTTTGTACGTTTAGGTCTGTGAATATTATTTTATACAAAGTATTGTATTTAAAGTAATATGTTTGAAGAATCAAAAAATGTAATGTGTACAATATAGATAAGAAGTATTCTATTTAATAACCCGACTGCAATAAGCATCCGGAGATAGTGGCCTCTTATTTTTATAATCGCCTTTTAAAATCTTTAAAGAAAAAACAGTACTCGATATGTTTGGGAATTGAAACGTTTTTGGAAAGCTTACCTACAGTTTGGGGTCGAAAATTCACCTACTACGACATACAATTCATAAAAATCGGTTTGACAATTGCGAGGGAACATAGGGATGTATATACATGCATGCAGTTCAAATAATTCTACTCTTTTGTGACTAGTCTGTTAGTTTTTATTAAGTGTGCTAAGCTCCTATACTAACTAGCAGATCTAGTAACGCTTTGCGATGTATATTTACACAAAAGAGTAGAGTTAGAAGACCTGTAAGTATGCATGATCATTCTTAAATTTTCTCGTTTATTATTAAACGGATGAATCCTTCCAGCTAACACTTAAATTACTGAATTACTCGACATCAAAAGTCTTGAAAAAATAACCAACAAATGTCAAAACGATTTTATTGCTAATTTAAGAAAAACCAAAAATTAATTTTTACATAACGACTAGATCGCTAGGTTTCAAGATATTGCTAAAAATTTATCTGAAATCTTCACCACCGGATCAGATTTCAGGCCACATCTGAAAAACAATACATTCAAATGGAGGTTTTGAAAACTACTAGTCAGGTTACCATTATAAACGGGATTCTTTTGAAATATTCGTTGTCTCAGATTTCGATAAAATTATTTCAAAAAGTAACCATAATCCAATCGTTAATGTAGTTTTTCTTTGGTTATCTAGGCATAAGTTGCCATTGAAAACCAAAACATTTATTTCATTTTTAGAATGATTTTGAATGTTTGTAACAGAATTTTAAAAAAAGCCATGTAATGTAGTATGACTGCATTTTTCTCTAGCCAATAAATGCCACTAGCCAACCACCAAGTTGTGTACCCCAAAAATTTGTACTCTTTTCCCCAATAATATGCGTATCCCAAAATTAAAAGAATTAGTGACTATGATAAATGATTTCGAAACGATTTTAAATCAATAAAGAGTTTTATAAACAATATTTTTAAATTTTTATAAATTTGCAGTTTGTTTGAACAAATTGGGTTGGGCTAGACGTGAAGTATGTGTATTTATTTAAATAAATATAATATGTATGTATAATTATACATAATTACTTTCATAAATAAATATTTCTTATTATTTGTTTTTTTCATCTTTTTCGTGTAGGCGTTTGTTTAAATCAATAGAATTTTCATAAATATGATAAGTTTTTAATTTCATATCATACATCGATACATCGAATTTGTTAATTATTGCTGAAACATTAAATAAATAAAAGTATTTAATGGCTTGTATGAGAAATTATTTCAATTTTAGACTATGAAAAAGGATTGGGCGAATTTTTTTCTGTAAGAAAAGAATATAATCAAGTATTATTTTTACATCGATGATGTGCATAATATTGTTGTTTCGTAAAATTTCATTCAGTTGTTTAACATTTCTATCAAATAAAATCTCTATCTTCTATTTAGATCTGGTAAGACGACAAACTACTGTTAATTATATTCCAGCATGATTTATGTTGTACAATGATCAACACGTATTTCGAGAATAAGTTCAAAATTAAATATATTTCTACTCGATTACTTGTATAATATAAATATATAAATAAATGTTTTGCTTGTTATATTTTAAAAAAATGAATGGTTAATTAATTTTTACGACTTCATTATAAAAGTTGTTGTTCAAATAATTACAGGATATATTGGGTAAAAAAATTATAGATTGAATATCAATCTTATTTATTATACAATGCAAATAATATTTTGAAATCAAATAATATTTACATATAAATGTTAATTTTTAATGTTTATTTTGGAATAAAAAAAATGAGGACATATTTAATTTCCAAATTACCGTCTATTATTGAATCAATAGAGGTGATTTAACAAATACTTGTCTTGACCCTTTACTTAATTGTAAAGAGTGAAATTGTGTAGTGATATCGCCTGAATGAAGTAAAAGAAGGGTAGTTATACTCGTAATTTTCGATAAATATTCGAAGAATAGATGTCCTCTTCGAATCGTCATACATTTTTGGTAAATTTTCAAATATAATTACCCGTAATAATAAACCTGTAACTATTTTTTCTCTAAAATGAAAAGTCTCATTTCAGATTTGATAAGGTTTCAGATCTAAAAAAATCTTTTTATTAGATTTTTTTTGCATATTTCAATAGTTTATATCTTAAAAAATAACACACGGAAATTGCAAATGATTATCTTAAATTGTTTTCGAGCCATCTGAAGAGCAGCAGCTCTGAAAGTCATTATGAATTTTTCTATTGTTGATCTTTCGTATTGTGAAATGTATGAATAAGTTCATAAGTAGTTGAGAGGGGTCATGTACTTGCCTGCAAGTCGTATGTTTTGGATTTGCCAAACTCTGGCACATGCCTAGAATAGCAGATTTGCAGTAGGCATGATATATATTGATTTATAACCATGAAATGATAATATTTTAAGCGCAATTTCTCACTCTTGATTTTACAAATTTGTAGCATTTATAACTCAAGTACAAATTATCCGATCGAAATAATTATTTTTCCAGCTTCTTTTATTGATGTGTTTTCGTGCATAAATATCTAGTTTTCCAATTTTTAAAAAAAGTTAAATTTTTACAGACATTACACATCAAAATTTGGCACGGGCAATACCTTCTACCTTAGTTTTGATTCCAAGCACTGTGGAGATCGCTATCACTGTAGCAGTGGGGGAGTTTATTTATCTTGCAGTCTCGAGCCCATTCGAATAACTCCCAGAATTTTTAGGCATATAAGTTTTATTACATGTTATTATATATCCTCAAATATATCTTAAGAACTAAACAAAAAAGTTTCTGAAAATATTAAGCAACTTCTTAGAATTAGGAGTGTTTGTTTTGATGAAATCATGAGAACCTTAATTTTTCAATGATTATTAATGCAAGAACAAAATATAGTTTGAAATCATTTAATGTCGAAATATATTTACACGAATACTAAGCTTTTGAGTACAAAAGTTATTACGTAAGACATGAGAAGCAAATTGATTTTATATGTTACAGATTCATTTATTTTTTAAGCATTAAATATTTTTCATATTCCAAATACGTATTATATAATATCTGTCTTGAATGTATTTTATAAACAAAATATTTATGTAAATTTAAAAAGTGAAAAATATTGTGCAATGCATTTATAAATACGATACCACAAACTGCATGTCTCCATTCAAGAATTAAATAAATAAATAAAATTAATACAAAAAATAGAAATAATAAAATATTTTAAGCCTATAAATAAAATACCAAATTAGTTAGCTGAGTTATAAAATAAATGTACCTGCTATTATTGTTACGTTAATAGATCGGAATCTGGATGGACTTTAGTGTGCAAAAATTGACTAGCACATTTTGTCAATGAAATTCTGTTAAGAATAGATTAAATAATAAGGAACTGGATGTTGTTGGACCTATTTTTGATCCAATTTCTTTAAGAACACCCCTTCTCTTTGGTTAGGCTACAAGATTTGATGCTATTTGTATAAATTCTTTGTAAATTTGGCAAAAATAAAAACTTTTATTCTATTGTAATTTTTAGAAAAATACTTCGTTTACGTGCAATATCCGATTGAAGATACAGCAACATTTTTGAATTTTCTTCTTTTGGAAATAGTTATATTTCGCAAAGTTTTTTCTCTCTAATAGAACTTAAGTCTTTTGGTGAAAACGAAGAATTTTTTACAAGAGGTAAGTGATTATTTTTTATCATTTAACGTAAAAGAAACATTTTTGAAGAGTTTTGACGATTCGAAAAAAGTTATCGTACTAGATTTCAAAAATTAGAATCCGGATAAACTATATTTAAAAATGATAATATAGACCAACTAAAAAGAAGGGGTCTCAAAAATATAATTGGACCAACATTTGGTCGGACGACATCCGGATTCTGAATTTTTAAGGTATTTTTCATAACACAATTCCATTGACAAAATGTGGTGTTTTCTTCTTGCACACTCAAGTCCATCCAGGTTGTCGTCTATTATAGATTTAAACACTTGCATAAGTTATTCTAAGTAAATATTTCTGTTTTAATTCTTTCAATACTATAGAACAGGTACACTTTTTTAAATGTTTGTAGATAAAAATCTAGCATCTTTTAATTGTCTAATCTAGTAAACGATTGAGAATGATAAATCTATTTTTCACTTCATATTTAAGGTTAAAGCAATCCATCTATTGGATAAACAAAAAACTTATTGTAAAGTCCACTGTTGTTTAGATAAATAAGGATTCAAATTTGTATTTTTACTGTAATAATACTATTAACTGTAAAATTTTGATCTCTGTTTTCAAAGAATTATACTCATGTTATTGGCGGAACTAATCCTAGATGGGTCCTTTATCAAAATTTGTCGGGGGATCTCTAACGACATGAAATCTTAAAAACCGCTTATCGGTAGCTAAATGATTCAACTCTAATTTATTCTCAATGTATTGTAGTTTAGTGGTTTTATATTCCAATTTTTTGCTCCAGCTTTACTACCCATCCAAATCTTGTGGTAAGCCACTGGGGCCGGTCTGCTAGACTTTGGCAAAATCTAAATGAAGGGTAAAGATTTTTTAACAAAAGAAACAATAGCCCTTGTATTTGTTAGATAATTTATTATTAACTTTTCTGTCGTTTTTCAGCAAATTTATTTATTTAATTTATCATACTTGAAAACGATTTTAGTTTTACGAGATTTTTTTGCCGCTATAAAAAATACCGATGGGTCTGAGAGACTTTCGTTTTCCATGGAAGTCCTACGGTAAATTTTAATCAGTTTTATTTTCGATAAGGTTCTTTGAGCTGTTGTAGTTATAATCGGCAAGATCAGATCGGCAAAATAAGACAGATGCTTGGTATTACCATTTGGGAAACCACGTAAATTTATAATTTTTTATTACATTCGCCAGGAGGTTTCATTGATACGGCTGACACGTCGGTAGCTACGCTCCTGAAGTACAATTTGTATGTTGTACATTTTTAAGGAGGTTTACAAAAGAACTAAACTTCAAATATTAAAAAAGAAATGTCAAAGCAGATTTATCTCTGTATTTTCAAACTTAAGTATTTATCAACTTCCCAGGACTTAAGAAAATTTTTACGGGATAATAATTAATTCATAAAAAAGCATTCCTGAATATAATACTCAGGAAATATTAAAATATAGAAGATTGTTTTTAAAGTAAAATTTTCGAAAATTGAAAAATTGTTTAATACTGAAGAAAAAGTATCATATAGAATCCTTTTCAGCTATCAATAACGTAAACAATATTATTGAAAGAATTAAATACATCTTTCAATTAAGACATTGAATAATTATCTGAACCGCATGCAACACGGTTGAAATACATGCTTATCGAATATTTCCAATCCATAAAATATATTAGAGTTGTGCAAAAATATAGGTGTGTTTTCTAATATTCTATTTTGAGGGCAGGGCGCGCGTTGTTTTATAAAATAAAATCGTGTTCATGTTGCCCATATATGTAAACGCCATGATTGTAGGCTGTATATAAGTAGACAACATTTTTATATACGTATATACATTTTTATCACATGGTATATACGCACAAAAAACATATTTTATACATACCCACTTTATTATGCGTTGTTATATATGCATACACTAGCTTAGTTTTTTAAAAAAATTTTTTGAAATAAATGTTTTTCTAATAAATTCTCACGAACATATTTCATTATTTTCAATTGAAGTATTTAAATTCTTACATGAGCCATTTTCAATATTAAATTGAAAATATTTTACCACATTTTTAGTTAGCTTATGTAGAAATTAAAGAAATAGTCGAATCTCAAAGTGATAAAACAGGAAAAGAGCGATAGTTCGTAGGCACCCGGTAGGAACTATGTTCGTTTTACTATACATGGTGTAATTTTAATTTTTTTGGACTGTATAGTCTGATACTGGAAAAAACGGGCTAATTAACCCGTTAAGGGAAAATGTGAATCAAGAGAAAATTTTAAGCGATTTATTTATTAAAATCAGTTAAACACATTCTCTAACGAATAATATTTATATATTGCAGTTTTTTTATATCTTTGATATACTTATAAAGTGATAGGTTAAATTTAAAAAAAAAAAAACAGTTTTTGCTATCACGCGGTTAATGGGGGGTTGTTGAGGGAAATATTTTTCTAAGATCCTAAGTGTATTTCACATACATAATCCTCGACTGACTCCCATCCACTTCACAAAGAGTGTGACCCACACAGAATGCATCGGTGTATACTTTTTTGTTTTCAGTCTAGTTAGATGAGTAAAAAACGGTTTTATAATGAGTTTCGCAACTTTTCTCATAGATTCACCTTTATCGATAAGTTTAATAGCATTGTCCAAAGATTCATGTGTTCCATTTCGTCTTCTCGGTAGACCTACGTCTTAACTTTGGCATTTATATAATAAAAATCAATAAATAATTCAAATATGTTAAAGCGAAAGTATGCACAGGGAAGTCAGATGGTCTCCCTTAACCGATTTTGTGAAAACATGTACAAAATAATGTAATTTAGAAAAAATACAAATTTATCTACTAACATTTTACGTAAATGTTTTTCTGATGTTCAATTATTGCATTAGAATAACATAAAACAAAAAAAAATAAAAATTAAATCCATTGAAGTTTAAGTTGTAGAGTCATTTTCACATCAAAAGCGGAAAAAAACCATTAAGATGCAGCAATTGTATATATATATGAATAAGATATAGATAAATATAATATTGTTATTTTTTGTAGGGGCTGTTATATATTTCTAAGAATTTAAAAACAAATAATATACGAAACATACAGTGATGATTTGTTGAGTTAAAGTGTTTTAAAGTGTTCGTATCTGTTTTTCTGAACCGGGTTAAAATTCAATTTCTATATTATTTAATAAAATAACGTGACTATGATTTAAGAAAATAACCAAAATTATAACGGTGCTAACAATTCTAAAGAGATGAAGCACATTTAACAGGTATTTAACTGCTTTAACTGTTAACAAGTATTTAATTCGGAATATTTAACTGCTTTGATTCAAATATAATCAACTATATAATTCGAAAACCGAAATCCACAATCTTAAGAAATGATTCATGATTCAATGATTCATATTGATGTAAGAACAGGACAACACCGATAAAAAGAAATGGCGAAAAATTAACATACAAAACATACAAAAATTAACAGATTCGACCATGAATCATAAAATAGCAAAAGAACTTGGAGAACACAATTCGAAAATGGCTGCTCTTAGCAGTTTCAAACTAAAACACCTACTTGGAAATGCAAAGGAAAACAGATTATGTATATATAAAATTTGGAAGAATTAAAAATCGTAATAAATAAATCATGTGTAGCCGCTTACTTTATTGAAAACAATCATAAAATCGGTAGATCAAATAGAAACCTTTTAAAATCGGTACCCAACCCTACCGAACTAGATGCATATGAAAGCACATACATTTAAAAAAACTTGGCAAGGAAACCATGAATTTAGATAAACGACTTAAAAGAATTATTAGACTTGAAACGAAATTTGAAATTAACATAATTTACTTTTAGTTTTGTAATATTTATTTTTGAGATTTTTAACTGTCAAAATCATGTGGTCTAATACTTTAATATCATTAGCCGAATACTAAAAACGTGACCACTCTCATTGGCCGAATAATAACCACGAGAGTTTTGTGTTGATTCTCTAAATTACATTATTTGAGAATAAAATTGATCATTTTTGCTTACCTTATTATATTCAAAAAATGAAGTTAATTAGAGAAGTGTTGCATATTTTTTCTTAAAACATCTCAATAATTTTACATAAATGCAGTTACCTGTAACAAATAAAAATATTTATAAATATGCGTATTGAAATTTTAATGAAAAATAAATATTTAAATGAAATAAAAATATTTTTTCAATCATTATAAACATTATAACTTTCTAAAACACTCAATTTGAAATGAATTTAATTCATTTAATGATCAATTTTCAGTTGTTTTTCATATGAGAGCAGATAATCTTATTTATATTTTTCTCATTGTGTAGTTCCAAAAAACTTTTTCTTTATTTAAACTGAAATAGTTCTTCATTGATTGCTACATTGCCTGTTATACTTATTAAACGAGATATTTCAGAAATAAAAGATGAATTAAAAATTCACAACTTACATATTTGTCTATACTGAAATTATGATATCTGTTCAAATGATTAAGTTACTTATTTAGCTGTAATTCTTGTAATAGTCCCGGTTCTGTGAATACCGAATTTTCTTTACGTTTCAAGGACTACAATGCAAATCTAATTCGCTTTTAGAGTGATATATGTTGTGTGTGTGTGTGCAGGTGTGTATATGTGTGCATTTGAAATTTTTCGATTATCGAGAACATATAATGAAATTGACGTTAAACCGCATTCGACGCGTAATTATGTAACTTAAAAGTGAATAAATTTAAAAAAATCGGTTTATCCGATGAAAACAAAAAAGAAGAAATATAATAATCATATTAGAAAAAATTTACAAATTATTGTTTTTGTAGTATCCTCACTAGGAGTTTATTCGCCATGTAGATCTTAAGGGCTGCACCTAGATCACTTGCTATTTTAGTTTTATAAACTAAAATTCCATACAAGCCAATGCGTATCGACTTGTAATTTAATGAAGATATTTTTTTTTATATGAAAACCAAACACGTGTTAATCTTGCAACGTGCAATGAAGAGTCAAATGAAAAAGAATTTTTCAATATGGATTATACATAAAGCAAGGTAAACAAGATAATACAGATAATAAAGAAATTTCAAGGTCTTTCATAATAATATGTATATATATACTTAATCGAAATAAATAAAACTTACACAAGAAGCTAATAAACTAAGCGATTTATGTACCTACCATAAAGTTAATAATGATTTAAAATAATCTTATAGTAGATGAAATCGTAAGTGTATTACATTTTTTTATGTAGGTAAGCAAAATAATAAGAATAATAATAATAATACCTACTTGAACCACATTCGATGCTACGGCAAAGTCAATTAAAAACATATTATAAGACTGGACTTTGTCCTCCAGACTATCTGGAGCTAATGTAGTAAATGGTTTTAAAATGAACTTTAGCTTAGCAAATACGCAGTTTTTATATTATTGTCCATTTAAAATATCGTAAGATTAATCCTGTGTGTATAATGAATTGAAAGATTTATTGCAAAATTAAACCATTAATTTAGATATAAACAAGTGAATATAAATACTCGACATAAAGTTTGAACCAATTTGTTATTCATAAAAGACTGAAAGACTCAAAATATGTAGTCCAAACAGAATTATATGATGTATTTATTATATCAATTTGAAATTGTAAAATCTCATTATAAAAGTAGCATACTTTTAACTCACTTATGTCTAAAATACGTCACCAAAATTTCGGCTCGTTATCTCTTTTTGTTTTTAAATTAGCTTCATGACTCACTGACGGACGGTTCGACATTCGGAAATTGAGTAATTAAGTGAGCCGATGAACACCTATACTAAAATTTTTGTTAGTGGCATCAATATTTTCTAGCGTTACTAACTTAATACTAAATTCTACTATACTCCGTCAAATTATCTTATTCATGTCGAGTAAAGAAAGTTATTTTGAGATCGAAAAAGGTTCATGAAAAATCCAATGCTAAGATTGTTTTAGAATACTGCGATTTTAAAACTACGAAAATCCTACTTAAATTAGTCATTATTATAAAAAAGACGTTAAACAAGCTTAAGTTTATTCATCAATTTAATGGTTCAACTAATCTATAATTGAAATCAAATCCATTCCACACGTTATTTTAAGTTTATTCATCAATTTTATGGTTCAACTAACCAATAATTGCCAGAGAATAAAGTTGCCAAAGTATCACAATAGGGATTCTAGTTAGATTACTTTAGTTGTGGCAAGATTTAAGATTTAAAGTATTCCTACTCAATTCGGATAGTTCATATAGAAGTGACTGACTTATTCAAAAATGTAAATTTTAGTAGCCAAGCATTACCCTGAATAATCATGGTACGGTCCAATTACGAAATAAACAATTAATTAGCATTAAAAGATTATTATACAAATTATTTTAATGTTTACATAAATTTTAAATGTACAATCAATAATTTTACTTCTATATACAGAAGAACCTAAACAAATTTTTCAAAGTTCAAATTCAAGAGTTTCCATGAATATCTTTTGCGTAAATTATAATTGGCCTCGTTAGTTCTTTACATTTTAAAAAATTATGTATCTTTGAGCATTGCCTGGGGTTTCTTTCTTATAGAAATTGAATATAGATATATTTTTTCAGAGAACTCTTAAGATATTCAATTTCTTTTAACATCGCTTACGAAAATCGCACCAAATTTATGTGTTTGTATAATAATAATTAAATGGAAAAATCATATTATTTTGTGCATATAGTTATATATATAATAATATTCTTTTAAATGTATACTCGTGGAATCAAAAAACGCAATGACCTGATTCTTCCACGCTTACTTAAAATTATAAAATACACTAACTAATCTTATGGCATATTTTATAATTTTTTAATTTAAAAAGTATGTTTTGGATAGGTAAACAAAATGAATTCTGATAAACAACTCAACACAATATAACTGGTAAAAGTGTCGCATTTTTTGATTCCACGAGTATATATAAAAGTCTTTATTCCAATTTTATCTTTATTTAAAATTTATCAAAGAAGTCGGAAATATGAGTTCTATAAGTAGTCTTACAAAGCCCCCATTTTGAATGAATATCAGTAAAAAGAACTCAGAATTCTCCTTCTTTTCGGAAAAAGACTTCTTAACAAGCATTTAATTAAGAGGTCTCCAAAAAGAATTGTTTTGAAATCTTTCCAACATAGATGTTTGCAAAACTTGGAACTTTAGATTAAGTTTTATATGGATTTTGTGTGGCGTTCGCACAGTAATCATGCAATTAAGCAAGTATATGCACGTAGATTGACACATATCCTTTATTTTTAAAATCGAAATTATTTATTACATAGTATTCTTTGCACTTTATAGACAGACAAGTCTCTAGTATTTGTTAGGAGAAAGTAGTTCTCACACTAAACTATAAATATATTCAATTTTTATAAATCGCTGCAGGGTATAATTTTTAAATGTTGACCCATACATTTTAACTGTGTTTCTATTTCAAAAAGCATTTGCAAGGTCACTTTTTTTTAATTTTAAGCATTAAGCAATACTTTTTTATTTACCTTTTTTGACGATTTTGCATTTGCAAGCATGCAGAAAATTGTGAAAAAAATATCTGTTTGAAATATCTCATAAGCAAATTAACAACAAATTGCTTGAAATGGTAATGATAGGGACTTTTGCCACCTTCTGTTCGACCAAAACAGAAACTATGGGGAACATGGAAATCAATATAATTGAATACTTAGTCAAAGGAAACTCCAGGTGGGCAGATAGCTGGTTACATTACATCAAGTTATGAGTTGAACAAATAATGTAAGGAACTTCGTTCTTGACGTCCTTGAGGTCCTCCGGCAGTACAAATTTTTTATTTTTTAATTGTTTCCATTTGCATGTAAATACCAAATATAAAAAACAAAATTTTGAAACGTTTGATTGACAAAGAATTGCGTTTCCATATTCCATTTAGTTGGAATTTACCGTAAATTCTGTGTGCATTCATTTTAAATTATAATTATATTTTGTTTTGAAGGTGGTTTTGTAAAAAAAGAAGACAACATGGCGACTAGTTGATTTCTCTAAACATTCAAACATACGAATTAAAATAATCTGCATTAAAATTCTATCATTAAATTTTGCCAAATATAGAGTTTATCAAAGTTGTTTGATTTTATTTCTCTAATATTTTTTGTATTTTATATAAATTTCGAAATATTAATTAACTGAAATGGAAATTCTTGATTTGTTATTGTTGTGTTCTAATTAAGATTATTCAATAAAAAAGTTTTTTCTATCTAAAAATTTTATTATATTTTAAATTGATGAAACAATTTAATACAAGAATATCATGTGTGTGGGTCACACGAATCAAGGGATTCTGTAAATTAATTAACATGTAGTTTGAAAAAACAAGAAACATACTTTAACAACCTTTAAGTTTTTGAGAACATTATTTTAAAAGCGATAATTTTTGTGTTTTAACGAAAATTTAGACTTCAGAAAAACGTATGAAGCTAAATATTTCGTTTTCTAGGGGTGTAAGTTATTTGTTGGCATATAAGTAATCTTATTTTATGATTTATATTGGTACGGAACTATTCATTATGTTGATGATACTGAGTTTTTGATTTCTCATTTTGGTCAAATATTAATGTTTATTGATGTTTATTATATTTGACTGTCTTAAATTAGTGATGGGTGTCATAGAGCGATTAATCACGTAAAAATTTAGGAGATTAATGTCTCTTCGGGCATCATAATCATTATGAAGATGTTTCTAAATTACCATGATGTGTGTCTTGATCTTGGTGATGATCAGAATCACCCGAATGCCATTATATAGACTATTTTCAAGATAAGACTGTGCCTATTTTGTGTGTAAGTTCGTGCATAACACCCATAAGTAGTCCGATTTCGACGATTACTAAAACAAGACAATGCTTGGATTCGTCGTACAAAATAGTTTTTATAAAAAAGTTTAAAAGCAAAGCGGGAGAGGTGTAACAAATCGATTTTTAGAATAAACACTTACAAATGACTTAGAAATAACTTTTAATGAACATTAAAAAGTAAAAATTAAAAAAAAAAGGACCGACTTCAAACAAATTAACAGAAAAAGAAAACTTAATTGTAAATTAAATAAATATATCTAAAAATAATTTTCTTTTGGCTAATTACTATTCGCAGTCAATCACGTTACAAGCAAAATATTGATTTGTTATTGTCGACTTTGAATGGTAACTAGTCACAAGAAAATTATTTATTTTATTTTCTGTTTATTTTTTGAAGTTGATTCTTTTTTTTATGAAAAATTTTTATTATAATAATTGAATAAATTATTTAATGTCTTAATTCTACTTATTTTATAAAATTATAATGGCCGAAAATTATTCACCCGTTAATTTAATTTCATAATTTGAATAAAATGTATGTTAGATGTTTGTACAAATATAACTGAATTAAACATGTTGTATTCCCATCACTAAAAATATATTTAATTATGTAAACAAACGATTGTACATCTTAACAATAAAACAGTGCTAAGCAATTATTATTAAGAGCTGAATTAGCGATAAAATAACAAAATATAGTAAATAGATGAAGCAACTGTGGTCGACCATTTCACTTAGGTGTTAAATAAAATTAGGTACTGAGCCATATAATTAACATAAAGTTGATTTTGTCGTTATGATTTCTGAAGGTGTAATAAGATTATTTTTTAATCTATATATATAAAAATCAATTGCTGTTCGTTAGTCTCGCTAAAACTCGAGAATGGCTGGACCGATTTTGCTAATTTTGATCTTGAAATATTTGTGGAAGTTCAGGGAAGGTTTAAACGGTCAGAAACATAAATAATAAGTAACGGAAAATACTATAAACGACAATTTAATTTTCGAATACAAAATGTTCCTAGCTGTGAAACATCTTTTGTCTTTTTTTTTCTGAAATGTTACAAATCCTATTAGCATCATTTCCATAGAAACCAAAATCTAAATTTGAAATTGAAAATAAAACTTATTTATCTCTTCTCACTAGCAGTATGTCGAACTTTCAACTGTATAAAATGTGCGTATCGCATTGTTCAAGTATTACCGGAATCATTCGTGGTTCAGGAGTTCCATATACCTTTCATCAAGTGCATGAGTACCACAACACAAATTATCGGGTGAACGCGGTACCGGATGTACATTAGATACCGAGAATCCGATAAGAAACGATTTTCTGTAATTCTACTCATTGCATCCCCATGAAATCGATGTAATATAATTTAATAAAATGGGAAAATTAACACAGCAACGCGTGAACTGGGCGGGTATGCTTTAAAATATAAATTAATATCATTATTTATTCTGATTTGCCTCAGCTTCATTATTTAGAAATAGAGTGTTGAGAATATTTTGTTATACTTAGAAAATGTTGATGTTGATTAGAAATATATGGCAAAACGACGTTTGCCGGGCCAACTAGTGGATAATAAATTCGAAACAAAAAATAATAATTTTAAATTTGGTTGCTCATTTCGGCCAGGACAGATTTTTATTTTATGGAAAATAAATATGCATTTAATAAAATTTTTAATGGAAGAATACGTCTTACGTTCTTAAAAACAGTAAATGTTAACTATAGCATTATTTAAGCTAACTGTCATATCAGTACTTGAGTTAATAAGTGTCTATAAGAGCGAAACTTTGATATCTAAATGCATTTGGTATTTTCACATTTCAATTTGATCCTAGTTACAAGGGTTGTGGACACAACTATTAACGTTTCTATTTTAAATTAAAATTTTAAAAAAGTTAATAAAAAAATAAGTACTAAAACTCTCCTACGGTAGTGTGCTCCTCATAAAAGTACGAAACAAGGCATGATTATTATCAGAAATTATGTAAAGTGATGTTCAGAGGATAGCGGTGGTCGCATGTTTCCTCGCCTAAAGAGTTGTTGCTACTAAATGATACATATTAGAGATAGTGTTTCGTACTTTCATGAGCACATCACCGTAGTAGAATTTTAATATTTTTAAACTTATTTTTTATTTAAAATGTAGCTGTATAAGAGATGGTGAATTTAAAAAAAAAAAAATGAAAACAACATTATTGAGACAGTTGCAATTATTTTATTGTTCTGAGTGAAAATTTGAAATTTTTCCCTACATTTTTCTTTTTATATATTTGTATGGTGATATCATAAACTATCGGAAATAAGTATCAATATTTATAGTTTAATACCAATACTTATCGTGTAAACACGGTACACAACTTTTTATATAAATTATGTAATATTGATTACAATTTATTTTTAAAATACTACTTATATTGCAAATTTTTAAATTGTTATTAATTAATTATAATTAATATTAAAAACCTGCTTATGTATAGGTACTGGTGAAAATAAATAACTATCATATCAAAGGAAAAATATTTGCTATGTTTTCATTTAGAAATTATTATTATTATTTTTAAATTATTATGAAATTCATTTTTCTATACTTTTGATGTAAAACATTTTTAGATTTAAGATTATTTTTAACTGATAGATTTTCAGTTGTGAAAAAATGATGATCAAAATGTTCCTTTTTTATAAATTTATTTCTATTTATGCTGGCATAAACCACAACAAAAATGACGATGGCTAAATACTTCCTACCTTTTAAAGATTAAAAATAAAAGAATTTTATAATACGTTTGCCCAAAAAGCAATACGACTTCTGGAATAATCTGGGATTTGTATATGTAAATTGTCATCCAAAAGTCCTCAAGGGATCAGAAAATGGTTTCGTGAACATGAGTTTTAAGTTGCTTGCAACCGATAGATAAAACTACCACAGGTATGTGCACACAGCCTTTCATAAAACTTAAGTTTCATTAAATTCAGGAAACAATGTTTCTAGAAATTCATTAAATCGGTTTCTTGTTGCTTCAGTTTCACGTTTCATCAGTTCTAGTGTAGTTTGTTTTATTACAAAATACAATTGGACTGATTTTATTAGTGTTATTTGTTATAAGTGGATCCACTAGTTCTACCAAGCGATCAAAAATTGACTTTGACATCCGAAAGGAATCCATAAATCAATATGGCCATGTGCTAAGCTCGCGATCTACAACAATACCGTTGAGTGGCCGATTCCTGATCAACGGGTGATACATGTACTTGCGTTTTTTTCTTATTTCTTAGCCACCACCACAAAAGAAGTACATCATCGTCAGAATCCATCATGAAAAATCATAGAAAACTAACTGTTGCTTCTGGATACACGTTCCAATGAAACGGTATCCTTGACATACATTAGATGAAACCAGTTTCTACAGGTGAACTGCGATTAAGATTTTATAAATATAAGTTAAATTTCCATTTTCAGTAAATGGGTCTACCAAAATCGGATAAGTAAACGGCCGGGCTTTGATTATTCATATATATATAACATATTTATCTACAAGCAAGGCGATTTGTTTATCCGATTACTTTTACTTTTTAGAAATATTTAATCTCTAGTAAAACCACTTTACTTTATAATCATACTTGTATTAAAAGTTAATCGGAAAGAGTATTTGCATAAAATAAATTTAAAAAAAATTAATTATATTTTTCAAAGAATTAATAACTGTGAAATTTTTTTAATTTATATGATCAATCAATAAAAATGTATTCGGATATCCGAAATAAATAAGTTTAATTTGAAAATGAGTAAATAAAAAAAAAATTAGAAATTAGTTGGTTGTGTTTTAATAGTTCAATTTTATTTCTTCATTATATTAATTAATTGAAAGGAAATATAAATTTTAATATTCACAAGTTTAAATAAAAATAAAACTTTCACAAATATTTAATTTAATAAATAAATATAATTAACCATATTTAAATTTAACCAAAATTCAGTCGATTAATCATTAATCATTGCATATTGTGTTGTTTGCAATATAAAATTTGTGGTAGGTAATTTAATAATATAAACATATTAAAATTATCAACATTTTTCAATAATTTATAACCATCAACAAAGGCTGTCTACAACGTGGTTGACGAAAAAAAAATTAGTATTAAAAAACCAAAGTTTAAGTAATAAGGTGCCAGAAATATGCAAATGAGTACTCTGGTTTTTTTTAGACAAAAATTCATGGATAAACCTGTATATATCTATAATATTAGTGACCTATCAATTAGTGAAATTATTTTAGCCGAGCAATATTTCTTCATATTTTAAGCAAAAAGCATGGATGTTTGGAAATGGAGTTCAAATAGCCAGTCTATCGGCAATAATTTAGAAAATAAACCAGCATACGAGTCGAAAGCCACAGTAAATTCACACATAAAATTGATTCTCATTAAATAAAACATATAAAACCATCTCATTGATTACAGAATTCAAACAACAATATAATAAACAAGCGACGGTAACAACTAACAGAGTTCATAGTTTAGATACTCGACATACGATTACTTATCATTGTTTGGACTATTTTTAATTAGCATTTAAAAAATGCAAAAAATATCCAGTCTATACAGTTGTACATGTATAATAATTATATGTATTTTTTATTACCAATAAGTGATTTCCTCTATTTTTTATAGTTTAAAAGTTGGATCACGAATCCATTGGACCCAATGGAACGATTTTACTTATTCACGAAAAAAACTAATTTTTTATGTTTTAACTCTATATTTACAATATTTTTCTAATTTTGAAGTGGAAGTTTGATTCCAAAATGCTAAAAACTACTACATTAAATCCGTTAATCCGTTTCAAAAATTTACATTGAAGTTCTTCACGTGGTAATAAAGGAACATTAAAATATAATGATTATTTAACAACACACATAAATGTCGCAATAAATTACACGCTTCAAATCATAGATAGAAAGGTATTTTTTTATTACAATATCTAATTACCATACAATTATTCTGATTTAGCACGTATTTAAGGAACATATCCTGTGCAAATAATGACATATCATCGTCAATAACTACTCTATGTGCGTTTAATTCTTATAAAAAGTTATCATATATAAATCCATATTTGTATTTTTTAAATCGAATTTCAACATTTATAGTTAAAGGTTTGATTGAATTTGTTTTATATATGGATATAGTTTAATTGTAATACCTTTTAAGGATTTTTAAGCATTTAAAATTTTATTATAATGGAATAATTAGGAACATTAAGGAAGACAATAAAAATGTAAAGTATTTGTAAATATATTGTTTAGCATGAGGTCAATTATCTACCAATTTTGTATCTAACGTTGCGAATAATTTTTAACATGATTAGAATTTTTTAATTTGAAAATTCCTAGATTTTACTTTTACGCTATGAGGCAAACAATGAAATTTTTCGAATAAGATGGATGCATCAAGAAATGAATTATTAAAATTGAGGAAACTTTTTTATAAACATACTAAAATTGTAAGTAAATATTTATAGTTGAAGTACTAAACGATATAATAATGTCCACTTATATTTGTTTAATATTAATCAATGGCGGATTTAGGTCAAGTGGCACCCGAGGCACATTAATAAAAAAATTCGTTTTGAAATTATTTAATTTTATTTGGAGAATATTGAATAATAGAATTAATTTCAAATTTTGAACTATTTTTAAATGCTTGCCTCTGAAAATTAACTAGATTGCTCCACACCCAGGGTTACAAGTGTTTGAAATTACCAATTAACAGCAATTTTAAATGTACGTATTAAGATATTAAATTAAAACATTTGATTTTACTATTCAGTTCATATCAAAACAGAACTCTGCAAGAGTAGAACGGATATTTGAAAATAAGAATGGGACTACCTCGAACTGGTTTATTCAGGTTTATGAAACGTGCCTTTTTTAATAAACAATAGAATTTCTCTGAAACTGTTTATTTCTCAGAATCCTGATTTTGGCCAGTTATTGAGCTTATTTAATAGCATCTTCTGATAACATTAAAACTTTCAATCAATGATATAATAACCTTTGCATATTAAAATTTAAAAAACCGCCATATTTGAAAGGATTTTTTAAGAAAAAACTCATGAATCGACTTTTATTTTGTGTATGTTATTTTGTAGACTTTATTAATAATGTAAGTGACTTATTATTTCAATAAAGTGTTGGTGGTGCGGCCTCAAAAATGTGTAAGAATATTCATCATAAAAATTCCAAGTATAATCAAAAAACAACTTAATTTCTAACAGACCGTAAAAATAATTTAATATTTTGTTTAATTTTTATTTTCTTTCAGAGATTCTTTCCCGAAGGATAATAAGGCAGAATTTCTAAGTTTAGCTTTCGTAAAAACTTTGAACTTAAAACTGAATTAATTTATCTTTAACTGCTTAATCAATTTTTAATAAAAACCATTATTAGAATGAATTTAATGTTTTGACAATTAATAACTTAATTGTAATATAATCAATTGATTTTATTTAAAAAAAAAAAAGTATTATTACAAGTTGAAAAGAAATTATTTTTTATAGTTTTCTAAAATCATGCAATTAAAAAAAAAAATTTCTAAACTACACTACTTCTAAATTACTATAATATAATGTTTATTCTGTTGTAGGTATGTCAATGCACGTAATAAGATCCATAGTTAAATGACCTTATGTGTATGATAATAATTACAGGCCAGTAAATGCAAGTAAGTCATACTTTAAATTTTCTTCACAATAATAAAGTAAACCATATTTAAAATGTTTTTTCTTCATAAAGTAAGTCATAATAATTATTAATAAAACAATGCAGAATAAAATTCTTTTTAAATGAAATTATTTTAACAGGTTTTTGATTTTGTTTTTTTTATGTTCCGAGTTTTTTTACAGCTCAGAGTCAAGAAAAAAACTTATGAAAAGAACAGTTTATAAATATGTATATTTTTGAAATGGTTAAAATTATTTTAACAAAATTGCTACCAAACTTTAAAAAAAAAACCATAAATATGAAAAAATTAGAATTATACGTCGACGATAATTGTTCCAAGGTATTAATTATTATTATTCATGATATTTATAAAACCATTGGCATTAGTCGGCCAGTTTCGCTACGTCAACTACTAATAAGCGCGAAGCTACATTATTAGAATTTTTAAAAGGAATAAAAATGCCAGTCCAGCTCACTTACGAGAATTTATAATTATGCTTATGTGACTTTAGTTGTGTTTTCTAAATTTTAGACTATATTTATACACAACGATACAACAATAGCAAACAGATTAGCTAAAGAACACAAAAGAATAGAAATAGTTTTCTTAGAGGAAAACATTGCTGCATTCTCATCTCACAATACGGTAAATGCATCAATATAATTTTCAATGTAGTTTACTGAATTCTTTTTTCTTCAAGACATTTGCTCTCGATGCTTTTTTCAGCACTTTTAACGTTTGGACGTTTTTTTTTATTTTTTCTAGTTGCATTGAAAGTTTCTCATGGTATTATCATAAACATGAATAAAATTATATAAAAGCTAAGAACATTCTTTCTATCTCTTTCTTGTAGGATTTCATATTTTTATTAACTCTCATACTTTATGTATATTATCTCAATGGGTGGTACATTATAATGAGGTTGCATACTCTATGTGTATTTTTTATAAATCTTGCCGACGCTTTTCGAAATCAATGACATACAACTTTATTTAGGAGATAGAAGAAATGTGATTGATTATGTGGAAATTATTGGCAAATAGTGTTTTTGCAACCGAATTACTTAAATTTAAATATAGATTAGGGTAAAAAATATCATGTTATTAAGCAGTGTTATATTATTTCTAGGTCAATCGGTTCTTTTCATCAACAAAATCAGTTCATAGACAAGAAATCTCCGTTACGTTATCGAGTGACACATTGGCAAAAAATATCTAGATAAAAAAGTGAGAACGTGAAATAATTTTTAAAAAAACGGTGCTTTGTTTGGTTAAAATTTTTATATCTAAACATTTGATTTATTTATTAACAATTGGTGGTCACATTCTTCTACAGTTTTAATAAGCACGAAGGAATTTATAAAATAAGTTGGTTTTATTAAAAATTTATTAAATATGATTATCTTTTATGATGTTTTATTATAAAATAAATACCAACAAAGAATGTAATTTAACATCACTCTCAGATCAGAGGCGGATTATAAATTAACTAATTGTAAGAGAAATTGAAAAAAAAATTGGCTTGAAATATTTATTTAATTTTTCATATTTCTAAAATACGATAATTGTTATTTTTGGAATAAACTCTATGAAATAATGAATTTGTGATTTTTTCCCCAGTTTTGCGGTTAATAGATTTTCAGAAGAAGTACTAATTACAATTTTTCGAGCTTATCGAAATATATTAATCATTCTATAGGGTATATAGTTTTTGATATATGATAATTATGACTTCTTTGTTACGTTATTTGATATATGACTTCTATGTTACGTTACGTTCTGCCAAACTCACCCAACGTAACCTCTGTTAAAGAACTTCTTTCTTAAATGCTAAAGCTTTAATTGTTTTAATCTATAAATAAATCGTTTCATTGAAACTATTAAAATATTGTTTTTTTATCGATAGGTTCAATAAAACATTAATAATATTAATCCAATGAGATTATTTATACTCATAACATCATATATGAGTAAAATTGTATGTTGTACTCGAACTTAACTAAATATGATATGCTCTACTTATCGAACAATGAAGGCTAATAATTCTTACTACCCAAATATACAGAGTGTTTATTGTGATATTATTTAAAAACGGAAATAAAGTTTTAATCGAAATATAATATATAAATGCATTGATTGGTTTCACATTCGCTTGTTAACCATTAGATTTGAATTTGTTTTATCTTGTAAGAAATGTTATCAAGGTTGATTTTGAAGCAAATAACTGAAAAAATATTTATCCAAATTATATGGCATTTGGTTTGCTCAATATTGACATGCAAACGGAGGGCTTGTCGAAGACATTTCCTCAATAACACTTTTCTAAATCGAAATTTTTATCTAAGAAATATATTTTCGAGAAAGCCTCTTTGATAAGCCGTCCGTTTTTCTATCAAAATTATGCATACCAAAATTCCCAACATTTTGATTATTATTTTTTGAGTAATTTGCGCACAAAAATTGAAAGAATTCAATACTCTTAAAAATAAATAATTTTTTTCAAATAGTTTAAAAATTGTGAATGGAAAAAAAGAAATCTAAACTAATTTGTGATAGGGCAAAATAAACGCAAGAGTCCATGGTTTAAATCTTAAGAGATAAAACAATAAGTTAAATACAAAAATGTTTATTTGTTGTGTCATGATCAGATTTTATACATTTTATAAATATTAATAATTATAAACCGTTCATAAAGACATCATAAATTATCCCAAACACATACCGCGATTCTAAACAATTCAGTCAAAGTATATTTAAAAATTCGATTCGATTACTAATATTTGTTGAGCAAACGTCTATTCAGTGGTATCGGAAAAGTGTGCTGGAGATTTTTGAGTTATTGAAAAATAGCTCGTGAAAAAGGAAATTGTGAAAGATAAAAATTTTGCAGTGAGAAAAAACCATGAATTTGATATTTCAAAAAAATATTGTCACTATTTTATTATATTTAAATTTTAAGAAATATTTTATGGACTTATTGAACTTTGGTTTTCATTTGAAAATCAGTCTAGACAAAACGGCAAAGTCAATAAATAAAAATTAAACAATTTCATATAAAATAACAATTAACACGCTATATTTTTTATTTTATATTAGCTTTCTTTACTGGAATTATGAGTTTTATAATTAACAAGTAAAGTTATTGTTATTTTAATAAAAAAAATATTATAATAATATATTTTTTAAACATCTCTGATTATTTCTGCATTTCTTCTTCAAACACATAATTGAAATGTAAAAAAAAAAAACACCATTATGCACTGATTAATATTTTATCACGGTTATATCATATATTGTATTCTGTATAATTCCAGTACAATAAATATTATACATTTAGCGCCACGAGAATTTTAAAAAAAGTGTACCAAAAAAAAACAAAAAAAATGTTTATGTTATAGTAAAATGAAGATTTCAAAAAAGTATATATTCTAAGCAGTAATATTTGAGTTACAAAATTAATTAACGTATATATACAGTTCGTGGATACTTTGTTTAATTCCATCCAAGAAAATATGATCAAAGCGAAAATGGTCGCTTTTGGTGACGTATAATGTTGACTCGAGTATAATGGAAACTATAGTCTTTGATATTACTGTAATTTATTCTTAAACTGTGACATAAATAAAAAAATATAAATATCAAAATATATTATAAATTGTTAATTTGAAATGCAATATAATTCGTATTATTTTTGAGCGCAGCTAAATTATTTGTTACACAAAATAATTTGTTTATGAACAAATTTGTTTTGCTAGCAACTCGAATTTTAAACAAAAATAGTAGTGTTAAAAAATACTATAAAAAAATAATTTATTTATAACAAATTTTTTAATACTGATAATTTTGTAAATATGTTTGTATTCTCTAAGAATTCATTATACCCGATTGTAGTAAGCCCCTTCTAATAATACTGTTAATTTAAATAGTTGTTGTGGTCGGTACATAACGAGGCTAATTACTTTATTTCCCAAATGATTTTAGAATAGTCTAAAGCGAAACTTAGTTTAATGTAATTTTTATTTTATTTATGGCACTGTTTGCTATATATATTTCATAATTTTCGAATTATTCCCTGCATTATAAAAAATATATAGATAATAATTTGTTTTTTAATTGATATGCGTCACACAAATTGGAAATCATATAAAATAGAAATTTAAGAACCTCTTCCCAAACGAGTTCTAGAAGGATTTGTAACAAAATTTAACTCAAATTACTTTATATTATTATTATGTATATTATTAAATACTCTATTTTACGGTTATTTACCTACAAAAAAAAATCTTTAACATAAGCCTATTTAGAAGGGCTTACTTTGATGGGTTTTAAATCATTTTGTATGTTTTCGGTTTCAAATAATCTCGATTTAAAATTATATAATAATATAATTAGTTCCATCACAACATTATATCAAGAGGCTTAACTTCAAAGTTATGCGTGTGATGCCCTATGGCAATTTTGAAATATTTTTATTTTTTTATTTCGGTATTTAAATTTACTTTTTAAATAAAAAAAACTTTTTATGAAATCTTGGGAGGTTCATGTTTTACAAGAATTACATATTGTAGGAATTTCTTTTAAGGTATTATAATTACAATTTTTATTTAACTAAAAGAAAAAAATACACTTACATTGAGTATAAAGACACATGATTACGTTCTGTGGATAATGTATGTATACGCTTCACTAATAACTTTCTGTAAATATTTCGTTTTTATTTTCTATAAAAATTTCTTGGCGTTCTAAAACAATCGAAAATTATTTCAGAAATATAAGACAATTTAAGATACGGACTTGTTATAAATAATATTACAAGTCGTTAACTACACTAGTTTTGAATTTACCCGTATCTCTGAAAAACAACTAGGCACTAAGCACATTAAAATTTCATAGACTTTGATGGCATACAGGCATACAACCATTACTCGTATCGAGTGTATTTAACACTGGATAGATTATTGAATTTCCTTTTTGGAAAAACAATTTTGGGACAAAGTTCCCCACAAACAGATCAGTCATATTGTTGAAATCTTTAATTGCTCGCTAGACTCCGACATGTTTCCAATATTACTTCTAGTTCAAAATTTTCTATCTAGAACCCAAATTGATAACTTGTTAGTAAATGCAACTTTTTAGTCACTATGTTGAACAGTATTTGAAGACAAACCTACCTGGAAAATATGAAATAAATCCCGATCAGGACTGTCTCAAAGTGACTTTGATTGACCAACTTAGTAGCAAAGATTACCGGGCTTATTCTATTGTCAGGCCTCTTGAGCCAAGAAAAAATTTCAAAATGGTGTAATCTTTGCTACTAGGTTCGATCAAAGTCAGACAGTCTTGATCGGGATTTAATTCATATATTATCTAGATATATACGCATTGGATTTATCTTCAAATAGTGTTGCACATAGTGACTAAAAACTGAGCCGAGATTTCCATTCGACAATGTTTAAAAGCATTTTAAGCTACCATTAAATGAAAATTCTAAGAAAACTGACAGATATTCTGAGAAACAAATTTATACACAGTTTAAGGAAAAAAAAATTATTTTAGGATTGAATCAGTCATTATATTAGTTGTACAAATATCATTACACAAATCACTGAAGAATATTCTTTTAATCTGTCTAGAGATTTCAAAATGGTATTATATTTTAATTTCAATTTTCGAGTGAGTTTAATAATTTTGTATCAGAAAACTTATAAAAACATTTTTTCAAAAAAAAAAATAAAAAACGAAATATTTTCTACTCATAATTACTGCCTCGCTTTGTTTGGTGATTTGTGTATGGCATGACATTTGTATAATTAATGAATATTAATGATCATTTTACTATATTTAAAAAAATACTTGTTAAAAGTACTCTGTAAGATCAAATGGATCTTAAAAAGAAATTATACTAATGCTTAGATAAATAAAGCCTTGGGCTTTAGCCGTACTGGCGTCGGTTGTACTTGAAGTAGCAGCCAGCTAGAACTACGTATAGTAGTTAATCTTAAAGTAAGAAACTTTAATGAAAATATGTTTTTATCTAAATGGGATGTCAATCAAATAAATCTTAGACAGATTCCTGTGAGTTTCATTAATAAATCTTTATGATTGTGTGGTTTAATTATATTTAATGAAACAATTTTGCACTCAAAAGCTCTGGTTCACCGTTCTGAATCTTAGGAATTTATTTAAAACTATAAACTACACGATTTTTATGGTGTATTTTAGAATTTCAGTTTTATTTAGAACATCATTTTGTTTATCTACGTTAAAACTTTCAAACTTTCATTGTAAACTGAAATTCTAAAATACACCATAAAAATCGTGTAGTTTAAAATTTTAAATAAATACCTAAGATTCAGAACGGTGCGTTTGTTTTTTACTTTTTTTATTTGATTATGCATACTTAAAAATATCCTAATAAATAGATTTATGTATTATTCGTACCCTGAATAGTAATGGAAAGGAATTCTCAATCGATTGATGCGCTACGCTTGTCTAAATTGTTATTCATTTAAATTTTTTAATAAATTTTACGAAATTTGCTATGTTAAATCATATATCATAGAGTTATCTATCATTTGATTGATAAACTAGTATTTCGTAATCATAGAAATGAATGAAAACCTTTTGATAACGATGCGCATACATTATTATTGTTATAATCGCAATCCCCACAATATACTAACCAAGTATATGCCATATTGTAGAAAAGTTCACATGAAAATACATATTAACAAATTATAATAACTGTAAATAAATATTTACGTTATTAATTAAATTATAAATTTTATTGGGTTGTTATTTCCAAAGAAACAAAATTATTTTCAAGCATTCTTTTTCATTGATGTAAGTGATTATCGAAGAATTTTTAAGATAGTTTTGTGAGAAACCCCAAGTCAAAATAGTTAAAAAAATTAAAATTGTTATAATATAATTTTACCATTCTTTTTTATCATTATTTCATATTTACCAGTCAATTGTTTTTTATAGTAGTAAGATTTTCGGGTACAAAGGATAGTGACAGTATACAAAGCTTAAAAATATTAATACATACATACTTTCATCGTAATACGTACTTCGGTTTATGTGTATATGTAATATTCTATTTAGGTGTATTTTAACATTCTGCATACCAAGAGAAGATAAAAACAACCAGACCAAGATTATTATCGAAGTTGATTATATGTAAATGTAACAAATTTTACATCACAATACGGAAAGAATCAATGAACTTTTTTTTTCTTATCAAATTTGTAATATATTTTTCAACAATTAATTTGATACAATCTTTTCTGTTGAAGTCAATTTAAATTTAACAAAATGTGTTGTTATATACGCATTGGTTGGTGACTTAGGTAACAAAAAAAAAATAAAATAATATTTTACTTTTGTACAGGTAGATATGATATAACCAGAACACTACGGTTTCTTTATATAGTAGTATAGAGAAATGGTTTGCGATTATATTATTTTTTTAAATACCGCAATTCATATTATCTGATTTATATTAAATATTACTTAACACACATACACACTTACATAACTTAAATCAAGTAGTAGTGTATTGTATAAAAAAATGTTTTTTGTGGTCTTTTCAACTAAATATAAAAGGTGGTATATTCTCATTCAATATAGGTACGTACAACACGTCATGCCATTAACCTCTTCCTCTGTTCATTTAAAAAGTTGCTTAATATAAATATGCTTGCGTTTTATTTCAACTGTAGGTAAAAAATATTCTTTGACACCAATACGAAAGTAATTTCTTAAAAAAGTTTTTATATGTTTTTCATAGGGTCAAAAATATTATTGTCATTATAATAATAATAATAATTTTTTTTTTTTATCTACAGATTCATTTCAATTGAATATAAATGATTTTATTTTCTTGACAATATCCAATCAATTTTCTATTTATTTGCTTCTTTTACAACTGCAACTTATTTTCAATAAACGTATTTTATTAAATTTATAATTATTAATGAGGACTCTAGGATTTTTTTCGTTGCTAATTTGGTGACGGTTTGCAAACCAAATTAGCAACTAGTAACATCTCCTCAGAGAATCATTACAACTAGCTAATTCATACTGATGATGACCACTTTGTAGTCGAAATACGTATTTATAAAATACAAAATAATTTGATCTAGGAAATTGGGGAAAAAATCGAAATTTATTCGTATTTTATTAAATATATTTCATATTTAGAGAGAACCAAATACCTTCAAGAATCGTAATGACAGGAAAAAATCGCCAGATATTCCTAAAAAACCATCAAGGGTTCAAAAGGAATAATAAATAAAATAGGTAATGCTATTATATAGTATCATTCTTCGCTGGTATCTATTTCTTCGCTAGTATCTATTTCTTCGCTAGTATCTACTTCTTCTTCGCTAGTATCTATTTCTTTAGGCCACTCTAGTAGTAATATATTTTGCTACATTCAAATAAGATGAAGAATCGGAAGTAATTGGTTCCGTGAGCTCAACATGTTCTTTCAGGAAAATAAATTCTGAGTAGTGAGATGTTTTGTTTTTCGGAGTCGGAATTTTTGGAATAACGTTTTTTTTTACTTATTGTTATAAGATCATTCAATAATAAAGAACGACTTTGCTATCGAGTTTTATCAGGTATTGAACGAATGCTTTTTATACTTATTATTTAATGATCTACATTGCAATACCAAAACCAAAGATCAAAAATTCTACGGGCTCCGAAAAAGAAAACAATTCTTTTTCAGAATTTGTGGAATGGAAACAGTTGTTACACTAATGACAATTCAGTCACTAATTTTTACCTTGATGGCTATCATACTGAAAAAACCCGCTAGGCTCACGAACTAAATTCGTTACTTACTACTCAATTAGGAGCAGAAATATCTCTAGATTAGAAGAAACTAATAGCTAAAAAGAGTAAATTTTGGAATTAGCTGCTAATACATTCCCAGGTTTCACTTATGCTTCTATTTTTTAATATATCATTATGTTCGTAAGTATAAACATTATGACGCCATAAAATGTAATAAAAAAATAGAGAAAAATGGTTCTTACGGGTAGAGGTAATTACGTTCAAAATATAGTAGAAGGCAATATTTGTAAATATTTAAGATGAACACCAAGCATTAAAATGTAAGAACAGTTAGTTAGCCTTTGCAGTTCCAAGTAAATTGTTTTTGTAAAAATCTCAATGGGTGTTTAGAATAATGAACGTGAGAAGTTTATTTGAATTTCTTTAAAATTAATTAATTTTTTTGTTAATTGTTCAGTAAGCATTATTTGATTATGCGCTCATTAATTTAAACCTTGGCCATTTTTTTAATGAAAACAACAAGATTACAAGAATATATAAAAAAAAAAAAACTTACTAATCCACACAGGGTGTACAAAAAATGTTGTTGAGTTTTTTTAATGTCATCACACAACCTCAATACAAAATGAAATTCAACGATAATAGAAGTTATTATTTCTACATTTATGTATTTTAACTTCAATTGATTTATGCTTGTAATATAAAATAGGAAAGAGAACTACTATTTTCGGTTGGATTCCGCGGATATCAAATTATGTATCATGTTCAACTTGGCATTATTAAGTCAGTGCCACATTTCAACGACTTGCAGTATACTCTTACCGTTCATTCATCAGCGAAAAAATAGCGACGAAAGGTTTTTCCACATTGTCGTATAGCGAGTCTATCTATGAGTACTATCTTGAACATCAGCAGTAAAGCAGTTTCCTTAAATCTGCCATATGATGGTTCTCCGTAGGTCTCAGAGAATTCTCGGTACACGACAGCATTTGTACAATCAACTTGTAATCAAATTAACACCAAATGTTAACACAATTTTTGGCTGAGAACATCAAGGTGGTGAAATTATTGAGAATGGCTCTAAAATAAACGAAAGGCTTAGTGCAGCCCATTGTGTCGGTTTAAATCCATCGGTTAAATGACATCTCCATCGAACATCGAACTTGATAAATAAATACAACTGGATAAGGTGACAAAGCTCGGAACGGTAAGTCCTCACAATCACTCATCTTCCATCATGTCTAAGTTCTGTAACGATATTCACTTATGATTGAATAATTACGTACAGTTTCCAAATATATGAGCTTGTACGTTTTTAACATCAACATCAAAACCAGTTAATAATATTCTACGCCTACAGTATAATTGCTATAAAAAAATTTATAAATTTTGCAAACATAGCAGCCAAAATTTTATTTACATTTCCTTAATAAAAAACACAAAAATAAATTCATATATTTAATATTCTTGTTTATAATTTTATTTTATTTATTTATTTATTTTTTTTGTTACAATATTAAAATTCTTTTTAATATTTTAATAAAATATATTTTTATCTTATTTATAAAAAACTGAACCGTTATTTTTGTGTGGTATGAAGGAAATGTTTTTAGTAAAAGATGAGAATTTTTTAGTTCTTTGTCATCATTTTATCAGAAATCTGTATTTGCAGATCATTTTCAAATGTTTAATGTTTATGACGCACGGTGATCACGATTACCTGTGTCGTCAAAATTTAAACAGTATTTTCAGATTACTTTTGATAAAAACTCTGTGATATTAACCATTTATTTAGTACTAAACAGAAAATTTTTTGATTTCATAAATGAAAATCGTTATTAATAAGCCATATTTAAGATTATATTTTAAACCTTTCATTGTTTTGAATACAATATTTTTTCACAGAATTTCTGATTGACGATAATTTGATAATTTAAGTGTAAAGAAAAACACGACACACTATAATTTGTCTCTTTAATTGAATTTACCACGTTATCGACGGAGTACTATGTGGAGACACGCTACATCAGAGGAGAATGATTTATCAAAGAAAGAAGTGAACACGTGTTGTGAGAAAAGAAAATCTGAATAAAAAAATTATAATTAATTCTATTTGAATTTAAAAAATTTAATTTGATCTAAAGTGTCACTAAGGTGATAAATAAACATAACGGGAATAAAATGCTTTAATTGTTGTTTTCTCGTTATTTCAGGTATTTGTAAATATTGTAATAAACCTCTCCATAATTTTAACAAAATTCGTTAAGCAAACCCAAAATTTCCTATATCACACATACAGTGATATAGACGATAAAAAAAAACTTCTTACATGAGTACAAAGAAGAATATTTGCAAATTATTGCATGATTGATCTAGAACATTTAGAGATAGACTCTAGATACGAATTATAGCGATGAAACTATAATTTGGAAGAATTCACGAAGCTATAACATTTTGCTAGCAGCTTTTTTAAGACATTGCATTAAGAAGCCAACCGCCTTAATTTATTTAAAACCACAGAATAAGCCAGTTACCCAATTTTTTTTTTTAAAATCTTGTATCACGTTAAAAACGCATTAATCGTTTTCAAATTTGCACACCATAGAAATTCGGTTACACTAGCAGTTTTTATTAATTTTTAAAAAGGTGAATAAACATAAAAATAAAATGTTGGAGCATCTCTTTTTGTTACATATTTTTTTATATCATTATTTGAACTACTACCGCGTCATATTGGACTTAAAAAATATGGCTGACATATTTAAAAATCTGATAAATTTTCTAAATTTTAAATATATTATAAGAAAAGCATCACTTACTTAGTGCAATGAGACGCCCCACTGACGTTATATAATTACCGATCTCAACCGAACACCAAAGAAAAGCATCAACAGACACAGTCAGAACATGGATGGGTGAACATCTGGGATTGTTGTGTATTGTTATTAGATAGATTGAATATATATTCACTGTAGTCACTATAAAACTTTAGTAGTTGAAAAAGTGACTTAAAATAAAATTTAAAAAAAAAAAAGCCTAATGGAATAATTGATAATTTAAAAATTCTATTAAATTTCGTATTTAAAAATTTTTGAGCGTATCGTATTTTAATAAAAAGTATAGAATATTACACATAAATATTTAAATAAAAATGAAAAACTAAAAATTATATAAATATGGATGGAATGTTTGGTCTAATTTTGTGAATAAAATGACCTTCACGATACAAACAAATAAATTTAACAAAGATCAATTCTATAGATATACTTACAAATCGTTTTAATAGATATATTTAGCTATATTATTTATCTGTATGTCATATCTAATTAATTGTATAGTATAATATTCAATTTGTCGTCATGTTATGTTTATAATTGCACGTGTCAGATTCATAAAATAAATCGAAATGCCATTTGATATTTAATGGTTTTTTTTTTTTTTTTTAGAAAAATTCACACATTTCAATGTTAATGAAAGATGAATTGAAATGTATTCCATGTACAGTGTGATTCATTCACTATTAGAACAAACGCTTTTTGTTCAATTATTTAGATCAAAGAGTTTATATTTCAATGTATAATTTTTATTATCATTTTTATTCATATAATTTTCGAGTTATATTTATGGATATCGAAAGTATTATGTAATTGCTTGCACCAAAAAGAATTTGTTTTTTGATTGACTCTACATATTTAAATAAACAAAAATATGAAAACCTGAATATTCGATGCTAAATAGTTAAAAATGAAACATTTAAGATAGATAAATTAATGCATTTAAATAAGACGTGGACGTTTTAAGACTACCTGAACAACTTTCTTTTGTGTTCGCCTGCCTGACTCATTAAACTCATTTCAAAACCACTGAAAGAAATTTATAAAACTGTTATAAGCAATAATGAAGGCGTTTGGGATGGCCATATTTCAGAATCATCCTTATTATCAATAGACGCTCTGGATATACCACGATCGAAAATAAACTTAAATTTTCCACTTAAATGCCGATAAATCTCGTAAAATCTTTTTTCCGATTTTGATGAATTTTTTATGTAATTGCGGCTATAGACAAAAAATAACTGCTATTAAAAATTATATTTTGGTGGTGTTTCATTGGGATAGCTTCTTAATTTTATCAGATATGTTTCACACATAGTCAAATCCAATAAAAAATAATTTTTAATTCATCGAGTTTAAAACAACAATTTGACTTAGATAAATAAAATTAAATCTGATAAAGAACTTCAAACAACATTAAAACCGTATATTTTGTAATTTTTAATAAACATGAAAGATTCTGGTCGGTACATTTTCTTTTTTTTTTTTGGATTTGTGTATCCAAGTGTGATGAACAAAACATTTATTCCATACACGAAATTTCAATGCAATCACATTTATGGCTTGGAATATTATCTCTGAAATAGCGCGCTGTTTACTATTTGAAAATAACTCAGTAATAATAATACTATTATTTAAAAAAAACTATGTTCTAAAATATAAAAGAATAATGTAAATGATTCTAAGTAACTGTGTTATAATTTTTACAACAAATTTACAGTTAAGTTCCATAGCATTTTGTTAAATTTACTCTAATAAAAATCTTTTGTTTTAGATATTATATACATATTTAACGTAGATAATAAAACGTAGATTTAAGTATTTGCAGAATTCTTATTTTTATTTAAATAAATAATTTTAATTAAATTGTTTATTTAAAAGTATCCTCTAATTAAATTAATTTTTGTATGTATATGTTCTCACAATATTTTTCATTACTTTGAGATATTTATGGATTAGTAGAGAAAAATTGTATTGCATCTTGTAGTGCATCCTGACCTTAGTCTAAAGTTTGTAACGCTAGCAAATATCTAAGGCACGGACAAAATTTATGTATAAGGTGTTCATACTATAAACTAATTAGTTCATTTTAATCTTCGTCATGCAGATAAACAAAAGGAGATAGCGAGTTGAAATTTTCTTGGCGTATTCTAGACCTAAAAATTAAGTTTTAATATGTGAATGAACTAAATCGGTTCATTGGGTCCAATGAATTCATGGCTCAATTTTGATACCATATTAGATAGAAGAGAAATTCCAAAACCAAAAATATTTGGTTTTCCAAAAATAAACAGCTCTTGTTTTAAATTAATTAAAAATTAACCTTTCATTGAAATTCAATCATATGTCGAGTATTTAAATAATTAGCTCTGTTAGTTGTTGGATTTTTTAAAATTTTATAATATTGAGGTTTTTAGAAAATAAATTATTTTCTTACCAAATTAGCGCTCTGCCACTTTTGTTTATTTTACCAACGAGTTGAAACCAACGTCCGTTTTTGCTTTCTATTTTGTTAAATACATGCAGCCATTCAAGAGTTTGATATACAATGGACGTTCTAGCTTTCTTTTGTTATTTGTTTATAATTTTAAGAATGAACTTTATTTTCAGTTTTATGAAGAATTTTCAGCTTTTATAGAGTTCAAAATATTTCTATAAAAAAATAATAACATAATTAAAACCTTAATTGATTTCATTTTTTTTCAAATTTTGTCGAGATCAATCATAATTTTGTAATCGTAATTGGAAAAATAATAAAACGCCAACTGGATAAAGTTATTATAAACTAATAATTCGATTTACAATACTTCATACTGAAATTTTCAAAAGAAAATGAATTTATTCTAGAAATATGCGTAAACAAACATCAATTTTAAATTACTAATTGAATTGAAAAAATTGTTTTTAAATTGTTAAATATGACCTTCAACTCTAGCACATAAGATAATTTAAAAATAATCAAAATGTTCACGACGATATAAAATAATCAAAGACCCATAAAGAAAACAATTAAATTAATTTTTTTTTAATTACTACATAGAATTAATGTTTTAATTTGAATTAAATAGTTAAATTCTTAGAACACACCTTTCATTAAAAAAAAAATGGTCAAGTATAAGAAGGTTCCGCATCATAATTTTAGCAATTGTCTTATAAGGATTTTTTTATTTTAAATTTAAAAAAAAAATCACATTGCAATCTATTTGCTATGCCCTTTATTAAATAAAATCGCTCTAATTTTAAGAGCGGTTTTATAGGGGTCTCTATTACTCTGAAAAATTTTGAAAACTTTTATAATTTAAAAAAAATGACATTGGTAGAATATTTATTCATTTTAATAAAAAAAATATGTTATAGAAATTTCCTAATCAAATATATTTTAATCATCAAATTTTGAAACGTTTTTATGAAACGTAATCCTAAAAATAAGCATTTAGATAATTACGAAAACACACGGTTTGTAATCAAAATAAAACAAGATTTTTTTATTAAATACAATATTTTATTGTTGTCATTTAAAAATGTCATGATTATTATTTGGTCGAATCCGAACACCTGTTGAACAATCAACGAGGCTTGTTACTTAATCCAATTTTTCGAAGCGTTTATTTGACTTAGCTTTTCTATAAAGAATATATAAAGAATATCGGTTGTCACTACAAAAAAATAAACGTTAATATTCAATGACATAATATTTAATATTTCAAGAAATTATTCAAAAACATCAATTCTGTTGAATGACATATCTAATCCTGCATTTTAAATATGATCGATCCTATATTATCGATTTTTTCCAAATATTTTGTAACAAAAACCTCATTTTACATAAAACGCCGATCCGAACGAATTTTTGTATTTTAGCCATACATCATTTGTTATATTTACACATCATTGTAGATTTTTTTTCTAATTTAATCCTTGGATGTGAAGATAAATTTTGCACCCACTGGTAATCATAATTGAAATTCCGGAAAAAAAATTTTTATACTCCACATATATGGAATATTACTGTTTGTAACACTAGCAAATATCGAAGGCACGTACAAAATTTTGGTATAAGTGTTCACAGTATCACTCATTAGTCCCGTCTATCATCAAGATAACTCAAACACAAAAAGTGAGATGATTACGAATAAGCAAAATTGGTCCATTGGATAGAATGGATTCATGCGCAATATCAAAAAAGTATTCCAAAATTTTTATTTGAAATATTTTTTTCGGAAACTGATAAGATTTGTCACAATTTCACCTCTAATTTACCTAATAAACACATTTAATTATAATACATGTTTTTAATATATGTGTATTTATAACTGTATGGATTGCATATTTAAAGTATTTAATAAATTCTAACAATTAAGCATGGTTCAAACATTCATACTCAACCATATGTCGAGTATTTAAACAGTTGATATATTTACTAATTTCTTTTAATATTGTTAGATACTTCATTCAACAATTGTTTCAGGTGTACAGGACGCCGTTCATTAAATAGTCAACAAAATTAAAAGCATAGTGATGACAACATCGTATATTACGTACTAAAAGTACTCACTTCATAATATAAAATGTAATTACGTTTGTCATGTAATTAGAATTTGAAAGAACCTTGAAATAGCTAAAGATGACTGCTGTTTATGACAGTCACGCTTTATATTTCTCTATTCAAGTTTTTTTTTTTCTCGCATTTTATATAAAGGAAATTAACTAATGTCAACTCATTTTCAAGTACTTTTTTTTTTTTTAAATATACGCTGTTTTTACGAAATATGTTACCTTTAACTAAGAATACCATTAATTTAATGTGATAAAAATATTTTAATTTTTTTTTATTTTTATGCTTAAATCAAGGAACGAAAAATAAAGTTACCCAAAGTTTTGACAACTAGGTTTTTGAGTTTTACATTTGTTTTTTTTAAGTTTTGAAGCGACTTACAACATTTCAAAGTAGGGAAAACTGCATTATATAAATTAAAAATTTTCATTATAAAAAAGAAGGATAGAGGGGATTTCATGATAGCGTGACCAACAACAGATTAAAATCTCTTTTTGCAACTATATCAAAAACGATCACGCATATGGAGGTAAAGATGTCTATATAAATAAACATTATTAATTGAAAAACGTGTTCCAACAAACCTATAACCTATAATTTATAATTTAAATGTTGAAAATTAATATTTTATCATTTTTATAATATGGAAATAGAAACTTTATTTATATGAACAAAATAAAAATACATATAAAATACAAGAGGACCTACATATTTATACTTATTATCAGCTTGAATGTAAGATGATATTCACCATATGTATTTTAATATAAAGATATAGTGATGCCGCAATTATAAACAAAATATAAAATTACTTTCTCTTTTAAAATATGAGAATACAAGTCTATTGGTCGATATACAGTGGATTATATTTAAATAGTTATTAGGACATTTAAGTGAGATTAAATATATCATTAATTTTATCAAATAAATAAATATTTTGCTCGTGGCGTTTTTGTTATATGCACCTGTAAGCAGAAATTCTTTTTTTCAAATCGAAGGGCATCAAATGAAAATATGTTTTGTTTAGTGTCACTTTCATTCACTGTTATTCGGTATTATCAGGTAGTCGTTCTTAATAATGGACGAGAGGCATGACATATCAGCTTTTCTTGTTGTTTTTTTTAACCAATTCCTTTTTTTTATCAGTCCATAGCAATTATTTTTTGTGGTACCGGTTCGAATCGAATTCATAACCTACGTAAACGGTGCATATTGCAGCTGTCGAAATATTGAAGTTTGAATGCTAGAATGGATGAGATTTAAAAATTATTTCTCATAATTGGAAGAAGTATTAATTTTTTCAACGCTATCAAAATATTTGTATTATATTACACCATTCAACCCCAGTGCCCATAATCATTGATAAATATATTTCTAAAAAATTGCATATTGCTTATTTATGATTAGTGTTATTAGTTTTACCTCTTCGTAAATTGGGAAAAGTGGGTCGTTTTCTTTAAAACTGTACTATTTAAAAAAAAGCACAAAATCTCTTGAATACGTGAACTCATAAAGCCTAGTACACACGTGCAACATTCACGTGTACCACCGTAACGCAAATTTGATGCGTAACAGAAACCTTTCTGTGGACGTGAAGGTATAACATCGTCGTGGAATAAAATTGATTCGCGACGATGTTACATGGCGTACCACAAATTGTCGGTAAATTTAAATCGCATTAAAATATGTTGCTAGGTGGAGTTACGAATAGTATGGACTCAATATTTGGATATGGAATGGAACTAACAAAATACAAAATTATTTATTGGAATTTATTAATATAAATACTTATAGTGCAGGTACTCTGTTGGTAAACAGATGGAACGATATGTAACACATAGCAGAAGCGTAACATCGAAACGCCTACAAAACAATGGTCTTGTATGTATACTGCTTTAGAAGGCCATTTGACCAATATATACAGTATTTTACTTTTACCGACATCTTTATATTCGTAATATATTTAGATAAATTTATCTATTTAATAAATCGAAAGTTGTCACAGAAATGGAAAGATATGTCGTCTTTGGTGTATCAAGTAATACACCGTGGTGTAAATTTGTCAAACACATAAACAAACAAATTTCATTTCTTCTACAAAATCAGTTTTTATTTTTTAATTATAAAATCATATTGGAAAGTCTCATATAAACAAGAACAAGTGAAACACTATAAATATGAAGAAAAAAAAGTGTTTTGAATGTTACGATAATTGACCGAAATTCTGTCAGCTAAAGGCTATGGCAATTTATTTTACTTTCATTATTAATTAGTTCATTTCTTTATTATTATATTTTTTGCCTCTAGTACATTATAAACTGTCGATCTTATAGTAAATATACTACGTATATTATTAATAATAGTTTTTGTTAATTACAATATTTTTAAACTTTTATGCGTGGATTAATTATTAATGATCTTTAAACACATTCCACTAGAGAAACTCAGCTCAGTGGCCGAGAGAGCTTAGGTATTACGTAAAAGCTTCGCTACTTCAACAGGGAGACTAGAGGTTTGATAGTTCTTGTTAGTCAATTATAATTAACGGGGGCTTAACTGATTAGACTATTCGTTTTTAGTAAATATCCTTTCCTTCAGCCACTTCATGAATTGAATATTTCGGAAGTAGCTTAATATATTCTATAGCAGATGTGTATAACTGAGAAACGGATGAACAAAATATAACCAGAGGCTTGAAATTTTGGTTCCGGTTTTAGACCCCAGATTGAGTTTAAGCGATAGAACATATTTGAGTCACATTGTTTCATGACACATATTTTTGAGTGTAAAAGAAAACTTTTAATGGTTTATTCTTAGAAGCAAACCATTTGTGTTTGATAGAGTGTTTAGATTCGCCACTTAAAACTTAACTAGCACATACATTAATAACTTTACATACACTTTATTGTATGTATAACATATTTTATGTATTTTAAAAATTAAAATAATGTTAAATAGTAAAGCTCTAATAAATATCGAGTATTTAAACAATTAAAACATTAATTTCTGTCAATACAAAAATAATGTGAAACTCAAAACCAATGTGACATTTTTTTTATACATGCCACGAGATTCGCTGTAGTACATTATTTGCTCTAAATAGACCTATGATAAAGGTAAAATATTATAGCGAATTACGTTCCAGAAATATATTTAACTTTGGAATATTTTACTTATTTTATATTATCACATTTTTTAGATATTTTGGATATTTGAGATGTCTTATATATTTTTTGTATTTGTGTTTATCTGTTGGAAGTAAACAAATTTTTCAAATATAAATACAAAATTGTTTATTCTACAGTTTTTTAATCGTTTGGCTTGAACACAATTAGGTATATGTTTTGAAATTATAATTTTTTAAAATATCTATACCAAGTTTTTATGAATGTTTATAAATCAATATTTTAATTTATTTTTATGGTGTCAATGTCAATAATTTAATTCATATTTTTAACATATGTTTAAGTAATACTATTCTCTATTTAGAATGAAAATTATTTTTTATTTTACAATGTTTTTTTAAAGTGCTAGATTAAAACTTAGAATAAACGAATAAAACTTAAAAGAAATTATAAAACTACCATAAATTATTTTCGAACACCTTATGGAATTTGTAAAAAACCAATTTTTGATATTGTAAGGAAAAGCTGGTGTTATTTAACGAGTTGTGATGAGTTTTAATACAAATATCAAATATTGAAATCATAAAGTAAATCTCACCATTTAAAAAAAAAAATGTGAACATTTTTTGTACTATGGATTTAAAGTCTCACACTTGAGCAGTGTGAGATAACATTACTCTTGTGTCAATCGAAGACATCAATCCCTTGTTAAACAGTCTTATTAAGCATTTCCACACAAAAAATTTAAATTGTGAGGAAAATCGTAAAATGAATTCAGTAAACTGCATAACCGCAGAGCATTTAGGATAAGTACTCCATTGGTTTTGCGCCTTTTTTCCTTTTTTTTCGTAAATATTAGCATTAACCTAAAACATTTTATGATATAATTAAAATCAGTGTAACACTTTCTTCTGGTTTGAAAATTCTGAAAGGTAAGTCGTTTTCTTTTCCTGACACCGTAAATTTTCGATTGAACCATAAACTAAAAATTAACGGAAATTCGGTATTTTATCTTGGGAAGATCATTCAATCACAAATACATAAACCGTATCCAGGCAAGTTGAAAATTACTATTACCAGAATGTTTCAAATTTTAATAAAAATATTACGGTAACTTCCTGCTTGTTTTATTAGAGCTGTGAAGCCAAAATTATTGTGGTATAACTACAGTGTTGTAACAATTTGTTTATATAAATATAACAAATGAATATTCGACCAATTATTTTTCGCACAATTGAAATTGTTGGACAAGCATTCTAAATAATTTAAAATTAAAAATGTATCTAACCGAACCACCATTCACTTTTTAAAACAAATATAATAAAAAAAAAAATACTTATGTTTGTTTATTTATTAAACAATGTACTATGATTTATTGTTATAATAACAAATAATAATATTATAAGATTGTTTTTTTTTTAAATTAAATATTTTAAAATCGTTAAAATTTGTTTACGTAATAACAATAATAAGTATATCAAGTATTTTGTTTGATATGGGAGAATTTAATTACAAAAATATTCTATTATATATATTTTATAAATAATCCGTGGGTTTTAATCATTTGATTGTTTTCTCGATTGTTACACATTTTTTAATGTAAACAAAAAAAAAAATGTAATATATAATCTAAAAATTTCGAAATAATGATTGTAATTTTCTTTTAATATCTGTACATAAAAAATAGAATTTTCAATTTACATTTGCGAATGGTAAACAAACGCTAGTACAGATATTTCCGGACATCGCATATTAGTAACATAATTTTTGGCCATTAATAAAAACGATTGAAACACGTTCATTAAACACTATAAATTTTCAATGGGGTACTTTCGGTAGTAAAAACTAAATAATGAAATTTGGTAAAAATTAAAATTTATGTAGAAATTTTCTTAAATATTCTAAATTTGATTCATTTATTATCTGAAAATTCAAATTCGATATTTTTATTTTTGTAAAATGTGACATAAAGCACTAGGCTGCCATTGTGTAACGTCATTTTGGTAAAAATTATTAATTGTCCTTGTCAATTCAACCTAAACAGTAATCTAACTTAGTAAACAAATATTTGAAACTGTTAAGTTATGTTTTCGATATATGTGTTGTTATATCAGTATTCTCAATATAACGTATCGACATTACGTAAAAAATCATAGACAGCGTATTTTTCTGGAATAAAAGAAGTTTAAATTTGTAATTTTATGGCAACAAATCGTGTTTACTTTGTTAAAATACTTATTTTTTGTAACTTTTTATTATGAAATCAATATTTTGAGGTATTTTTTTAAACATACCCTATTTTGGTGTTAAATAAGTGTTGAAACCAACCCCAACGATCAGGTAACAAATTTATACCCCCATGACGACGAGTTAATTACAGTTCAAAAACTTTAAAATGAACAAACAAAACAAATTCATATCTTTAAAATATACTATTTATTGGACTTAAAAATTAAAGTTAGACATTTTACAACGATTATTATTGTATACCAAAGGCTATTGCATTCATAGTTTATCATGGTTACATACATTTTCAACTTACATTACAACCTTAATTTTTCATAATAGCATCAAACATTAAAATATCAATATTTTTTCTGTACTTATATATAGTAGTAAATATTATCGAATTTTGGATATTTCCTTATTTACTTTACAAGAGACATTTTTCGACCACGAGTTACTATGGCCATAGGACATGTTCTAAGAAAACTTATGAGCGTACTTAAGAGTTTGTATGGAGTTCAACATATATTCTTAATTAAAAATAATCATAATAAAAATTACAAAATTTAGTTCACATAATTACAGTAGGAAAATCTATTATTAATTGTTTAACTAAGATTTTTGTCTTTATACATCTCCACCCACCACTTAATGAAAGTAAAAAAAATATCGCGAAAAAATTAATTAAGATTTAAAAATTTCAATCATTATTTTAAATACAAGAAGTTTCACTTTTAATGTCACAAATTTACAACAAATACACACAGAAAAAAAATTAATTAAGTTTTCAACATTCGGTGGTTTTTTTTTCGGTTGAAGCAACTCTAAAACTGAAATAATTCTACATAAATGAACTGCAAAGAATTTTATTATTATTACATATTTATATTGAAGTGACGAAATTTTGGTAAAATATCATTTCAGTTAATTTATTTGTTATAAGTTTATACTTTTGTCAAAGGTATACTTAATTTAACATTAACATTAAAATAGAATTCTAGAGCTAATTATTTATTATACAAGTTTTGTAGAATTTTTTTACCTTATATTGGTTTTAAAATAAAGACAATGTTACTAATCTAAATTGATCAAATTTCAATAATTAAAGTTTAAAAATAAGAATTTACTGTCAACAGTAGAAATGTTTTTTAATTACTACATTCAATGCTTATCTACCTTCAAAGCATGAAAACGGGCGTAAGACAGAACGTATATATTCTACATAGATATTTACTCTATAACGTTTGGAAATATAACTATGAACTATACGAATCCAGTGTTTATGAACTAATGCGTATCTTTGAACTAAGTCTCTCTACCTCTCCAAATTGCCAAATTGATGTCTCTCATACATTGTAGGTATTCTTTTTTTCTGGCAGATTGTTAATAATATAATCTTATTCTAGTCTTTATCGTACATGCATATATAAATTCAATTTCAGGGACTTATTTCTTATCCTTCTACCAGTTTTGAAATTTAAGGATAGCTAATACCGTCCACAAAAAACTTCCAGATGATTATTTGAATATTCTATATGTAAATGTCATTTAATATTTTATTTTTCATGATACTTCAAACCACCGCCCAAAATGGGTCACTGGTTCTTGGTCTATTACGCAATATTAAAAGAAAATAATAAGTTACATTAAGCTTCGATTGGTTATATTTATATTTCCAATTGATAGAATATATTATACGTGCAAAAGCTACGTATAAACCATACGTGTTATTTTCCGGTAATATTTTTCTAAATTAATAGAAAATACAAAACGAAAAAGGCCATTCGGGCATATAGCTACGTTTTATACTTTTAAAAATATTGTTGTATAAGCAGTTTCAGGTACGAAATTTTTTCGATAAATATTGATATATAGGTATGTTTGATATATATATTTAATTACCGTATTTCAAACCAAGTTCACCATTAATTTAAGTAGAATAAAGTTTTAAAAAGTAACATACAAAAATCATTAATTGTACAGTTTTACATGAATCACTTTAAAAAGTTTACTCATATTCAATAAAGTATAACAAATGCTATGAGTTAAGTATAACTTACTCGCAAACTCACTCAATATAATAGATATTGTATTTATTATACTGTTAGCATTTTTATTTACCGCTATTTTCATATTATAAACAAATGAACATCAGCAAACTTAAACAAATGCACATCTTCAATAACAATAATCTTCATTTGTTTGTTTTATTTTATGTTTAATTTCATTGTTTTTATTTAAACAATAAATTCATTTATTTTAATTAAAATATAAAATTATAATGAAAATCAAAAAGTCTTCCCGTCAACTCTAGAAAGTCGAGCTTAATGCGAAAATTTTAATGTTTTTATTTGAAAAATCAAGAAAAAAAAGCAATACTTATTCAATTAGTGCTTTTATGAACTAATTTGGTCAATAATTTCACTTACCTATAACGAAAATTAATTAAGTAATCCGGTTAGAAGGGAAAAACTGGATCCACAAAGATTGTCATTCAAAGAAAAATTAATTATTACAAACAAAAACAAAACACTAAAATCAGAACAAAACACACTTTAACAATGAATTAAAAAAAAAAAAATTGAAGATCACTTTTTTAAACAAACTGTTATTTCTGTATTAATGATCATCGATCGATAAAAGTTGTTCGATTGATTTGTTATATAAGGTTTTTAAAAAGGGTCCTAATAATAAAAGAAACCCCTCAAATATTGATGGATGCGTGTTAGTGAAGTAGTAGAGAGTGTAATATTATTGATGTAGTTTGCCGGTATCAAGACAATATACAACTGTATGGCTAATAGACAGGTAAGATGTATAAAACCAGGTAAATAGCATCTTGTGGTATATACACAACAAACGAGTTGTTACTTGACTTTGGAAGTGGACTTTTAATGAACGAACAGACAATGAAATAATATGAACAGACAAACGAAACATAATGAACTGCAATAGAAAATCTATGTTTTATTGTCTATTCACTTCAATACAATACTTACCTTAGTACAACAAATACTACTTAAGCCACTTTCATAAAAAGATGCCCATATACTTTAAGACATATTGTACAATAAACACTAGGTAGGTAAAAATAGATATTTAATATTCTACAGGACATGATAACTACCAGTTTTCCGTTAGATACCTATAGATTTCCTGTCTAGTCTAACGACCATCCATCGATAGGCATATGCATCCCCGGCGAAAATGGGGTAGGCAGTTGAGACAATACCAAACAGAACGTCGGGGCTTCTAAATTCTGTCTTCCATCCCGACTAACAAAGAACTCAATCGGGTATATCTATTGCACTTATAATCATACCAGATAACCATCAGAGTAGTAAAAACCGAAACATATAATAGGTATACTGATGGACAGATTTTGGGGTCTATAAAGTATCAGACCCTCGATCTTTCAGAGAGCGGAGGTGACAAAAGTTAAATTAACGTTTTTTCTTTCAAGATAATTCAAAAAGTTTCCGAGCTAGAAAAAGAAGGTTCAAATAGACATAAAATTTTACTTTAAAAAATTGTTTGTTTTCGTTATTATCAAATATAACATGGCGAGCGGTTCAAAGGTCCAAACATTATACGGATACATACTAAGATTTTATATACATCCTGTAAATATGAAAACTTCTAAGCAGCATAACTTGAAGAGACTAATTTAAAAGTTATAATAAATCTCTGAATTTTCCAAATCTGGGCAAATTTTAAAGCGAATGCACGAATATTATGATTTTTAAAAAGTATTGCAATGAATATTTTTAGCCCATTATGCATGCCAAAACTGTTATATCTCCTGAGTGTCTTTATGTTTTCCCATTTCTTTCTACTAATGTGTAATATTCATTTAGACAACAAAAAAACATTTACTCACTGAAAAATTACTCAACTAACTCAACATTGTGTTCATATGCAACGTTAAAATTTAGAAAGCTAAAGTTTTCTTTTAAATTTTTAAAAGATTTCTTTAAAATTTTATATAAAGAAAAACTCACCTTTTTGATATCCAAAAAGTGATATCAAAGAAATGAAAAAAGAAATTCTCGGAGGAACACAGCTAAAATGTGTAATTGACTCATTTTAGTTTTATCTTTGAGCTAATTGACACCATCAAATATGTTGGATTCAATTTATAATGTAATTGGAAGTGTATGGACTGTTTTAAATAGGTTTTGAATATAGTAATGTTATATACTGAACTAATACATAGAGGCTTTGCTAGTTGCTAGATCAGGCTTCATACAATATTATTATAGCTATGAGATAAAGATTATTTAGTTTTTATTGGTATTTCAATTCGTGTTTTTTGATGCAAGTATTAGTAAATAGTATTCGCTTCTAGGTTATAAATAAATGAAAGAAAAGTTTTTTTTTTTCTTTTGCTATTTTCTATCGAACCATACTATTTTGTAAGGGAAACCTGTGCAATTAGTCAAGTACACTAAGGTTCTTATTTCAGAACCCAGTAAAAAGTTCCAATCCATATAGTAAATTGATTTTTTGTATTTTTTCTAAATAATTATTCTTAAATAACTTTTCCAACTCTTGAATATTTGCTAATTCAGAATTCTACTAGTGTTAGAGATGTTTAAAATAAAATTTTGTACAATGATTATATAATAATAGCTGGTTTTTTGAAAGTTAAATAATTTATCCTAAAGAAACATTCTTCAAAAGTATTGATGAAAAATAAAAGTAAAAAAATAACAGGAAAACATGAAAATTTAATCAAAAACATAAACAGTAAAATCTTGCCAACTCTTTAAGATAATCAATACCCAATTTTACTCTTTTTTAAATTTTACTTGATTTTAAAATAATATCCTATAAGTCTGTTAGTAAATAGTAAATATTAGTAAAAATTTATAAAAGAAAGAAGGAACTAAATAAGAAAAATTTGCTTACGACTTAAGATAACCAATGCCCAATTTACTCTATTGTTGAGATTGCTCGATTTTAAATATATTAGCCTGTTAGTTGTTTTTATTAGTCTGTATATTATATTAGTTAGTAGCATGAATATTTTGTTTATATATATAAATATAAACGATATAATAAGTACTTTAGAATTCAGTGGCGTATTGAAAAATTTCCCTAAGCTCATCATTTAACCTCTACGTGAGTAATTTTTAGTACAAAGACATTTCCAAAATGGTAGTTTCAATTTGTTCTAGTTTTAGATAAAAATAAAAAAAAATTTCATTACACAGCCTGTGAGGATTTCCATCGACTTCTTATCAGTTAGAAACTACGAAAAGAAAAAATTGCTGTGCAAAAAATGTTAGGAGAAAGTGTAACAACGGTTACTGTTTTGGAAAAATGCATTCATTAAGTTAAATTCTGCCAACCAAGCAACGCTATATTATTTTTCTTTTTAAAACGTATTAATTACGATTTCTTATAAAAATGTGCTTAAATTGGTAGCATATGCGTTTTTCCCTTTTGTCAAATTGCTTATGTTTTCATTAAATATCATACCTATGAAAAAAAACAACTATCTGAATTTTTAGGATTTTGACTTTCTCTAACTATACAATAGTAAAAGGATGTAATAAATTTTATTCCGGAAAAACGTATTCCCAAAAAAAAAAAAATAATAATAATAATAATAATGATTTTTTAAAATTGGTCTCCGTGGTCAAGATATCTTCTGAGCTACCGACCAATCGGGTTGCTCAATTTAATCTAGTTATTTTCAGGTTTTTTATGTTTTTTTTTTCTTTTTTGATTCAACGTTTTGCTTCAAAAGATTTACAAAATATTTAAATCTTTACAACTTTTATTTCAAAAATTTCTCTGATATAATTCAAATAAAGAGAGAGTTAAGTATATTCCATTATTAGCTTATTAAGTTTTACTGTAATTGAATTCACTTATTTTGTATTATAAGTTTTATTTTTCACTTTGTTCAAATTCAGAGTAAATAAAGAAAATTCTCTGACTCTTCGCGGCAGTAATGGAGTAATCATTTAGTCGATAGAAAGCATTGAAACTTGTATTATGGAAAAAAATCAAACATTTAATTTTATTCCACAGGCGACTCAGTAATATGCAGTGAGAAGTGATGATACTCTATGAGAAAGTTTTATTTCTTGGACATTTATAACTCATCAGTATAATCAACATTTAATATTATTATCAATCGTTTATATTCAACAGCAGACGTTCTGATACTTCGGAACATTATGGCGCTCTTTGTATCATATGTGTATAGGTATATGATATAAATAACCATTTAAAAATAACAATTAGTTGTAGTGCTTCGTTTACAAGCTTCGATGAACGTAACCATTAAATTTTTTCTAAAAATCATTTATATCTGTACACAATGTTTTCTTTTTTCACCGACCCAAAAAAGGATATCAATTCCTTTATATTTTATTATACTCGACATACATTTTATTATATATTAATTTTAGAAACACCTAATTAGTCCATTTCTGATTGCTCGGTAGTACGTCATCATGATATGTCAAAAATAATAAGAAATGGACTATAATGGATAGAAGAAAAGTTTAAAATTGTTTATTTCTTAGAAAATTTTGTTTAAAATTTTATATAGTTTGTAAATTTTATAATTTTTGCATTAAATGTTAGGATTCGACACAATTTAAGCTCAAAAATATTGGTAAATACAATACATAACTGGATATTTATAGTATTTTATGAATGTTAATTAAAAATAATCCAAACAATGAAATTCAATCATATGTCGAGTATCTAAACAATACACTCTATTAGTTGTTATCTTCTTAAGAAAGTAGCGTTAGTTAATTTTTTTTGTTTATTGATTATTACCTTAGAAAAATTCATTTAATTAATCAAATAAATATTTGCAGAAAATATCCTAATGGGTAAGACGGGCAAAAACATTTGTTTTTGTTAGTAAGTGTACTCAATAGGGAAATGTTTTGTGGCAAGACAACACTTTAAAGTAAAATATAAAAATTTTTCGAAATAAATAGATTCAATTAGTAAGAGAGCTAGTAATATTTGAGGATGTATTGCTGAAGATGATGAGCACTTGGCTGAAGAGAAATGGGACACTTTATTTTGTTAAAATTTTTTTTGACGCATCTTGAACTTTTAATAATTTTTAGTTGATAAAAACAGAAAATAAATAAGATAATCAATTTATGATGTTATTTTTAAGGATCAATCTAGACGGATTCAAAACTTAATTTTTGTTTATACTACACTACCCTTAACTGAAGACCCCTTTCATTTTGTCTTAAGGCATAGCTAAAAATATCTTTCACAAATTTTCATCAAATATCCACTTAAAATTGTGTACCAAAAATGTGGAAAAAATACTAGCAGCTTACACCAGCCACACAATAGAACCTTATAGGATATCGTTTGATACACACTTAATGGTTTATATTTTTTTATTAAAATTTTGTTGTTTTCAAAGTTTATGTAAATATGTTTAATACGATTATTGAATTTAAATAATTTTTTTGTTGACCATCTCGATTGCAGGTAATTCATTCACAAGTCAGGTACAGTAAATTTAATGTCTATTTGACTTTGACATAGAAAATTGTTTTATATTTAAATGTTCTATAAAAAATTATAAAAAAGTATCACACTTTTATTTATAAAAATTATACTTTTTTTTTTTTAATGCCCTCATTGAATTTTTACATAATTTAAATCCTTTTATTACTAGATAGTTGCTTGCATCTGTCGGAAATCTGTTTGAAAAAAACTCGACACGCAGAACATGCATAAACCAAGCAAACAGCCTAATAAAATAAATGTGTGTGTGTACTTATGTACACCCGTTAGAAATTATACTTCTTTAGCGTCTAAAAAAAATTTCGAATCGAAGAAAAATTTTTAAATTAATCAAAAAGGTTTATTTCAGTAAAAATAGATTTACAGTCAAAATAAACAATCATTAATTGTAAAATATTTCATCTGATTATTTGTAAAATTTATTTACTGAAATGAAATACTGAAATACTATCATCACTGTGTGTATGTACATACACACTTACATACTTGTGTATGATATGTGTATATGTATTAATTTTCATTTAAGTTAACTTAGTCATTTAAAGAAATATATATTATTAATTCTATTGTATAGCCAACTTCATCACGTCGTTTTTATGGGATAGTGCGCGAGCAGCTCACAAATTTACTCTTATCTAAACGCGCCAAAAGAAGTATAACTTCAAAAAACTAAAAATACATTTTTCACTAGTCTTGAAATATAATAATTTATAATTTTAATCCACTATTCCAACAGAATTTATTTACACTACACCTAGGACAGTAATTAAGCCGAGATACATAAGTTGGGAAACACCACCCATTGGAATAAAACTTTTTTAATGCATCCATAGGACCCCAAGAAACACTCATCCACCTTGACCTAGGCGAAAATATTGCAATGTCCAAAAGTAGCTTTCATATGACAATTTTGAGCTCTAATAACCCATTCGTTTATATCATTTATGAATTTCAACGGGTTTCTCTTCTCATATTGTACACAAAAATATGGTAATTATTAAAATTATCACATTTTGAATGATCTCCAACTGTTAATCTTAAATAAATAATTCAAATAAAAATATGTCAAAACAATTTAAATATTTAATATCACGCTGGGATAGTTATGGTTGCGTCAACATAAAATTCTTATGTTAATATTTTTCCACTCAATTAAATTGAAACAATATATGTAATAGGATAATTATTACAAATTTGAAAAATAATTTATGAAATGATGTAAATCCAATATTTACTAAAACGAAGATTTTATTGATTTGTATTTAAAAAAATATATGTATTTAGTAAATATCAAAAACTTGTCCATCATTTTCAAATCCAGATAAGTTAAGTGTGACCTTCATCGTTTTTCACTTTAAGCTAGCCAAAAATTGTATTTATTATCCCTCAGATTGGAATAATATTCAAAACATGTTGGAAATCCTTAAATGCTGAAAACACAGGTAGTTTTCAAAGCTTTTTTAGGGAGTGTTTTTCGCTTAAAACGACCTTATATCTGATAACGTTATTAAATCAAACTTTTTCATATTTCGGTACGGCAATAAAATTGATGAGATTAATTGTACCTCTTAACAGACCCTGAAGAAGTGAACAAAACCCACAAACTGCCAAAATCATATTTCATTGGTAAAAAGAGGAGAAGGAGGCTGGGATACCCCCAAAAGTCTTACTTAATATATATAAACATTTTCAACTCTCTAGCTTTACTTGAAGTTATTGTACGTATTTGTAAATATCGTAAAGCGCAGAAACAAGCGAATTTTTTCTGAGAATCATCACATTCCTGAAATCAACGCCTTCATACCCTCATTATTATTTTGCCTGTTTAAGAACTCTCACGCCGATATTGGGCGAAATTGGGATGCTAGAGATGTCAAAAAGTAGTGGGAAATAAATTAATTTATAAATCAGGCATCCCCAAGAGACATAAGTGGTAATTTAAGGATTAGAAAAAGGATTTATAACACAGTGCTATATTTTCGTATGTATTGGTACTCAAAAAAAGAAAACAAAAAATGTGACTCGTGCCATTTGATACCTGAATTTTATGTTCAGTTGTTTACCAGAATTAATTTTACTTATCTATCTAAAACATTCATTTGAAACTAAAAAAAATATCAAATACACCATTAAAGTAGTATATTTTATAATTTTAGGTAAGCGTGGAAGATTTATGTCGTGGCGTTTTTGGTTTAATAGTCTATAAACAAGAAGGCCTAGAGTATAGGTCTATAAATATGAGAAATGAAATGTTGTTCGTTGCGCAATTGTCGAGGACGGCTGGGCTGTTTTGGCTATTTTTTTACTTTTATATAAGTACAAATATTTTTATGGCAACTAGGAATCACGCTTTATTTGAAGATAAATTATGAATGAAATGCGTTATTATTTGAGATATTATGGAAGTTTATAGAAAAAAGAATAAAAAATCGACAAATTTTAAAAAGGTTATAAAATAATCCAAGGTTATAGATTGAAAGTATTTTTATAAAAAACCTAATTATAAAGTATTATGGGGCAAGCGACCTCGATGGTCGAAAGCCGAAGCCAGGTCGATAATTTACTTTAGCATGGTAGTGGATTTAGTCTTAGGCCTGTGAGGCCCCGGCCTAAGGTGGCAAATTAAAAATTGATTGGGTTTTCTGCAAACTGTAAGACCAAATTTTAAAGTTTATTTTATTGTGCTGTTACTATCGAAACATAGTACCATTTTGAGGGTAGAATTTCTTTGTTAAAATAATTCATAAGGTAAGTACTAAAATTTGAAATATCGAAAAAGGGCGCATATCGTCTCGGGCCTAAGGCGTCTTCAAACCTAAATCCACTATTGCTTTAGCAGGAGATAAGTTGGTGTAATATTGTGAAAGCGAATGGATTATAGATTTAGTAGAGGTAATGGAACAAGGATACCTATACGCTTTGTGTATAGAAGCGGAGATCCGAGAACAAAAGTAAAAGTGTTTATTACGAAATTTGTGTACTTCATTTCTTTTACATTAACTTTAAAAACTGTTTTCAAGTGAGATGAAACTGTCCAGTAAGGAAAACATGTAACGGCTAGTATTAAATAAAATTGGAAACAGTTTAATAGAATGCAATGATATATTTATTAGATGCAAAAAATAAATAACACATCATATGCTAATAATTTTGTCTTTCTTGAATGTTAATTTAGATGGAAATCAAGGTCGTTTTAATTTAAATTGATTAATAAATCTTTTCATAAAATAAATTTAAAACTTGTTTAAAATACACAATTAGATCCTGAACAAATACAATTTGAAGATAAATTTAAGTTATTGTTTTTAAAGTAAGGCAAATTATTTTCTTTTAATAATTTGGTTTACACAAAAAGAAATTTTTATACTCGATACAAACGAAATGGGTGTTCATAGGATCAGCTAAATAATAAAATTTCGTCAGTTGCGTGAAAAACAAAAAAATGATAGCGATTTGGAATTTTTATGATATATTCTAAATTTAAAAAGAGCGATTAAGTTCGTGAATGCGAAAAAAGTAGCCAATGGGGTCCAATGAATATAATAATTCTGTTAGTTGTTATCGTCAAATTTTTTCATTAAAATATATTACTAAACTTTCAAATTATTAACGGAAAAAGCAGGAAATGATCTAAATAAAAACAGGAAAATAAAAGGCATAAGCATTTATGAAATTATTTCAAAGAGCTTAAATAATAAATTTTGTCAAAGTGAATATGTTTTAAGAACAATTTTTAGCAAAATAAAATAAATTCATTTTTTTAGTAATTCCAAATGAAATATTTTTTTTTTTTAAATAAACAATTGATCATTTAAGTCGTTTTCCCCATATGTTTTTACATGCATCTATATTACTTCCGAAGTTGTATAACTATATTTAAAAAAATATATTCATTAGAAACCTTGTAGTTTTGAATTGCAATTTGTGCATAAAATTGGCCACTAATTACTTTTGTAAGATATTAAAGCTGTCTAAATGGTTCACTATGAACTGTATAGTGGATACTGTGAATCACCGCCCAGTATACAGCAAACCACGATAAATAAAACTAAAATTATGCATTTTCTAAGCTCTTTAGACATCAAACCAAATGTGTCTCGTGGAGCATACTTTAAAATATAATTCTTAAAGTTTTTTTTTGGGAAATTTCTCAATAGGATGAGTTTATTGTCCACTAGCCCAAAAGTTTGAGATATTTGTTTAATTGACTATTTCGGCTACAAAACTTAATTTTTTGTTAACTCAAAAACTAGAAGTGTAAAATTCTTTCAAATTGAATAGTGTTTCTGCATGAAATTAAACGCTAGTGTAACATCAGTCTAAATTGATATAAGGATTCTCTATCATTTTGTAGCTTATCTTATTTGCTCCACAACTTTAATATGGTGGAGAGCTGCTACCGTGTTCAAAAGAGTACGTTAACTAGCTGTTAATAGTGTACTTCTTACTCATAGTTCACTTTCAGACATGAGGCATTAATAATTTTTCGCCTAAACATCGAATCTGTTTTTTATTTAACTAGGTGAAATGCCTATGTTAGATGTTTAACATAAAATAATGATTAAAAACTAATTTGTCATTACAATGGAATTGTACGCGTAAGAAACTGGTACAAATATTTCTTTTTCAAATACACACTATTTGGATACCCGTTCAAATTACCACTAGTGGACAATATACGCGTTAGGTTAATGCTCTTCAACTGTTGTACATGTTTTGTTACTACTTTGGATAGTTTACTGGTAAATACTTAAGGTTCACTATGGGATGTTGTTTCACTATTGGACATTTTACTGTACTTAATTTAATACATTAATTGAGAGAATATGGATCCGTTTTAAATCATTTACGAAAGTCTGACTGTACTACAAACCTTATCACTGACAATATGCTTAAATGTGAACACAAGCTTAGTTCATTTATTCAAATTTGGATAAACACATCAATTTGTGAAAAATATGAGCAAACTATTTATTGTATCTGCAAGAAAAATATCCGGGAAATTGGTGTATGTGTATTTGAATCTACATGTGCGTATTAAATGTAATTGAATAAAATTGATTTGCTAAATACTCACTAGTAATGTAATTAAAATTAAATATTTTTTAATAAAATTTATGAAATTTTATCACGTAAATAATGAGAGTTCGGTACCATTATCCAAGTATCTATTCGATGTATCGTCGCTTTGATATGTGTATTTTTATGTATATAATTTAAGTACAGTTATATATACGAAACAAAACCTTTCACAAATATGTAAAATAATTGAAATTATTTTTAAGAAAATTATTAATATAATTTGTGTACCGAATGTTATGTAGTGTAAATATTATTTAAAATGAACAGTTCCGCTTTCATAATAATTATAACATAACATATTTATATTTTAGATATATAACTGCGAATCAAATATATATATATATATATATATATATTTATATATATATATATATATATATATATATATATATATATATATATATATATATATATATATATATATATATATATATATATATATATATATATTTATGTAGTCTAGTATGTTTGCGCATGAGTACTAAAAACTATTCCACCTCAATTTTTCATTTCAAACAGTCCTATGACTTTTAACGATAAAGTTAATATTTTGGAGATATAAAACATACTGAATTCGGGTACTATTGACCCATTTAAAATATGAGGAAAAAAATGAAAGATTTTTTTGTACACTTTATACAATATTCAATAATATCCTTAAACTAGAATAAAAAAAATTCATTTTTTAATCCGGTTTTTCATTATTTGTTGCTAGAATGTAACGTATGAGTCAGAAAGAAACAGCGATAGTCAAAGTTAAGTGACGAATACTGTGTAATTAATAATTAAAAAACAGGTACAAAAATTATAAAAAACATATATTTTATATTAAATATATTCTTCAAATATTTTCTTGCATCAAAGGATCCGATATAAGAATTTTTCAAACCTTTAAAAATTAATATCATCAAAAACATTAAATTTATCGTTTAAAGCGATGCGATGTTTTCTATCAGAGAATATAAAAAAATTCTGTTTTCAAATAATAATATTGCAATTGTTTAACCTGAGATGCAACCTGGCGGTTTATATCATCATTAGAATAATTTAAAGAGAATCGCAGAAAAAGAAGTTGAATTCTTTTTGGTAATCATGTGCCGATTCATACTAGGCTAATATATGTTTGTACAGTTTTTAGTGGAAATGTTGTGGTTTTTTACGTAAAACAGTGATATTTAAACATTCAACATGTTTCTTAACCTGTTTGGCAACCGGTGTCAACTCCAGCAATGATGTGACATTGATGATTTTAATCGCCTGAGCTATTATTTCTAGCTCAAAGAGATTTTTTTTATAATGCAGAAGGAGTATATGTCGATCAACAGTCTTAGAACTCGAATATATTTGCATCGCCCTGCATTTTGATTGATTTTAATGTTGAGAATTATTCTTGTTTTTCGAAAACCTTCATTTGCGGAATTTTGAATTAGAAAATACACGGGGGCAGAGTATTTAGATATATTTATCTAAAGTTAGAAAACAAAAAAGTATACTTTTTTTTTAAACAATTTCATAAACATTTTATGAAGTTTGAATTAAACGAGACAAAACAATGGCAATAAACGATGTATAAAATACATTTCTATATCCACAGATTTTTAATCGGTTAAAATGAATTTTATTTTCCATACGGCAAATCATTTAGAATGAAAAACTTGTGTCATAATCTCCATTTTTATATTCAGATTGTAGGTATTAATATTCTTTTTTTGAGTGATAATTTTTTTATGTAAAATAGTATGTTATTAAAAATGTAATTAACGAGTAAATAAGAGTTTTTGCTAAAAATTTTAAAAAATATTAAATCAAATGTAATTTATATAATGGTAGTTTTTAGTGATGAGCCAAATTTTTCTTTGTCCAATCCGAGACCAAGCCCCTGCCGAACAAGCAAGACCGAGTATGCAAGACTAAGGCTAAATGGGAAAAACTAAGCTAAAACTAACAGCTTCTGATAAAAGCAGAAATCAAAATGTATGTAGCATCTGCAATATGTTCTTTTCGTGGAACAAAACGTTTTTTTTTTCTTTGAAACTAATAATTTTAAATGCAAAAAAGAAATGATAAGTAAATTATAAATCGTGAGTTATTTATAATTTTATCTTTAATAGTCCTCATGATGATAATGTATCAAGAAAATTAATAAAAAACCCTAAGTATTAGATCAGATAAACAAGAACAAGCAAACCTAAGGCCAAGACTTTAGAAGCAAACCAAGACCAAGACAATACTCGAAATATTTTAGCAAGGCCAAGGCCAAGACTGAATATGCAACACCAAGACCATGGCTAAGACTGTCTCTGTTTCCGTGTTGGTTTTGTTTTACAAATCACTAGTAGTTTTCGTTTTAATGTTTCTCAAAATCGCATACCTCATACTCCAACCGCACGATCTCTACAGGAAACGAACAGAAAATGTTTGAATACTTCTGATATTTTATCCACACAAATTAATAATTAATTTTGTATATTTTAATCTAATTATTTTATATTTTATTTTGTTAAATATGCGTGTTCTGACAAATCATCTTTCTTTTGAATATACCTACTACATTATATCTGTAGATATGTATATTATATACAATGAATCGTATAGTTGTAGTTATATAATTTAAGAGTCAGATATTAATTTTTTCTTTCACATGACTAGTTTCGCAAATAAATCAAGTAAAATAACCAACTAAAGAACAATCATACACGGTAATACCGTAAATTTATTTTAATTATCGTGTTATTTATTATGAAGAAGAAAGTGTATCTTCTTATTCGTAATTAAAATAAAATTTCCGCATGTAATTTAAATTTGTGAATATCATCATAACTCTAAAAGAATCCTTAAAATAGTTCTAAAGTGAAAGCCATTATAATTCTGATTTTGATTGATTTTTGGTAATAATTAACGTAGGTTTCTCATTCTGCAGAAATTTTTGTCATTTTTTAGCTATTTACATTTACAAAAAATTTTATTTGAATTTCATATATTTAAACTGAATTCGCTTGCCTCTATCTTCACCACAGTTGCTATATACCAAACATATATATGCGTATACAAACAAGCTATAAGCAATACTGCGAACAAAATAGCCATTATAGGGCAAATTTAAAACTACGCTCATGACCTGCTTAAAAATTGAGAAAAAAATTTCGTTCATTGAACAAAATCCATTCAATTTACTTTATAAAAATTTATAATACATACTTCAAAGCAATTTTACCTGGGGTAGGATGTGATTTAGGATTATGCGTTTTGCGAATTCAAGAAAATTTCGAACAAATATTTAAAATATTTATCCAAAAATCTGTAATATCCGTATATTGGTTATTTTTATAGATTTGAAAAATAAATAATTTCTTGATATTTTAATCATAGTTCATAATTACAGGATATTACAATTAATTAAATATTGTAAATATTTTAATAGAAATATTATCTTGTTGTAAAAACTTTGATTCTTTTGTCACAATATTTTGATACTGCGCAAGTGTTTTAAATAACAAGGAAAATAAATGTTTTAAAATGCGTTAAAAAAACAAAATCATGTAAATTCATTCTGGAGATTTAAAATCATTATAATACAATGGAAACTGATTTCTAATTTTCACTAATTTTTTATTTTTATTTTTATTTTTTTTATTACGTGCATTTTCGACTTTTCAAGTCATCATTAAGTTTTGAATACTTATTATTTTATTTTTGAAATTTATAGGGAAACAGGTAAGATTATTATGAAGTTGATAAATATTTTTTCAATATTTATAATTTCAAATTTAATTTAATAGACCTAAATATTTGATAATTTAAAATTGTCAATTTGGGTTTTTATTTAATTTATTGATGATCTACTTAACTGACCAAAATAAGTGGCATTAAATTACGGGTATGATAATCGTTATACACCACTTTTATTACTCGCAATGTAATACCACTTATGTTGGTCATTAAGGTATATCATTTTTAACCAGGTATAAAGACCACATAAACATCCATAAACTTTTCTATTCATTTTAACAATACTGGTCATAAAATTGATATTGAACACAAGCTGGTGGTGTCACATATTTGCTACAAAAGCCATAAATTAAATTTGTTAGTAACCCTGGAGACCAATAAATTTAATAAAAACCCAAATTTTATAATCTTACCTGCTTTCCCTGTATATTACCTAAATAAAATAATAATTATTCATTACCAGATAATGACTTTATAAGTCAAAAGTGCACTCGTCATTAAAAAAAAAAAAAAAAAAATTGAAATGAAAATTAGAGAAAGTAAAAAGTTTTCATTATTTTATACAAATGGATTTTCCCAAAATAAGTCACACATCTATTAATTAAAAATTGTTTCCCGTACCTTTTAAAATGGTCGCAGTAATTATGAATGTAAAGAAATATAAATAAAATTTAAAATGGAAAATGTGTGGCGCATGAAAACTATAATTAATGGAAGCTTAATTATTCTTCTGACATTTTCTTTAACTGTAAAGCATATAAAGTGATGCGAAGATTTTCTGATTGATAGAGCTCTTCTTTACATTGTTTATTGATACTTTAATTCTAAAACTAACAAATAGCATTTTTCAGAACATTTTGTAAAATGTTAGGAATTAATATGCGGTTTTAAATCTATATTTTATTGTAACTAATTAATTTGTTTTTGTGGATTTTATTAATGAAAATTGTTTAGGAAAATTATTTCTAGATCAAAGATTATTTTGGATTAAGTTGATTGAATTAAATGGGAAAAAAAGCAAGGTTTAAAAAAAATCAATAATATTAACTCTTTTTTTTTCCGAAATGTTTTTTTTTTTCATATTTTAATACCACAATAAATAATTATGTTTACATTACTTTTTTCGATTTTTTTGTTTTGTTATTTCTATGTACAAATTTTCTTGTGTCTAGGTACACATCATGTTCTTAACTAAGAACTCGAGCTTTCCTTTACATGGTACCTAGAAGATTAATTTTTTGTTAAAATTACTTTTGTACCAATTCTTTACACAATAAAGAATTTATTCTTTTTTGTTTTTTAATAAATTAATAGTATCCATCTGAAAGTTACCCAATACGGCTTCGGATACTTTACACATAAAAATGTTTTATTTAATTATTATTTATTTTTGTTTATTTTATTTTTTTCATTTTAATGAAATTTTAAATTATTATTTATTTTTAATAATTAAAAAAATGAGAGCTATCTGCAATTTGATTATAAACTAAAGATTTTGGAAACCTATTTTTCGTTAATTAATCTTTGAAATATTATTATATTGTGTATGGCAAAAATTGTATAGAGTATATAAAAAATAGTTATTATGAATGTCATGAACTTTATACTCTGAATCCCGCGAATATTATTCATTTAAGTGTTATCATGAATATCTTATCGACGTTATCATATGAAGCTATTATAAAATTTGAACATTAGAAGAAAAATTCATTAAAAATAAATAACATTTATGTAATGCCAGTGAGCATTTTACAGTAAGGGATGACGATCACACGAGGCCTTAGAAAAATTATTATTCGAAGGCGGGAGAACAGGCTTAACATCTGGTTTATATTATTTTGTATCTGATCACGTGAACTTTTTAATTTTATACATTACTTAAATATCGCTGTTTCCTTCGACTGAAATAAACTTTGTTTCCCGAAAATATTTCTTTTGGGGTCTAAAAATATAATATCAAAGGCCTTAAAAATTTCTAAATACAAATTTCACAGTTTTGCAAGGGGCTTTTGTTGTTGAAAATAAATAAGAGATATTAGAAGAAGTTTTTATTTTCTTTAAAAAAAACATATTAATAATCAAATATATGAAATAATAGAAAACTTAATTGTGAAGAAGTTTTAATCCCAGAAAATCACCTGTTATTATTAAAGTTAATAAAAAAGAATATATGAGGCACTGCTGATGTCTCAAAAGAAATTAATATCGTTTTTCTAATATCATATATTTTGTTTGTATTCGGGGAATTGATATGATCGATATCTCGTATGCAAAAATCATCAATGATCTTAAGTTTATCATTGTTTAGTATAAATAGAATTATTTTCTTACTAAGCCATGTTTAAATTCAAACAAACTATTTGTTAGCCCTTACTTTTCACTTCTATCGGCTGTCCTTATGACCTACAACGTTTTTTCTTTTAATATGAAGTTCATCTTCTATGTTTATAAATATTTATGATACACCCGGTAGAACTAAAAACGAAACAAATTATTTAAAATTTCATTAGATAAATAATATAATTTTTTTTATACAATTGTTTAAATGTTTTAAAATAAGTAATATTTATTAGCCAAAAAAACCACTTGATTTCATACAAAATAAATATATTAAAAAACACATTTTTTTTTATAATTTTAAGTTTATTATTAATAAAAATTCACATTTATTCATTTTTTTTAAGATTCTGATAAATTAATATTCTGGCTTAAGTATGTTTTATTACAATAAATTTAATAAAAAACATGAATATTATACTTTTTTTATTACCAAATAATAAATTGAAAATGCGATTGGTTCAATCTATCATAAGGTAATTGAGGAACTGAATTATTTTTCGTACGTATAGTCCAATTAATATAATTCTTAAATCCATTGATGGGCAAAAAGTTTAATATTCGATCAAAATAGTTCATTACTTTTATTAATATTCATTGGTCGATAATAATTATAGCCCGATGTATTTTTTATGTGAGAATGTGTCATTGCAAGAAACCTCTACGGACTCCATTAATAAAAACAATATGTTATTTGATATACATGATATATTTTTCAATTTTTGCACATAAATAATTCGTAATATTAATAATTACCCAAATGTTAAGAAATTTGATGTGTACTATCTTGACAATGAACGGAATGCATGCCGAAGAATTGTTACATTGTGTAAGTTAACGAGTGTCAATTACCCAATACAAATATATAACATTTTTGTCCTAGACTCTTCTGGATTAAAGTGCGTCCATTAATTTTAATAATAAAATCAATTGTAAATCTTTCCAGATATATCTCCAAAACAATTGGTGTTAAAAGGATGTCTAGGGTAATCATTTTTGACACATTATAAAAATAATTAACAGAGGAATAAAAAAAGGCATATTTATTCAAAGAAGCGAGTATTCAACAACAATTGTGTTGAATAATCAACAATTGAATACCACAGAGCTAATGAACCGTTTCAATCAAAATAAATTGAACTTGATCTAAACTTCTTATTCTTGAATTTTATTAACTGAATTATACTTATACCTTTCATGGCAATACGATTTTTGAAATAAAAAACCTTTTTTTACACTTTACAAATTTCTATAGTTTTTACATAAGAATTTCATTTTTATTTAATTGATATGTAAATACATTTGAAAACAGTCATTACAATTGATTATTAATTTAAACTATTTGTTTGTTTTATGTATACTTTATATATTTACTTTTTCTGGAAAGTTTAATTAAAGAAAATTGTTCAAAGGATTTAATGATTTTCTTTAGTTTTTTTATTGAGCTTACTAGATTTTTCTTTTCGATTTTTGTGCAAATACATTGTTTTTAATACTCATAATTTTTTTTTATATACAAATTTTACAAATATTAAATTATCGAATTTTCGTTCGCAATTATTTCTAATTATTATTTTGTACTTTAGTAGATTTTGAATAATATTGTAATTTTTTTTCAAAGATTAATGCGTATTAAATAATAATAAGGTTGATGTACAATTGCTTTACAAATTCTAATTGGAGGTTTAGAAAATATTAGTCTTTTAAAAATCAGATGCGTTGTTGAAATTTTTGACGTTAACTCCACCATCGTCGATACTATTAACTTTGTTTTTATCGAGATAAAGGATAACCAAGTGATAATCTCAAATTATGTACATAAAAAACCTATAATTAGGTTTGAAATCAAAAAAACTAATGAAGGTGTTATCATTATGCATGTTAGCTATCATTTCATATCAGGTATTTTAAGAAATATAATTTTTTAACAATAACGTCCAAAATTTGCTGCCATTAATAATAACTCTAAACCAAATATAAGCAATTATCACTATAAAATCATCTTAGTTATCACCATCTGAATTTTATAGAAAAAAGAGTCGAAATTTAGCGAAAAGTGTACTACTATTTCCAAACATTGAGTGTAGCTAAAAAGTAAGTGTTTTTGGACCATTTCACTTGAAAGATCTTTCCCTTTTACATTTCATATCATTACAACTAATACACTCCAAGATTTAAAAACAAGAATTCTTTCTAATAAAGGATATACTGTCCAACTTAGAAGTAGGTAGGTCACCAATTATCTAGAGCGCAGATCTTCATAAAAAAGCATAGATTATTGCTCTCAAAATTCGTGTGTGTTTGTGTGAGTAGCTATGTAAGTACATTTTTATACGATAAATTTTTACGACACGATTACTCGCAGCAAACGAATGCAATTAATTCGATTAGTTTACTGTTGGTAGTAGTTCATATGGAGAATAGCTACCATTTGCTTTTTGACAACTCAGACAATTGGGTGCCTTGGATCTATAGTCCAGGTAAAAGAAAATTAGTTTTAATGTTTGTTTTTTAAAATTCTTGTTTGAAATATTTTTTCATTAACTCTTTAGATTTGTCATTATTCTATCCCCACAATATTACTTCCTGGAGAATGAAATGATTTTATAATAACTTCTTGACGCAACTTTGTAGAGTGCTACCCACTACGAGTTGTAATTTATTGAGTTTAAAAGGAGTTTTTTACTTAAATACATAAAATAACTTACGAAAAACAACTGAACACATAATTATTGCGTATTTTTTAATTTGAAACAGGGACACTTATTTTTAGAAAACCATTTTTTTATCCCGTGTTTATCGAACGACAGAATTGATGTTAATACTACTTAGTTATATGTTATCGTATGATGTAAAAAGTCAAAAATATCTAGCACCAATCTCCTTATTATGAATTTGTTTTCAATTTAAAAAACAAAAAAATAGTCATTTTTAATAAAGTTTTGGTATGCAATAACGACAATCAAATAGTTTCAGCATTATGTTGAGAACAATACATTAATTATTTTAGGAAACTCTTTTAGTCAATTTATTCAAAATCATCTAAATAAAAAAATCGTACGGTTTCGATTTAATAAAATCCAAATTATTCTCTTGGTGCATATGAAGCAATGTAGACACATCAGCCAACGACGGAGTTGGCATATGATGTGAATGACTCGTTGCAATAGTCTCTGTTCCTGCTGCACTTCCAGTTACAACGTTTCCAACTGCAGTTGTTGATGTTCCAGCATCGGCAGTATCCAAATCTTCATCAGCGGTCGTAGCCGTATTATCATTATTTTCATTATTATGGTGATTATGATTATGTAACTGGTGTTGTTCTGCAGCAACAGCTGAAGCAGCAGAAACAATAGCTGCTGTTACAGCGGCAGCTGTAGATGCACTAACACTCGTTGTATCTCGGGTTGTAGATGAAGACCATGATGATGTGGCTACCGAACGCTGATAAACAGGCAGTTACGTTTGATATTGCAACATTGGTGCCGTCAAATTTGGATGGTGTGATGTATTCATTCTTAATGCTGATAGACTTTTATTGTACCATTCATCTTCGGGTGACATGCCTGTAAAATATACAGGCCATCATGAATTTTATATCTACAGTTCTTATTTAGTAATACAAATTGTGAATAGATTTATATTTAATAAGGTCTTCTAATAAAAAATTATTGCAATCCCATCTTAATAAGTTTAAATCCCATTTCAATCAAGCGATAGATGATTTTTATGGTAATGACATATATCGACTTTAAAATTGGGTAGTCATAATTTATATACCAGCTAAACATAGTTTACTCAGCGAAAGGAGAAAAGTTTGGTGTAAAAGTTAATTCGCTCAGCGAAAGGAGAAAAGTTTAGTGTAAAAGTTAATTTTTTATACCTGGATCATTTTAACGTAAGTACTCCACGACGATCTAGTCAAAAAATTTTTGGCTTAGTGCTTACGTTATATGGTTACATAACATGTATTCAGTACTTTGAATGAATATTTTATTAGCGTAATTGTATCGATAACACATACTATATTATCTATTCATGTACATGCGCTTTAGTTTTCATTTAAATTAAGTGTATTCATAAAAGAAAAATGAAAAAATGTAAAGTTTCAACGTTTTTGCCATTTATATTCTATATTCAAAAGATGTTAGTATTAATGGCAAGTACTTCATTCACGGAGAGGCAGCTTATATTCAGAGCAGCGATGCATCGTGTTGATTATATATTTAATAATTTATATTTCAAGGTTTCAAATAAAGATTTCTTAAAACATGGCTCTCTTGTAAGTGTTATTTTAATGAGTTAGTTTACAAATTTGGATTTTTAATTTAAATAGGAAATTTGAGTACCTACAATAAAATTTCGACTATGTTAAGCTGGACGATTTTAAATGCTTACTTGTTTAATAAACTTGTGACGCTACTGTTTCAAATAAAAGATCTTGCTGTATTTATCAACACTTGACATATATGTAAATGTTAATTCAAAACTACAATTGTTATAAATTTTACTTTTTGATAAAGAAGTATTTTCCGAATTTAATGCTTATCTCTACCCCACATAACTTTATCATTTGTAGAAAAAAACTGTTTTTTTTTTAATGAAAAATATAAGTAATGTGTTTATGCATTAATAAATCTGCTACACGTTTAGAGTTGTTAAAACATTAAGTAAATTAATATCAAAAAAAATTATCAATTATATGAGTTACAATAATTGTTTTTAGAAATCAATTTTCTTACATAATAATTTCATCAAAAATGAGGGAAACCACAAGCGGAAGAAAATCATTAATTAGCATATTGTCAAATATATATATATTAGACATCCCTCAGTTTGTAAATTACATATTTTTACCGGGTGGCTTCCGATCTTCGAAGGAGAAATCGAGGAACCGAAAACCATAAATGGTGAAGTCACTTACCACAGGAATGTCAATATAAGTGGCGCTTAATTACATCTTGTAGCTTTTATAGTAAATGAAAAATCAACATTGACTTCGCCTGCATTTGCAATGTATTGCACATCAGGCTAGCAACCATTTAAAGATATGATAGTAGATCTACATTGAAAGATTTATTATTTAATGAACAACATTTCATATCTACTAGTTATTATTCCCATCTTTGTATTTCGAGTCTCATTATTGAAATAATAAGCTCATTTTAGGGATGATTAATAAGTTGTTGCATGAGACTGTCCTTGAACATGAACACCTTGCTTTAGGAATAGGAACTATTTTTAAAGACCTTGCGGTTGAAAAGTTATCATTGTGTTATACATCTATAAGGACTATTGCAAAGATTAAGTAGTCAGAAGGGATCAATGTGTATCAAAGAAGGTTTAGTAATCAGAAAGTATGTAGGAAATTCCATGAATCATATACTTTTCAACAGGTAAGTAAAAATGACAAGTATGAAGATAATGATGATATTTGTGTAAGGACCTTCATCTATAATTTTACGATCGTCGCATAGTTGTTAAGATAGACGAATTTATTGTTATTTGTGTATTTTGCTCCACAAAATAATTCACGTCCCTATCGCTTTTATTACAAAAACCTGGCAGCTACATAAAGTACTATTATTTGATCAAATTCCTGATCCTAAGTTCAGTATGTTTTCAGATACATCTCAACAGCCCGAAGTTGAAAATATATGCCGACTAACAAAGTGTGGTACACTTTGTACGCTTGTAAAATATAATATATATAATAATTATATAATAAATAATATGTTGTTGTTAGTATTAGTGTCATTTTCAATTTATATATTATGTATTCATACCTATAAAATTGTTTTTAAATTTGAATAATTGATTCAATGAATTAATTCATTACTGTTATATTTAAGTGTAGGTAACATAGGTTTTTAATATCATTATTTTATTTATTTGTTTATTTATAAATTTATTTGTATATATAATATAGTTTTAATTTAATTAATTGAATCTCATTGTTAATTATTTAATATTTATAATATTTACAATCTTTTTACACAATTTACACACCTAATTATAATATTTGAATAATGTCTTTTAAATACTGGCTATAGAATTGTAGAACATAAATTTTGTTTGATGAGTTTTGATATTTAATTGGTGCGATTTAGATGTGATTATCACAAGCCAAAGTGGAAGAATCATATATTTGAAGGTTCAATTAGCACACAAACTAGGTAATGTATGACAGAAGCTAGGCTAGTATTATCCATGAAATATTATTTTGAAAATTGCAAATAATGAAATTTGAGTAATATGCGATCATAGAGGATGAAAAAAAACCAAATAATAAATACAGTGTCTGTTTCTCCATGCACAACGCAAAAATAGATTTGTATTTCAGTTAGAGGCAAAGAATTATCTGGCGCCGGTAAAAGGCTATTCCCAGAAGCTACTAAAACGTATCTAAAAGAGGAAGTATAACTAAATAAAAATGGTAAGGATAATATGTTTTGAGATATGTTTTTGTTTTTTTAAATTTTTTCGTTAAAGTCTTTAATAAAGCGTTATTCCCAAAAATATACTAGAATTCCTTGCATGCGAGCCTAAATAGCTCTAAGTATGCTTTCATAACTTCCCGAATATGAAAGTAAAAATTTTAAGTAGAAGTAAACAAGTAGATTTTCTTGAGATTTCTTACTAAATCTCTAAATTAATTGCTGAGAGGCAGAGTTTACCAGCTTTACGTAATCCGAGATAATTACTAAAATTAACTTTTGTTAGGGTGGCTGGAATTGTAAGTATTTGTCTGAAGATAACCGATTTTAATATTCAATAATCCATGTTATTATGCCTTTAAATATATGAAAAACTTAAATGTTGTGCTATAGATTCCACAATCAAAGGTCACCATTGAACGACGAGTATGCGTCTTTCAGTAAAAAACATTGCGACTATAACAAATAAACAAGTTGGAAAATTAATTTATTTTTCTGGTGAATTCTTTTTACTTTTGGTATGGAAATAATTCAATTGATATTGGAAGCAATTGAGCTGTGCGAATGTTGTTTATAATTATGGGCATAAATATTGGGGAGATTCAATTGGGGCTGTACATAAAGTACCGTAGATGGCAAAGTCCTTGTATTGAGCAGTTTTGTATATCTACGTTCTTGGTTTACTTTAATATTAATAATTTTTTTAAAGAAAGTTTCCAGAGATTGCGAAGAGAACTGGTAACAGTTATATTTAAAAGTTAGTTTAAAATTTATGAATATTCACTTTAAATTGATACAAATATCTAAATATACGTGGTATGTTTAAATTTAAGTAATATTGAATCAATTTAAAAATAGTGTATCGTGTCACCATAAAAATAAATATATCTGTTAGAAGAGACCCCGCCGGAGATGGGATATTTCACGGTACATTTCCCAGTTGGATATTGTGTGAAGCTTGGAGTGCGATCTTATAAGGTATTCATCTGTATCTAAATTATATGAACGTTGAAGGAAAAACCACAAATATATATAAAACCTCATACCCTCCTATTACAGAACACCTATTTTCTTTCTATATATACAAACATCATTTTAAAAGGAGCAGGAAAATACGAGCGGCGGATACTAAAAGACCGACGGCGTCTTCAAAATATTCTCATTTCCTTCAACAAATGAAAGTTGATAAATAAGAACATGAGGAGTATTCCTTCATTCGTTGGTTTATTTTACTTCTAAGATGAAGGAACCGTAAGAAGACGTATCTGCGAGTGTATGTGTGTGTGTGTGTATTTCATATTACAAGATTAGAAAATCTGATTGCATGAATGATTTTATGAGAACGTGCCAATTTTAAATTAAGTGTACAAGATTTAACATTTTCCAATTTGATATTTATCAATAATTTAATTATTTATTAAATTTATTGATTTCCTACTAATTTTATATTTAAACCAAATTTGATTATTTTCAAATTAATCCAATCAATTCATTGATTTGACACAAAACGGGCCTGTCCTAGATTTTCATTTTTTAAATTTACAGTAAGGTAAACTTACTGAACTACAAAAAAAAAACAATCTGCATGAGTTATTTTATTTGTGCTCATGTTATACCTAGAATCAAAAATGGAAAGGTATATTTAACTAGAAGAAATGTGAATTTTCCGAAAAATTTACATTATACATAGTTGATAGAACAATTCTTATAGTGATTAGAAAATTAAAATTTATATAATTTAACCGATATACCGAATAAAACGATAGATATTTGTTGCTCAAACATAAGTACGCAAAAATAACTGGACATATTTCATCAATTTTTTATTTTAGTTTTACTTCATTTTGGCATTTAATTCCACCCCAAAAAGTTTAATCTTTTATCTATATAAATTATCTTCACCTTAATTTTTTATATGTATGCTGGCTGAACCGGGCAAATATTGTTTTTCCATATAAGTTATTTCTAATCAACATCAATATCTCCTAAATATAATAACAAATTCTCAACTCTATTTCTAAATAATGAAGCTGAGGCAAATCGGAATAAATAATAATATTAATTAATATTTGAAATCAAGCAGACCTGATTCACTCGTTGCTGTGACAATTTTCCCATTTTATTGATATTTTTTAAATGATATTAATTGATATATTTTGAATTATATCGATAGCATACTATTGATGAAAGGTATATGGACCTCCTGAACCACGAATGATACCGGTAATACTTTTTTTTTTTTTTAATTTCTGGCTTCAGCTACTTTCATCTATACAGCCATTAACTAAAGGGGATAATTTTTTTTTTTTTACAACAACAGTACACAGTACTGCTAGGTGGTCACCCATCCAAATACAGATTGTGACTGCTGTTGCTTAACTTCATTGATTGGTCTATGCATGTCATTACGTTATGTCAGTCCGGGGTCGTATTCGAAAAATAAATTGTCGTTTATAGTATTTTCCGTTACTTATTATTTATGTTTCTGACCGTTTAAACGTTCCCTGAACTTCCACAAATATTTCAAGATCAAAATTACCAAAATCGATCCAGTCATTCTCGAGTTTTAGCGAGACTAACGAACTGCAATTGATTTATATATATATATATATATATATATATATATATATATATATATATATATATATATATATATATATATATATATATATATATATAAAATCGTCGAACACGAGGTTATTTTTTTGAAATTTCAAAATCGTTCATGTAGGAGGTTATCGAAAATGATTGGGGTTCCTTTTTAGTGCCATTCCACCCATAAAACTGGGAGAAAGGTAACAAACATTGTGTGAAATATTTGGACGATTAATTTTAAAAGAATTTAAGTACTTTGTGGAAAAAATCATAAAATAAGTAATTATCCATAATGATTGGTTATGCATGTGAATTCTTTGGAATGAAGATACCGATGAATTCCCAAATGTTAATGAATTTTTTATTGATAAGAGATGAATTTCGCAGCATTGATTTTTGGTCACCATGTTAATTCTTCTAACTGACGGTAGCAGTCTTGTTGTCATAATAAAATTTAAAATTTCATAGCAAATGAAAATAAGCAGAACTGAAATATTGAGTACAGTTTTATGAAAGCAGTATTTAAAAAATAAAACATAAAATTCAGTGAATTTTATGTTTTATTTTATAGATATTTTATGAAATTTTTACACAAATTTTAAATGTTCAAATTTGATTGATATGGATTTTGATAATATTCAAATTTTTTAATTTTTGGTCTGTTGTCAATAAGTATTAATATATTAAACGAACACACTTTGTTAATAGTTACATAGATTCTTAAGCCACACTTAAATATGGTGGCTAGGATTTGGCAACCATATTATAAAGAATTAGAGTAAGCAAACACTGTTAAGTTATTTGAATGAAAAAAAAAATTAATATTCACCCATTGTATCCTGCCGCATACCAGTCACAGCCGACATATTTGTTGCACCATGTGTCATGGAAAATGGTTGACTCATGCTGGGATACGAACTTGTACCCATCTTAAAATTAGAATTGATAAATTAAAATCATAAACATAAATTTAGCAAAAAAATAAAAAATAATAAAAAAACAACTTACTTGTGGATATCTGTTTATTGCATTTGGATGAGGATAGGGTTGATAGCCACGCGTTGCTCCTGGATATATATTACGCATCATTGCACCATTGCATCCAGGTAATACTGAAGGTGCTAATGCTTTTTGTAATTGCTTTTCTTGTTTTCTATATTTGGCTCTTCTATTTTGAAACCAAACCTAGAATGGAATAAACTTATTTATTAAATTTTTAGAAACGATGTGAATTTATTCATAAAGGATTGTAAACAATTATTATTATTAAACAATCATTTTGCAGTTATTATATAAATGAGGTAAACAAAAGGTAATTTTTAATTGTTTATAATCTATTTTAAATCGATATCCGTTTCACTTGCTCTTTTTCATTCGTCTATTTAGTATAATGGGTCGTATCCGTTTACCTTTTCCGGGTCGTATCCGTTTGCCTTAGAACCAGTGGGGTAAACTCATACTTCTTTTTTTTTGCATAAAATACGTCATCATTATTTCTACTTGGCATCTCATTTCGTTGCTATGAGCAACGAAATTTTGTTTGTGGTTTCAATATTTTTAAGCATTACAAACTTTAGAAAATAATTAGCAACTCTAGAGTATTATATATATGTTAATGAGAGCATTCTAGTCAGCGGTAATTGTAGCCTTCACAATCATTTTTATCTAATAAACTATTAGGGAAGTATTTCATTCAATTCAACACATTACCAAATAGTTTTCTTATAATGAGTATTCCACTATTGTAGACCGAATTCCACTATTGTAAAGCTCATTGGTTTAATTTACATTTGAAATATAAAAGGTAGAAAATTTTCCTGGCATCAGAGATAACCAAAACAGTATTCTTTAACATTTTAAACAGTAAAAAAAAACAACTGATAAATAAAATTCATTTTGTAAACATTATACGCAATACTTATTACATAAATTGCATAGCTCTTGCATAATTATATTTTGATTATTTTTTATTATTGAGTAATTTTATTGAAGGGATCCTTAATTTTTAAAAATATATGAAAATCATTAGAAACTTTATATTAAATAAAAAATATCCATTATATAGACAGGTCTATAAAAATTGAATTGAAAATCCGCAATAATATACAGGTCTAAATTCTAGGGTAAAAGTTTCATTAGAGTTTTTTAATCCGATACCTAACATCAAAAAGTTAGGTATTCGTTATTATTAGATCATTCATTTGAGAACTTTTCGTTTACTACTCATCAAATTTAAAATTGAACAGACAAAGTTCTTTGCAACTTTCTAAGATTTAACACAGACATTCAATAATCTAATATGTATATCGTTGGCCTGCTTCGTTAACCTACTAAGTCCATTTTGGACTAAAATAAATTTGTTCATGGAATTATCTACCGTGGGGTGTAAGAAAGATGTGGATATTTTCTTATAAAGAGTGACAAATGCTATATGCACGAAAAAATGAAAAATGACAATAAGATACTGATAAATCCTTATTTATGCACTGATGTAAACAATTAATTATAAATAATATTATTTCCTTACCATGAAATATCAAAATAATACAAAATAATATAATATCTATTCTGTTAATGCGTAAGACTAATGTTTTTAACCAAATTATCAATTGTCTAGCTGAATATTAAGAACTTAACAGTCTTACGTATCATATTATTTTTTTTTTTTGGTGGAAGTATAAGTATAAATGTTAAGCAAAATTAATGCTAACCAACGGGTATATTGGAATTTTAATTACATAATGAATACAAATATTACTCAATTTTTTCTTCCTCCTGTAGACTTTGCAAAATAGCGTTTTAGTAGGTGAACGAATCACGCTGACAATATTGGAAATTTTTCGATTAGTTTAAGATTGTGGTCTATTTTTTACGATGTCAGTCTTTACTTATATTATATATTTATAAATAAATTTTATTGCATAGATATAAAATAAAGTCTAAAAAATGATTTCCAGTGTTCTCTTTAAGATTAAAAAAATCTCTAAAGAAATGTTTATAAATTTTCTTTATAATATAAAGTATTTATTCATAAATATTATAATAACGATACACCTCTATAAGTATTTAGCATGTAGCTTATTAAATAGAGAGCTAACTATTTATATTAAAACTGTCTTATATAGAATTTTTCTTCCATACATTCTCGTATACACTTCAAAAACACCCTTTAAACTCATCTCTTTAACTCATCGTATTATATAATAAGAAAGTGTATATTATCTTCTCCGTAAACATGGAAAATATTAACAGGAAGAAAAAATACCTAACTTCTTAAAGAAACAACATCGAAAAAGTATATCGAAACATACATACAGACTAATACAAGCATATACGAACTCAACAAACATGTTGAGAACGATAAAATGTACCCTTCTTATAAGATCCCTTATTATTTGATCCTCCGTACTCGTTACTACAATTCTAACAGGCTGCTTGTTGTACGTGTATTTGCGTCGAACATGTTTCAAAGTATACATGTTTAAGTGAGATATAATAATATATTTTTAGTTGACTCGTTATCTATTTCTCTTTGTTTTTCATATTCATTGTACGTTTGGTTTGATAAATGTGTATATGTTGATGATGATGATGTCATGAATGATGTGGGATGAGTTTGCATGAAGTGAACCAAAATAATAGACATACGAGGTGGACGTAAAGCTTGGAAAAATTTGAATTTTCCTAGTTCAAATAAAATACATTAGGGCTTTATTTTTTAGTTTCTGTTGCATGTGTTCAAAACTATGCGAATGCCTGTAATTCAGTTTTCTGAATTCGCTAAAAAATATTTGAAAGATAAGTACATATGTTTTAAATACGATTTTTGAAAGTATAGTATTTTCGTTGTTGAGATAGCGTTGTATATCCTAAGCGCAAAGTTCAAGAATATGCGGGAAGAAATTATGGCTACAAAATTCAATCATAAACATAACAGCATGCATTATTATTAGCTTTCGATATTCGTTAGCGGAAAAAATGATCTACGTACTGAATGATTCTAGATTTGGCTAATATATATTTGATATTTTTTAATTAATAATCGTATAGTGGCGACCCACAAGGTCCATACGACAAGCTTCCCAATGATGTGGATAAAAGAATACCATAATTAGTTTATTGTTACAAATATAGGTATTTGTGAGTTTTTAATGTTTGTTTAATTTCCTTGTGAAATCACTATCACCCAACTCGTTACTACTTTAAAACAGAACTATTTTTTTCATTTGCTGCACGCTCCGTTTTCAGAATTTTGCTTTTTTTTTTAATTTTTTTTTGATTTTCTTTATGGTTATTTTGAGTTATATTAATGATTTTTAAAAAAATTTAAGTGGTTTTTGAAAGGACAAATTCAATTTAGTCTAGTAGTTTAGTATCTGCGAAAAATTTTCAAAGTTAGAAAAGTCAGAAAAATATGGCAGTAAAAAATTATTTTGAATTATTTTTATATCGTTTTAAACAATAAGAAAATTAAATAATCGGTTATGGAAAGGATCGGTTAAGTTAAGCATTGCATTTCTTAAAATATTCATAAAACAGTAAAAAAAATAAAAAATTTTAAATTTTTCCAATGCGAATATTTTCTTAAGCCTTCTTCAATGATTAGATTATTACAAAAACAATTTTAATATCATAAACAATATATTTATAAATAACAATTAGTTAAACAATTTAAAAATAAAAATATTTTTATATTCCTTTAACAATAAAAAAATGATCAGAAAATTAGAAGAAAAAAATTATTTAAGCTTTTTAGATGAATTGTTTATTTTTGATTTTCAGAATTATTTAAACTTTATTGATAATTTTTGCATACATAGAACATTTGGAAAACTTTATTAACAAACAATAGGAAAACTTTTCACACATATCACCATAATTTTTTAAAATTTTTGAATTGTATTTTATACTCAAAAATATTATTTTTTGGATTATATTCTCCTGAGACAACGAGCTCGAATGAAAACGAAACCTTATTTTCATTGGCTGATAAATACTATAAATCATAGTGCTTGTGTTTTGGTAATGATGCCATTTTTTAGTTTATTTTATCATCTTTAACTATTGATTTTAAATATCACTTCTCATTTTCAGTTTTTGTATATATTAATTTTTCTTTGCAGAAAACAAAAATAAAAATATTTTTCAGAATTTTATTCTGCATCAAATGAGCAACCTTTCCTGTTTTTCTGTCAATTTTCAAACTATTTTTCGCAATTCTCGATTAATTTTAAAATAGACAATTCTAATTTTAAAAAAATTGAGTTGAACTGGCAAAATTTTTGGAAAATCTATTTGACAATGAAATATTTATGATTGATGCAGTAATAATATTTAAAAAAAAGTAACAAAACATTTTTTTGAGCCTCACAGTCATTATTTATATTTTATACTCATACATAGGTAGTAGTAAATACATTGGATATACATTTATGTACACTTTTACTATATACATATATATATTATATATATATTGGTAAGGTATTGGGGGTATGAGTGGTTGTAGATAATTCTATTATGGATCCATTTGATGGGATCGTGAGCTATATATACATATGTATGTGTATATATGATGAGCTTCAACTAACTCTCTTTTTAACTCAACACATACAGGAGAGCTTAGATCAATGTTGTTTAGGGTTTGTACACTATACTAGAGTCGTGTGTGTGTGTGTGTGGGTGGGTGGATGGTTGAGAGTGAGTGACTGAGTGACTGAGCTACACACACAGTGAAAAAGAAGATTGAAAGAGGGTTGGTTGTTATGTCGCATCCTCCGTGTTGTTGCTACTCATCAAACCCAACAACATGGGGTTGATGATTCCCGTTGTTGGTTGGTTTAAAGAGATGTGTTGACATAAAATGTTGTTTTATTTTGTGTTTTCTACAAGAGTGAAAACAAATATGTTAATGTTTATATAAAAAAGGATGGATATTTGTTTTATTATGAGGTCTGTTTTCATTTATTTTGAATGTCTGAAAAAAATGTGCTAATCACGTTATACAGAAACTGAGGTTAAATAATTAATACCAGAAATTACGTATGGTATGTAACTTATGAGTCTTAGAGTGTCTTCCCAAAAAAGATAGTATCTAATAGCTTCCACATAGTTTAAAACTACTAGTCTTTACGTTTCTTTAACTAACTTTATAGAAATTTTACAAAAAAAAATACACACCTTCAAAAAATGAACTAAAAAGTATAACAAAATTTTAAATTATTTACTTTAATAAATAATTTTCTTGAGAAAAATTGCCTTTCTCAATCTATGCGAACCAATCAATTTTATAGCTAAAGATAACATTGGCACCGACTTCGAAATGTAATTGGTCAAAATGGAATTATTATAAAAGTTTTTAATTATAATTATTTTTTATTCTTCAAGAAATATTTTTATTTTTACTTTTGACTGTTGTATACAACCACGAAAACTTTTTCAATTGGATGAAATTTAATAACTAAAAGTATTTATACATATTTAGCTAATTAACACATCTTTAATTACAGTAAATATCATTATGATATATGTATTTATAACTATATATATAGTTTATTTTATGAAAGATTATGAATAAAAATAGTTCCAACATTGATCTACATAGCTCAATCATATATCGATCATCTAGATAATTAACTGTTGGTTGTTCACATGTTATTATATTGGAAAATTATGAGTACTTGGAAAAGTCTGAACATTTTTCTATACTTTTATAATATCTACAAAGTAGTCATGATCAGATATCTAAGGTTCATTTTAGTGTTTTGGCCTAGTTTTAATTTTTGACGCTTATCAACCTACACTGAGTATTCTAAGTACGTTATTCGTCCCTTTTGCTTCCTAATAATTTAATAAAATTTCATGTATGCTGAATCTTAATTAGGCTTTAAAATGTTTATTTTATTCAAAATTATATTTTTTTTTTTGTGATTGTTTTAATGTGAGTTTTTCTTTGTGATTTAACTTGAAGTGGTGGTCTATTTTTAAGATGAATTCATATATTTATAATATATATCTAATGGTAAATGGAATTCAATCTAATTACTTTATTATATCTCAGAGAAATTTGCAACAGGTCTCCGTAATAATAGATAACGTTTTTATGAACTTCACGCAAGTAATTGGTCCACACTACCAACTATTATTTCAATATTTATTTTCCGTGGCGACGATGTCAATGGCGTCACAGCATCCGATTTGATTCAGATTTTTCTATAGATAGCTACTTAAACACATTAATGTATCCAGCTCCTCCATTATAATAATATTAGGCTAGCTAAATTTGAGAAGCGTCTGCAATTTTTGGATGTGCAGAACCTTATATCATTGTGGTATAAACAAATTTATCTCAAACATTAAAAATGGTTTTCTGTTTTACATTATTGATTTCTTAAAATTATATCAATAAGCTTCGTTGTCGTGAACTAGTTTATACCAATATACATATTACTGACAAAATGATTAACAAAAAGACCCTAAACCATTTTCCTAAAGAAATTTTATTTTTCTCGAAATATAAAAAAAAAAAAATATTGTAATAACTGCATTTAATTGTAATATTATATCACTACTTAAATGAGTAGGTAGAATTCTAACTATCACACATGCATAGAACATTAAAGCTATAAAGCTACCATTATTGTTTTTTATTATGATTATTATTTGAATGCTATTAGAATTACAAACATATTAAACGTAGAGAATAGTTAACGATATATACCATGCTCGCATATAACCATAACGTCATATAACGGTATAGTATTATATATTATGTTTGTTGCGAGGGTAGTTTTCTCCACTGTATCTACCAAATTTCCACACAGCCCCCGGTATATAATAGTAGTATGTATGTTGTTTTTAACATTATGTCAATAAAATGTGACGCAGACTCGTTGCATTCACCAATCAGATTATTAGGAAAACCCATAGTCGCATGTCTGTCTGCTATCATAATATAAATGATAAGCTTTATAAGCTTCGTACGTTACGTTCCGCCTTATCTAAATGCTTATATGAGCGAATATATGTATATAAATATAGTATGTGTATTTTATATAAACAAAGAAACGGACAAAAGGGTCTTATAAATAGTAACGATCATTAACAGAATGGCGGACGTTCTAACAAAGTTAGTTAAAAACAGATGAAAAAGTTTGTTAATACCTACACAAAAATGTATTATTACGACTTATTAATAATTCAAAAAGATAGGAATATTTTAAAGATAATTAAATTATCTTTAAAATATGCAAAATAGAATATTAACACAGTTTAGTTATTTTGCGTGTAAAAATTTATTGCCTACAAAATAAATCAAATATTTATGGAAACTAGTAGACAAAATCGATAAAATAAACGTGTTTTTTCATTTTTTAATTATATCGAACATTAAAAATGTCTATTATATAAAATTTGTATTTCGGATATTATTAGGCATAAAAGAAACTGTATTAATGAAATTTTGTAATTAACGAAATGAGGATCGCGGAAATAATTCTTTCAATACCCGATCATATGCTTAACTATCAATGATTGGAATATTTTTAATATAAACCTTTAAAAAAACTATATTTATAAAAAACCATTGAACTAACAACAAATATTGTTGTATAATAATGCATTTTATTATATGTGTTGTCTGAATTTAGTGTAGAGTTGTGGCGAATCTAAACCGTTTATGAAAAAAATTTTTAAAACCAAAGGTTGTTCGTTTTATCTTTAAAAAAAGAAAACATTTTCTTTCTTTAAACTTTTAAAGGATGGTTCATTGATCCAAGCGATCCAGTGAAGTTTGCTATCTTGTGTACTTTCAACCTCCGTAGAATATAATATTGTATCGAAATTTAAGAATAAAGCTCCTGAATATTGATCGTTCTTCTTACAAACAACTTCCAACCTAATATGACGTATAATTTTTCGATTTGGCATTATATATAAGTTATTTATTTCTGAATCAATGATATAATATTTCTAATAAGAAATATGTCAGAATCACTATCCAACATTCAAAATGTATGATTAAAATATATATATAAAATTTACCAACATTTTTCCATTATAATTTTAACAAGTCGAATAATATCTACAAAGATCAATAAAAAGTCAACCATTGTCATAAGAATCGGTAATTTAAACAGTCAAAATATGATGTCGAAGTAATTTCGATAGTGCTAAAGAGAACTACGAGGATAAAATAGATATTATTTTGGATAAGCTTCTAAAGTAAAAAATAATTCTACTACATAGTTTTGCCTAAAAATTACCGTCATAAATATTTCAGCAATTCTTTCTTAAAACCAGAAGGATAAAATTGATAAGACTGCTTCGTTATGATTTGAGATTAAAAGAGAAAGACTTACTTTTCTTTCCTCGTTTCACGAAAGTACTCAAATTAATATATCATTATAGAATTTTACCCCTCGCTTGTAGGTATTCTGCGAATACATATTCATGAAAAGTTTATAGTGTATTTAAAAGCATTTTACAATTTAATAAAAGTAAGTATAAAATTTATTGAAAATAGAAAATGGAAAATTATTATGTATACATATAAATAATGGTACTTTTATACTACCCATATGCATTTTAGATAATAACTACCTTCAAAATTGTACTTCACATTGTTAGAACTTCAAATTATTGGAATACGGACTGATCTAACATACTTCATACGTAAAATACATAAACTAATATCAACATGAAGAATCAAACAGAAATATTGAGATTGGAGCCAGATTTGGTTGCTACTTATTACTCTTATCATATTGCGGATTATTTTATAAATATGCTTAAATATTATACAAATACGTCAACCAAGTTTTCATCTATGTAAAACTTCAATTCAATTGAATTTATTCGTTGAAAAATTTAATACTAAATATAAGATCCAAGCTCATGGAAATATACTCAGAATTTGATACTACCCATTTAAAAGTAAACGAAAAATTGAAAATAATAAAAAAGAAATATTTAATTTAAATGACGGATGTATGAAAAAGTATTCCATATTAAGTAAAATTCGAACTACCAAACTTTCGAAACGATAGATATTCATTTATTGAACTTTGTCCTATTTAATTTTATCTTTATAAATGACTAAAGCGATTAAACATTTCCATAAATAGCAAAAATCAACCTTGGTTTTATATTTTAAACGACTTATACCCACGCTTTTATATGATGATCATGTATGTACCATTTGAGATACAATCTTAATATATAAAATTTCCGTGATAAGATGTTTGTCCATAATGTACTCTAAAACTACTTATCCGATCTTTTTTTATTTTTTGTGATTTTTGAAACTTACATTAGCTATTTTCTCGATTATTATTTTTTTTTTAATTACAAAGTTGACGATTTTTGTAGTTAATTAGTATATATGTCTCATAAGTTTCTAACAGATGGGAGTGTAAATTAATTATTTGGTGTAAGCCGTACACAAGTTTTATTGCAAATCTTTTCAAATTAATTGCTTAATACTGTTTATTTTCAGAAACTGGGAAACTCGTTTATTTTCAGAAACTGGGAAGATTTTGAGAAAACTTTAATACGTATTCCTAAATAATAAATAAATGGTAATTAAATATGTTATAGGCGTGATAGAAGATATGAACTTTCGACTTAATGTAGAATGATTATGGGAAATGAGAAATTTGTTTCTTTCGTGTCCGTTTTTCTTAGAGTGTAAAGCTGGAAATAATACCAAATTTTTTCAATACCACTTAGGAAGCTGCGGTTTTTTGCAATCGATGTTAAATGGAATGAGAATTGTTTGCCAAATTTTTATTAAAGCTTTCACAACAAAGTTGGTATAGTAAAGTTTCAATTTATAATTATTTATACATATGTAACTTGTAGTTTTATGACGGTAAAATGACAGTATTTGCAATGAGTATAGAACCGTTTCTCCGTTTTACATCATAGTTAAGAATTAAGTTACGAAACATTTTTATGGTTTAATTGAAAAGTTGTGATATATTCCAGTTAATTAAATTGGATTCGAAATATTCTTCGAATATATAAGAAATTAGTATGTCAACCAGCAAGTTGTGCAGGCGTGACATATATTTGGCAATCAGAAGTTTCTAGGCCTTTTAATCAATCATTATTATAACCAGCTGATTATTTACGCTACTAATGTGTTTCTATAGATGAAATGGATCAGATAAGCTGCGTACATTACCCAGGTCAGCGAATGCGATCGAAAAATAATTTTGGAAATTGTCTTGGACACTTTGAGTTATGGAAAAATGATTTTGAAGTGATCTGGTTTAAGCGAAACTTTATATGGTAAATAATAAAATAAAATAAAATTAATAGAAAAATTGGAATTCAAATTTACTTTTTTGCAAATACGTTCAGGTAAGTAAAAGTTATTTGCAAGACTTGTTTTTATAATTTTTTAGAAGTTTTCATATCATTTTAAAGTTAAATTTTTACACTGTGATATGATGCTTAAAAAATACTGAATCTTGTTTTTTCATTCGAACATAAGAGTGTTTTTCTTTTTCATATTTAATTGAAAAATTTTTTTTTTTTATAAAACGCTACAAAGAAATCTTTATTCAAACGTTGAGAAATAAATACTTACTTTATTTTAGTATTCTGGTTTGCATAGATTTTTTAGTCAACTTCAAAAATTATCGGATATAAAATTTTTTTTAAATAAAATCGTAATTATATAAACCAGAGTTTCAATTATAAAATTGATTTCACGTTGTAATATTAAAATTAACTCTTTACAAAAATATTCTTCAAAATACTTAAAAATAAAATTACTATAGAAAGTAATTTCTGATTTAAATAAAAATAAAATCATCAAATAATCTACGTTTTCAATCTATTATTATTTTGTTAACCATTATATCTGCAACAAGATTGTATTGCATGCCTAATGGAACTGATTGGTCTCGATGTTTGGTCTTGGAAATGAAAAGTATACGAAAAATAATGTAAGATATAGTTCATGATTCGATTTCAATAATGAAATAAGTATAAAAAAATCGAACATAGAATTGAAAAGAAAGCTTAGGATTAAATAACAAAGTTTTCTTTAATATTTAACTTAGTTTCTTGAGTATTTTTTTAGGATTCCGTTACTAAGACGTTCCTATTGTCAAATCTTTACTCAAACAGTTAAACATATTTCATTTAAAAAAGCTCTATTAAACCATAAATTCATTCATATATCTTCAACACTTTTCTGTTTTTAATGAATAAAAAGGCATATCATGTATCATCGAATATGTTTTAGGATTACAAAAAATGAACGTTAAGGTCATAAAATCTTATTGATTTCTTATGTCGTTAACCTTTATCCTAACACTTGTTAAAAAGTCATACTGATGTATTCTCTTAAGTTTCAAAAATGTATGTACCTATTGTTAGTAAAATGTTTTTGGACATGTAAAGTTGAATCCTTTTCGTTAGCCCACTGATCACTTTAAAGCTTGTTTTATCGAATTTAATTTTTTTTAAATACATATTACATTATAAATATATAATATGTACTGTGTCGTATTTCGTATAGTTTGAATAGTATAGTAAACTATACACAATGAATATAATAACCTTTCAAACAACCAATCAAATTGTAAATTACAAGTGTTTACGTGAAACTTTTGTTTACAAATAATGAACTGACGAAAACTATTCAATTATAAAAAATAGTGTATTTGCAATATCTATTAAATGTTACTATGAGCGTAGGTACTGTTTTATAGAGCGTAGTGAAACATACAATTTTCACAATATAAATTTTAGGCAGTTCATAATATTATCGTGAAAATTTAGGCTTTTAGCAAGTATCAATAAAGTTGTTAAAAAACTAATAGTCTTTATTTATTTTAAGACAGTGAATCTTATACAATGATTTGCTTCATTGGTAAAATGTGGTAGAACAATTTTGATATTGCAGAAAATCTAATTGATCTAATTAATCGATAACAAATTATAAATTTAATAATATTATTAACAGCGATAAAATAGAAAATTTAACAATAACCATAATAACAATGAAAAATTTCGAACTTAGGAATAATATTATCAACAGTAAAAATATATGATAACGCCAACGAAAATAACGAAAAAAACTTCCATTAATTCATCATAACAAATGAACTAATTTTAAAAAAGTATATAGAATTCTTAAACTTCTTAGGTTTTGAAATAGAAAAAAATTATTTAAGGCTGATTGATTCTTCAACTTATTGAAAAATGTTTGCAGTGTGAATCAGTAAGGAATTTTACAGAATCAATTTAAATGGTGTTATTTTCCAACTCAGTTTCAATTTCACAAACTTTATGGATGCCTACCAGTTTTGACGATTATCTTGGCATCCATATCCAGACAGGTTTCAATCTATAGAGAGGAAATGATTATGACAAATCCTTTGAACATAATTATGTGGCCCATGTTATTTAGACTTTAGAATCCTTAATATTGGTTAAAATGTTTAACGTTTTTGAATCATAAACATTAGTTTAAACAAATTTATAACTATTGGTTTAAGTTGAAACATAACATGGGTTTTTCTTACACTTATTATATGAGTAATATTTTTTTGAACCACATTGCATTTAGATACAGCAGTAGAAATTTATATTTAGAAAAAAAAAGATACCTTAAAATCAATTTAATTCGGAAAGGCAATTGAATTTAGCAGAAGAAACCTTCTTCAATACACATTATCACAAGAAAAAACAAAACATTCATTTTAGTGAAAAAAGGGACAATGGAATTGTATCAGCAATCCCTTATAACGTATGTAGAACTCTCCTCTACATTTAGAATGTAGATAGATATTCTTTGATTCAATTAGATATTCGTTAGCCCTCCTGGTGTTCCCTTGAGGCTGTTAGTTATAGTGGATTTACAACAGTTCATATTATTGAGTAAAGTAAAACAACTGTCATCATCTTTTTATATCACGTATAAATTCTGAGTCACAATCCTGTGTGATGTCACAACAGGATTTTTAAATTATAAATATGTTGAACGAAATCACAACAGGATTCTGTTTCGGTTGTTTGGTTCATTGCATTTAATTTATGATTTCATTATAAAATGAATTTAGATGTAAAATTTTATGATAAGTTTACGAGAATCGTTCTTTCATTTTTGAAATTGCACTAAAAATACTGTATTTTAGTTTTATTTTTATAAACAAAATGTAAGCAATAAATATAATCCTACGTCGCCACATGGTCAATTATTTTACAATCAAACTGGCAGAATTTTCAATTGACGCTCAACCCAATAGATAAACTAAACAACTGAAGATAACCAACAGAGTTATTTGTTAAGATACTCGACATATGATTGAACATCATTGCTTGGACTATTTTAATTAGCATTCATAAAATACTATAAATATCCAGTATATACAAATATACACACTTGTATAATAATAAAGTGTATTGTAATTACCAACATGTGATAATTACCTAAATTTGAGCTAATTGTGGAGACTCCTAACATAAAACGAAAAAATTTTTCAAACAAAAGTTGTTTGTTTCAAAGAAATAAACATTTTTTCTATTTGAATTTTTCCTCTATCTTTTACAGTTTAAAAGTTGGGTAATGGATACATTGGATTCAATTGACCGATTTTGATCATTCACAAACTTTAACTCACATTTTATGCTTAGAATAATACATCACCAAAATTTCAGCTCGTTATCTCTCATTGTTTTTTTATCGTGATGATGGAATATAAAATAGTTTATCGAGTATAAATATTAATGGGTGAAACGAAAGACATCCATATTGGATTATATATTTATCAAATATAATCCAATATTATAAGCTTTTTTTATCTTTTAATGAAACATTTCGAGTGTCTTCAATATCTTACTGCTTAAAATTTGCCTAAATTACTCCGATATTAAAGAATAAAAAAATCTATACAAATTGATTACGTCACTTCATTTTTACTTGTTTAATATTCAGTTTCTATTTTCGAAACTAAACTTTTAATAGTAACGCATACGTGCATTATTATCATTAAACTCCAAATAAAAACTAATGAAAAAAGAAAAAATATGGGATTAGAAAAATATAATTAAAGATATTCCATAATAAAAGATAATAATAGATAAATAGCATACTTTTAAATAATTGCTTTTCGACTGAGTACGAATTGATTTTAAGCAATTAATTAAAATAGTTTTAGAAAAAATTTGAAACATATATTTTCAAAATTGGTATGATTCTACAGACTACGTTCTAATCAATTAAAATAACGTTAGAATAATAATATTTAAAAATGGATTATACAAAGAAAACATATTTCAAACACTGTAATTTAAAATATCTTTTATTATCTTTTTCTAATCCCATATTTTTTTTCTTTTTCAATAGTTTTCATTTGAAGTTTAATGATAATAATGAACTGATGATAATACAGTTAGAAACGTTTAACTGAACGAACTTAAGCACATTTATACATGCTATGTAAATCCGATATCTAATTGTAATTAATGAACAATTTATAATAATTTCCTTTTTCTCATTACGAATTAATGAATCGAATAATTGATAATAAATTAATTATATAACTCAGATAGTTATAACAGATAATTATTATTTTAATAAATTAATCGATAATTATTGTTTTGTTCTGATAAATATTTCTATTTCTATTCATAGAAATTTAATAGTATGACAAATACGTGCTCTTAAAAAACACGGAATCGTTCCAAAAAAATTGCTCAGTATATAAAATACACTCAACTGAGATTCTGATTTAACATATACGTGCTCTTAAAAAAAACACGGAATCGTTCCAAAAAAATTGCTCAGAATATAAAATACACTCAACTGAGATTCTGATTTAACATATACTTAAAATTTTTACAGCTTTAATTGTTTCAATAAAATAAAAGCTATTATTGTCAAACAAAGTTTGTTTTCTGTGTGTAGATTCGTAATTAATCAAATTTAAATTACCAAACACCTCATGATTATGACATCATGTTTTTAAATACCAATTAGACTTTCGTTCGTATACATATTTAAATCAATATTTATTTTAATCTAATGTATTTGATTGAAAAAAATTTAATTAAATAAATACGTGAAAAAATATTTTTAAGTTAAACGATTTTATTGACAATATAGTAATAATTTAGTTTATGTACTAAGAGTTAAAAATTAGTAAGGCTTACGTAACAGTCATCACATCATTTTTCTCATAAAGCTAGGGCATTTAAGACTAAAAAATAAAAACTGTTGGACGCGTAAAACTTCTATCAAGAATACACCGCTTATATACTACTGCCCATATAAATGCTATTTACTTAGGCTACGTTACGTCCTACGATTTTCAATTTTGATCATTGCCCTAGATTGAAGAGGAGAGTTTGTTGGAACCTTATTATTGGTACCTAGGAAGTTTTTAGTATTCTTTTCGCTACTTAATATTTCTTATCATATAATATTTTTTTAAAACTGTAATATTTCTAATCATTTCACGTCGATTGCAAACCGTACGTTCCTAGTGCATACATAAGAAGTTAGAATTTCCCTCAAGGAAAAAGGTCTGCAGGTCATGTTTGTTATTAAAATGCACTGTCATTCAAACTTAATGTACTTTCAGCTCCATCGGTTAAGGTAAACTGCTTTACAATTTAGTTGCAAGATTTAACCCAAGCAAACAAACAATAAACAGTATACGGTAAAGAAAGCTGTTTAGAAAACACTTACTTGTATCCTAGCTTCGTTTAACTTTGTCGTTCTTGCTAATTCTTCCCGGCAATAAATATCTGGATAATGTGATTTTGCAAATGCTGCTTCTAATTCTGCTAATTGTTCCTTTAAATAAACAAACATTATTTAGTTTATGATATTAATAAAATTTGTCTAATTATTGTATACCTGGGTAAAAGTAGTTCTATGTCGCCGTCTCGCAGGTGTTGGACAAGATGCTGTGGTTGGTGTATGTCCCGCATGAGGTGGTCCACCCGGTGATATACCTCCAGAAAGTCCACTGGATACTGGTTCGGGTTTTAATTTTTTGAAAGCACCTTCAGCTAAAATTATCATATTTTAAATATAGACAAACATAAGTGAAAATAGTTCAATAATAACAAGTGTTTGTCCTTATAAAGTTTAATATCCTATATCCAATGAACCTTGTTGAGTGAATCGAATTACAATTATCTACTGCATTTGGTTTAGTATGTACATTATAAAGATATAAAGCTATAATAAAGCATCATATAGTAACTTTCATGGCGTTCTGACATAGTTTCCTAATATTGATAATAGCTACATGAGGTAAAGACCTCACTCGAAAAAAAACCAAAAACCTCATTTATTTTGGTTACCAAAATGGGCCGCCATATTTGCTTGCATAGAAAAAAACTTAGATGGACTAGAGTGAAAACCTATTGGAAAATAGAGCACTACATCTTGATAATGGAATTATTGTGTTTGAATAGTTTAAATATTAAGATTATTTTATATAAATTAGACAAAAGGAAATACTATTAAACCCTTGAATTTGTTTTCGAAATATGCTTTGTTTTCGTGGTATAAACGATTTAATATTGAACAAAAAAAACCAAAACACACAATTTTTAGAGTTTGTTTCGAGAAAACTCTTCAATATGACCTTTGTTTTCATTTTTTTGAGATATTTCTGCGTGAAAATTAAGAAAAATATAATGTCAATGACATTATAGTACCTATATTACATATTGAGTTTATTATAGACTTTTGTCTGTTCTTTTAGTTCGTTTCCTGATTATTCACTGGTAGTAGTAATTTTTTTAATATTTCTTAGCTATTTAGTACGTATCAGACACAATATGATAAAACAATTTGGCAATCTTTTTTACCATAAGCATAATAAGATTGTAAACGTAGATAGGATATGGTACTAAATGTAAATAAAAAGAGACATTATACAATATTAATGGATAATTCAATTAAAAATGATAATTTTAAAATGTAGACCATTTTAAATTTTGTTTTGTATATCAACATTTTTTGTTCTATAAATAATAAATATGCCATCTTTTTAGTTTTTAATGAATTACTTAATATTTATTTATCTGCTTTGTAAAATGAATATTCAAATTTTTAGGTAAATGTAGAATGTAGACAGAGAATATATTATACATATATATGTAATTCTGTCTACACATTTAATGTAACTAATGTAACTTTTTACTGTATATATTATATACGTTTTAAAAACCTGTTTGATCATATAGAAACAGGATATGTATCCTGTTCTTTAGTATATTTATAAGGATTATATATATTGCTGAATCATAGGTTACATACGGAATATATTATTAGTTGGATGTTATTAGATATGTTTTTGTTAATTTTTGTGGATTTTTTAACTTCCTCATAGAGGAAGTTATTGCAATCGGCTCGAAAACTACGTCAAAACCGATCTTCATGTTTTGAGTCACCCGAAATTATATGTAAGTGTTAATATATAAGAGACTAGTCGACGTCTCACCTGACGCGGTTTCACTCGTGTAGTTCCAATTCCGATTGGAATGCAATGATAAAAAGTAGCCACTCGGGGATTCTGTAGCTTCCAAGCGGTGATAATTTTTCAACTTGGTCCAGAAGGTTTTAATTTTATCCTTTAAATACAAAAATACAAATGCTTCCTGTTTATAATATAAATGTAGAAAAGTTCAAATACAGAATTTTTTTTTTTATTTACAATTTTTGTTTAAAAAAAAATTTCATTTTATCTCAAATACGTCTAATTAATACATACGTTAAATTGCACATTATTTTCGATGTAACTTTCATATCAATAAATTCTTGGCACTATTATATTGAATCTCATCCATTATGACTTTAAATTTCAACTATTGGCACTATAATCGACGCAAAAATAGTGTATTATGATTTACGAAACATTTCGTTTTGCCGTTTGAAAGTTATTGCACTTTATTTGAAAAGACTGTAAAAAACCTTTAAAAATGCTGTCATTTTTGAAAACTGAACATTTTAAAGGTTTGGAAAGGTGCTTTTGTTTAGGTATATGAAAATTTTCCAAACTTCAGGCATGAGACTTTAAGAGAGCCAAGAATTTTACAATATTATAAATATAACTTTTCAAACATACCAAAATGTTTAATTTGTGTAATCATTTTAAGCAAGTTATGAAATATTTGAATTTACGAGTTATTAGAGCGATGATTTGTGTAAACGTATTGGATAGAAGCATTACGTTGCTTAAGTTTTAAATGATAAACAGGTCTCACAGCATACGGAAAAAATGTTAAAATATACCTATATAGAAGTATACAAAAATATAAACAAAGTACACTTAATGCCAACAAATGCATGCCATTTTCATGCGAATAGGGATCACTACTGTTAAAAGTTTAAAAATTATAATGCATAACATATAAATGTGTTTGTATATTCTATACAGGTATATTTTAAAATAAGTTTCCGTATGCCAAGACATACAACTGATGCTCTGTATACAATTTGAGGAAAAAGGTTTCTTCTTTGAAAATCAAAAAAAGATTTGAGTAATAAATTTTTTCAATAAATTTATATACTCTATCATTTATTGAAGCCATCGAGAAATAATAAATAGCTTGTGGTAGGCTCTGCAATATATGAGATTATACATATTTTATTTTTGATTAAAAAATCCGACGAATTTTTTTACAGTTTAGAAAAAAAATTCCCATCTTGTGTATAATATTTTTTCAAATTGTTTGTAAAAATGAAAAATTTACTGTTATTGACTTAATGTTTATTCTCCTACCCTTTTAAATATAAATTTTAATGGATCCTATAGATAATGGCCTCCAATTGAATTTTCATTACGTCTTTTCATTATTTGTTGTCTCAACATATTTTTCTTCAAAATTGATAAAAATATCACACTAATGTTTGATAAAACTTAACATAAATAATAATTTAATTTTCAATAAATCACAATTTCATAGATATTTAAATCAGGGACAAATTTGAATTTTCTATACCAAAAAATTGGTCATACTTTGACCCTTTGGTAACCGAATGATTTTCACGTTACTTAAACCCAACCTAAAACCAACACAAAAAATTAATTTTCAGCATATATTTAAACCCATATTTACATAAGGTTTGACAATGGTTGCCTTTTACATATGAATACCAATAAATTAGCATATTGATGACGTAGTGTATACCCATATGGCTGACGTCATGAATATACACCATTCTGTCTTATTACATTAATATATTATGCTCTTATTAACACATGCAAATAATATGTTCGGGTATGTTGACGATGTGTGCGATATGTGCTGAATTTGAGGTGAACAGACCACACTATTGAGGTTTTTGAATGTGGTTTATTTAAGGTTTAGTATAGTATACCTTATAGGTAACAGCTTAAGGGTAACTACACACACTATTCGACTTACTGACTGACAGATACCACAAACATATTGAGAGTGATGTCTGTGTGTCGTCTGTCATTGAATGTAGATATTTCTGTAATTAAATGTAAGAAGATATGCATTTCAAATAAATCGACCGCTACAACACTACTTGGGTAATAATTTAATACTTATTTACTTAATCATCCGGTATAATATACTTTATGCAAATTATCATAAGTTATTGGTTAGAAAAATTAATTTTTACCATATAAGAAGAAGGATTTTCCAATATAACTTTATTCTTGAAAAAGGGATTTATAATGTTATATATGCTACAAAAATATTATCAAAAATATCTAAAGTGCGATTCTTTACAAATGAAATACTTATTTTAATATTAATTAAAATTTAATGAATCATATAAATTTAATAACATATGTATGCTTAAGAGTTTCAAACTGACGAGCAAAATGATATTGAAGAACAAACGGAATAAAATATCTACACAAAACAAGTGGTCTAGGTGACGCGACGACTATCATTATTTGGTGTCGAGATGATGGAGAAAAATCCCGAACACACAAACGCATATAGATACATACAGCCATCTCTTGGATTTGAGTTCTAGCTTATTCTGGGTTCAAAAAATAGACCCCATTACAAAAACTTCGAAACTGGAAAATTAATAATCTATAAGATAAAGCGTATCTTAATAATAAATTTTTATCCTTTAGTAGTTGGGGTAATACTGTCTAGAAAATCAGACTTACCAATTAGAGGAGTTGATTCCATATTGAAAATATATGTACGAATAGCATTGATCTGTATTATAATATATGCATTTACAGATAGTTTGAAAATACTGAGCAAGTATCGTATAGTACATATTTTCCGGGAAGCATATAAAATTTTTAATAAAATTGTAACAATATATCACATTTCAGTAATTAATATTATTTTTCTGTTAATTGCGAGACTTTTTATCTAAAAACATTTAAAATAATATTTAACAGATATTTCAGGTACATTTTCGTATTCGTATGACAATAATAAAGTTAATTTTCATTTTTTAAATCTTAATATTGTGTTTTCAATTAAAATTCTTTTAGAAAATTAAAATGACGTGAAATTTTATTTTTAACTTCCCAGAAGAAAGTTCTGGAGCAAGATTTTTGAATTCCAAATTTTGATACATTTAAGGTCACTAGAATCTCAATCCAACGTAACTGATGCATGTCTGGGTATATATGTATTATGTATGTTCGTATACGCATATATGCAGTTGTTATTATTTTTCGTCACGATTATCTGTAGAAATCGAATTAAATTACTAAAATTGAATGACTTTACATGAATAGCGGTCTAATCTTACTTTGTTGAGGATAAAAAACTAAAAAAATCACTAAAAATACGTATTCGTAGATAATAATAAACAAATTTTTGTTTTTTTTTTTTTTATTCGCTTTACTGTAAAATTAGTGAACCACGCGGGTTGCACTTAGGCCAATTTTTTTTAATAAAAAGTGGGTATTTTATAAATCATATTCCTAAATACTGTTTACTTTAAGGACATAGAAGGTGTTTGAACGATCAAAAACCACTCAGAAGTATTGATAATAATTACAATTGGCAATATAATATTTATTAAACTATCAAACATTTTTAATAATTTCTTTTCTAAATATTACAGGCGGATTGAAAACAGTGATTGGTATGGGGATTTTTTTTTTTTTATTAATAACAATATATTTAATGCCTGTTGGAAAAAATTATGAGCAACTGGACAGAGTATGGATACGGTATTTAGTTTTTTTAAAGAATTCTCAAAAGTTTCTTACCAGTTTATTAAAACGATTTTTTTTAGAGAAATTAATAAAATAAATAACATAAAACTACAAAATTTGATAAGCGGATAGGATTATTAAAACTAACTGGGACAGGCATAAACTTTACACGATTGTTTGCCATATTTCTATATTCAGCATATTATATATATTTGGAATTTCTCTTAGGTTTTTATTTTTATTTTATGGCATTTTAACCTTTTAAAAAAATAATAATAATTTGAATAACACCAAGTAAATTTATCGAGTCTATCATCGAGTTTTAAAAAGATGATAAAAAAAAGATAATCCTAATGTTAAAAACCATAAATATCTTTCACCAATTGTGAAGACTATATATAAAGAAAATATGCAAATACAGTAGGTATATGTGGTATGTTTTTTTAGCAAATTGAATTATTAATGTACGCATTTAATTATTAACATGCAAAACGAACAGTGTAGGTAGAAATGTAAAACCTACAGAAAACCTTCAATTGAAAGTGTAGGATAAAAAGTTGTTGGGATATTTACCTACAAGTACCTTATATATAGGTACTATTATTATTGTACACTACTCGTTTTCTAGATGAGTTTATAATGATGGGTATTTAAGTAGTCACTTTTATGAAACCAAAACTTTTTTGCATAACCCTTTTTTCCACATAAATTTATCTACTTCTTTATATTTTTATTATTTTTTTTGTGTGTTTTTTTAATACCAATATAATTATTTCGACTTTGAGTGGTTTGGATTTTATGGATTCTGAAACTTTTCCCTTTTTGTTACTTTAATGAAAATCAAAATGTACTTATAAAAATCATCTTTTGAAGATAAAATAAACCATTCAAAATATTAAAATAATTTTCAAAAATAGTTACGTATTTATTTCTTGCGTTATTCAGAAATCCTTATCAAAATAGATCAGTTAATTATTAATTTGTTTCGTAAACATTTGAAAGTTAGTATTTGAAATATACTTTTTAAACAAGTCCATACTACTAACTTCCCAATAAGAAGAGTTAAAAATCAATAACGAATATATATGTATTTTTGTACCTTTTTTTTAAGTTTTTATCCTTAACAAAGAATTACTGGACCAATTTTGCTAAAAACTCATTCGGTTTTAATTTACGTAATTGTGAATGAAAGTCGTTCACGACGGTATGATAATTTGTTCTCGGAATATTCGAGAGGAAAAGGACGAACGCATTTCAAACCTATGTTAACAGTTCACTTTTGATGTTTTTCCAGTGAACAATAAACTGAAAATAACTATTCATGTGTAGAGAACGTAATTCATCCACACGATAAACTGTTGAGAGAAACAGATGAGTAGAGAGTCTGTCAAAACAGTATTGGTTATTTGTAATATAAATTTGGATTCTTACACCAATATTTTTAAGCTTTACAATTTAATGCTTATCATGAATATTCTTTAATATATAATAAAATTAATAAACTCCCTAATGTAAATGAGACAAGAAAGTAATTTTGATCTGCCAAACTGAATATCGTGCATAAAAAAGTTACATTTTTTTATCTAGCAACTATAATAGCTGATATGTGATAGACATTGCATATATTAAAGCTTGTTTTACGTATTTAATATAAGATACTTGCTTATAAGAAGTTTGCTTCGGCAACTTGTTTTATGCATATGTAAGGTAGTATAGAGTAAAAGAAATTTTTATAAAGTAACTAGATATTAAAAAAAAATCATAAGTTTTTATTTTCAAACTATTTATTGCTTTAAATTATACAAAAATTCATTCAAGAAAATTATGTTAATTCTATTTTTTAAATTAAATTAATTGTAAATTTATGTAAATTAAAGTTAATTTAGTAAATTTTAATTTTGACCAACTTATCAACGCCAATTTTTCTTGCCGGATTACTTGAAGTGATCGAAAATTGTTTTCAAGCTATTCCATCAGATGAAATCTTGTTTTAAGCTCTTAAAATTTCCATTGAATTATAAAATATAACGACTGTCTCAAAATAATTTTAAATTTGTGAAATTTTTTAAGGGGAAAAATTTTATGAATATTTTATAACTACTGATATTGCCAAAACACAAGCGACCTTTTCTATATACTTATAAAAACAAGAAAAAAAATCTTGAAGGGCGAAAAGAGAAAATTCTAGAACGGAAAATTCTAGAACTATGAAAATAATTTTCAAAGTTAAATTCATAATTATCTAGACCTTGACTAGAACAATGAACGGAAAACTTGAATTTCAGGATGAATTGAGTTTTAATTTTTACGTTTTATGCAGATTATAAATAATACTCTTTTTTTTTATCCAAGATTTACAAAACTTAAAAATAATTACGTTTTCCAAACAGTAACATATAGATTTGAAAATAAAGACAGCTGATGCAAACACATATTCATGCTAAACTTCTAATTTTCCGCTCTCAAGACTTGGTAACCATTGGTAAGCCAATAATGACGAATGTTATCATGTAAAACAGGTACGTAAAAGATTTTTTTCGACTTCGATAGAAATCTATATCATCGACTGAATATGTATAATTTGTCTTTTAATATGTTTAAATAAATATATTATATCCACTTATATTCGCAATTATGGTACCATATTTTCTTTAATTTATTCTTCAGTTTTCAAATTAACTATGCAAAGGGTTAATTAAATACTCTAATGTCCCAAAATTAAATTATTAATTTGCTAATTTATTGATCAAATATTGATAAGATACAGATGTACCAATTAATAAATAGATTTGTCAAGTGTTACTCGGAAATACAAACAGAACCTGATGATTCCTCGTTAGAATTTCGACCCCAAAAACACAGTACTAACACTATAGTTTTAACACTAAATAATATAAACATAGAAGTTTATTGAAAAACCATACTTAAACCATAATAATGAAGTGTCAATTTACTGATACTTTAAGTACGATTAAGTATAATGTATGTAAGTACATTCTTTGTGAACATATGGGGTTTTATATTTACAACAATAGGACTATAGTGACAGGCTTTTTTGTCAAACCCCTCTATGTTAGCTGGTGTTAACACAATGTTTTAAATTCTTACCCTTAAATATATATTTTATTTACTATATAATTTTATGGATTTTATTATTATGTTCATACATTTAAAGGGATAAAAGTTTATTTATTATAAAAAGGGCGCAAAATTACGATCAAATTAAGAGCATTATTACTTATTATTGTTAGTTAATAATTAACACACAATTTGACATATTGTTAGAAAAGTTTTTATTTTAGATGATGAATTTATTATTATTTTATTTACATTAATTAATGATTTATTTGATTTTATTGAGGATGTGTTGATTATTCATAAAAATTTATATGATTTGGTGTAAAACTTTATAAATTGCAAAATAGGTCTTTGAAAGTTTTACGTTGTGCGTGACATTTTTATTGTATTGATATTTTTTATCAAGCGGAAGACTTTTTAAGAATTTTTAACACTCTAGAATAAATAGTAAAAATTCATTTTTTGACAATTAGATAAAATATTAAATATAAAATTTTAGCCAAACTTTCTGTCAAAACTAGACGGTGAAGAACATTTAGCGTCACTTATTTTCAAAGCTTCGGTGTTGCCCAAGATAGTTGTCTGAATATAAACGAAAAAAGTATACCAAAAACTTTATTTTTTATCAAGTAATAATTTAATTTGCAAGAAATAAATTAATTTTCAAATTGGAAATAAATGTTTTTTGTTTAGTTCAGCTAAATTATGTTTATTAGGTGAATGAATGCATTTTCTGGAAATTTACTCATGTAAAATTTTCTATAACACCAAGTGACTTCATTTCTTTTCGCATTCTGAGGATAAAAAAAAAGGCTTTTATTATAAAAACGAACTTAATATTATTTAACCGACGGATAAATCTGGGGAGGTCTAATACAAAGTTTTAATTGATTTCGGTCAAATTATTTATTTTGATAACTAAACATCAAAACATCCTGCCAAGACTATAAACACAAATTAGAAAAGAAGAAAAAATTTCATCATTACAATTCAAGATAAAGAATTGAATGGGTCAATGATATTTTAGTATATTGTATGAACTTTTTTTGGAGGACTTTAATATCAGTTCTATTCGTATTAGTTTAAAATACGAATAAAATTATTAATAATGTTTGCACACTTAGGTTCTAGGTTGAGTATTAGTACTAAAAAAATTTCTGGTGAGTTTAAAACTGGTAGAAGAATCAAGAAACGAATCCGAATTGTTTTCTAATAATCCTTTAACTTTCTTGTTAGAATAAGGTGTTTAGGTGTTTTAAGCTAGCATAACTTTCAATAGCTTTCCCAGTCTGTTGAACAAAACGTTTCTGATTTTCCGTTAAATGTTGTGTTATCGTGGTAGAAATTAAATGTTTATATTTTCCAACACTTCTACCATATTTTACATCCATTTTTAGTTTCATATTAAAAATTCAAGTAAAATCTATATTAACTGTTTATTTATTTTTAAATAATAAAAAGCTTCCATTAAAAAGTTTTCTTACGATTAGTCGTTTTTTTACTGGCGTGCTTGATTAGCTAGCCAATCTATTTATAACATTGACGTTTTTACAAACAACACAAAAAAAAGAAACGATTGATTCAGGTAGATGATTAATAATATGTCTTTATCTGGTAAATTCATTTTTTTTATTTGTATTATTTGTGCTTACAATATTTAATTGCTGCCTCGATAACAAAGAAAAAACATAAAAATTCGAATCGACATACAAAAACTGTAATAAAAGTTTACCGAATAATTTGAAACTGGGTATGGAAAAGCACTTAAAATAAAATAAAAACTTAAAAGGCACGAACCATTTTTTGCTTCTAAAATTGCATGTTATAAGGTATTGTGAATTTATTTAGAAACCCTTGATTATGATTTATTAATAGATTATTTAAATATAATGTTTATTATTTTGTAATATATTTCTACATCATTCAAAAAGTAACACAATTCAAGAATTATAATAAAATTATACATTATCAAAACGGAATTCAAGTTTCATTGAATATAAGCATATTTTTAAGCACTTAAAATTAGAAGAAAATATAAAAAATTCACTTACATAAATATTTACCTGAATGATCCGTTAATCCTCGCGTAACACTAATTGACGACGTGGGAGGTGTATTTGCTGGAGTGTGTGCATGATGACTATCACCTGGAGTATGTGAATGTGGTAACGTTCCATATAACGCCGTAAAATCTTCGGCTGATGAGCTACTTGTATTACATTTTCGTCCTAATTTATCACCCACTGTACTTCCAGTACTTCCTAATCCTGTATTACCAGTATTTGCACCACTTCCACCTCCTGATCCGACTGCCGACGCATTCATTGCATGTATATGATGATCGTCTAATAAACCAGAAACTCCTAATAAATTACCCACTAAATTGGGTCGTAATTCATCCATCATTTTATTTTGTCCTGGGCACGCTGAGCTATTGCTAAAATTTAATTGTCGACTAAATATTGCTGGGAAAATATTAAACTGTTGTTGAGCTTGATGTGCTGCGGCCGTTAAATCTTCCGTTGTTGGGGAGCCGCCGACTGCCCCCAGGCACGACGGCACTCCTTTGAACTCCAACGTGGTGCTGGAATCAAACACTGGATCGTTATTAAAATAATTGGTATTGGTTATGTTAGACGAACGCGTTGCGACGGAAAAAATATTGAGACTGTTCTGAACAATTTCGAACACAAAATCTGCTGCCTTTTTTTACACACTAGTTTAATTAACACTTTCTTTTAATAATTTTATGTTCATGTCCACTTTTAATTTAAAATTGTAACACCCAAAAACTGTACTTTTAAGAGATATCGAAAAACGCGTATTGTTCTGTTAAATACTAAGAGTTTGAAAATATAATTCAATGTTTATTTTCTTTTATCAAATTATGATCGTATACGTTTCCGATTTAGAAAATTAAAAAAAACTAAAAGAAAACGAATGGTAAAATGGTTCACCGTCGATATGTAAATCGAATCAATTTAAACTGAACATATAGAAATATGTTGATAAAATATAATTTACAAATTGTTAATATCTGTGACTGATTTAATTAAAATTTGGAACAGTTCTGATCATCACAATATTTGGTTTGGCTAAAGCTATCAAGGCCTTATTAATACAGATATATAAGTACACAGAGAGAGCTTTGAACACTTACGCCTTAGTCAAATGACAAGTGAGTATAACGACATTAAATCATGATATTGTATCTATAGAGTAAGGAACACTTCATACCGATTCCGTTCATCCACTTTTCACAGGGGGTGAAATTGTATGTTGTTGTTGTTTTTTGGGGGGCGTCATTTACAACCATCGCCAATGTGAATTAATGGACGCGCTACCACCCTCAATATGCTACTATTGGTTGTATATAAGCGTCGTTTCTATAGCAACCCCTATCGTTAACGTTATGTATAACGTGAGCTAAAATGGCGTATATTCGATGATACTGTGAGTGCTCGAGGCGAAATTTTGTTCATCGTAGTTGTTCGATTTTTACATTTTGACTTTGACAGGGATATATTGCTTTGCTCTGCTACTACTTACTACCACGGTTCGATTTGTTTTTTTATTTTCCTTTTTTTTTTTTTGTTTCGGGGTAGTTATTTTCTGTTTATTTTTTTATTTTTTCGTCTATTTTTTATTTTGTCTGTTTTTTGTGAAACGTATTTGATAGAACTTTTAGTTTTTTCGACTTTTCATTAATATGGTTTTTAACTTTTCTATCGAACAAAGAAATAACGAACAACTTAATAATTTTTTTCGTATTCCAGACTCAACGAAAACTTTTCGTCATAAACATTTGTAAAAACATTTAATTTAAGGGACATTAACCCATCAAAGGTCTTTCTAAAAATTTTTTGTAGTTCTATAGAATTCAGAATGAAACAAAATGCTGAAATGGCTTAGATTTTCGAGGAAAAGGGAATTTGTTTGGTGTTTATCAATCAAATAACATTCCTACTAGCTTACTAAACTGACAAGTGATTAATAAACTGTACATACGTGTAATAGGTTTAAGAAATTTTTACGATTTTGACATAAATGTCACTTATCTACAACCCAGTAACCCCAAAATTACAGGCGGGAAAATATATTAAAAAAATGAAGTTATTGTCTATTTTTTGAACGGAAACACATGTATTTAAGCAACAAGTTTTGATATTTGGACTAAGGTGTTGGAAAATTGGACTTATATAGACAATGCCATAAAATACATTAAGGAGAACTAAAATATGATATTCCTTTTACCAAACATAATTACAAGAAAAGAAATTTTACTTTGAAATAAAACTGAAAATTACAAAGCGTCATAGCGTTAGGATGTCAAGAACAACATTTGTGATTCGATTATCATGAGCACTGAAGGTTGATTTAGTAGAAAGTTTAAGAATAAAAATAATTGGGTATTTGCTTAGTAAAAACTAAAGATTCAGAACATCAAAAATGGTTTCCATCAATTCCTACTAGTTTCTTGTTATTTTTAAGTTTTCGAGGTATCTTCTGCAGTGAGTGTTCGACTCTAAAAAAATATCAAAGACGTGATTTAAATTTATCATTTTAACTGTATGCGATTCTATCACTTTTTTCAAATGAACATACATTTGTAACAAAACAATAAATAGTAGGTATAGTAGATTAGACCAGTTCCCTGCTACAGCTTGAAAATATTTCACACAATATTTTATAGCGTTTTTTTCCGATGATTCCCGATTATATTGACAAGCAAGTCACTTAAAGGCGGTTTCATAAAAATTTGAAGAAAAAACATCAGGGTTTTTAGGCAGCGATAGTTTTTATTTGAATTTTTTTATTAACGGTTATCGACGAATTTAAACTCATTAAGTTCTACAGTACACCATGCAAAGGTCAGCATGCTATCCTTATCTCGTTAGTTATCTTGTCCGACAGACTTGCCATACGAACTAACTCATGAAAATGTACTATTAACTTGATTCTATCGACACCTATAATTTCAATACGTTTTAGCATTACAAACTTTATTATACCCTTATATATTAATATAAATGTGATACATGTTGATAGAAACGATGCACAAATTTTTTCTATCACTTCAATTGAAGCTTATTTTTACTTCATAAATATGAATTTGAAATTAATGTTGAACAATTTTAAACAAAAATACGGATGTTAAAAATCCTAAATTAAACAAAGATTTGCATAAATGACGTCACACATGTTCATCTCGATAGTAATTATACATTCAACGAAAAGAGATCCTATCTATGTCCACGGCACTTACATTCACTTTTCTTCTGAAATTATATTAATTTATATTAAAATATAATATAAATTACAGTAATATTCAAAAAATTATAGTGTTCAATTTTTTAATGAAAAATAATAGAGAAAAATCTTTAAAGGTTTGTAATTTATTCGTTTTTGAATCAATTTTAATTTAATTTGTTGGTATTGAGCCTAGTTTCATATTTTGAAGGGTACACCAACAATTTGTATTGCATCTTTCCTATTAGTAAATATTTCAATCAACTAGTAGCTCCGTGGGCAGTTGATTTCATTCACGTAACTTTTTCTCGATAAAAAGAAAATAGAAGACACATTTCTGTATTGTTATTTATTAAATATTCCAACATTTACATTATATACTTCAACATATCGCAAGCAAGTAGAACAATAATTTTAAACATTTATTATTTCCAAGTATCGATAGCCCAAGAAAGCTCTAACTGAATTCTAAGGTCCAAAAATACAGTAAATTTCCTGAATTCAGATATAAACATAGAAACACTCAATCGAATTGTAAAATCAGCTAGTTATGATATAGACCCTGCCATGTATAAATCTCATTCACGTTACCTGCTCGTATATCAGTATTGGAACCATTATTATTTGTGTAATAAAAATTTGTATTATTATTATTATGTTTTATCAAAATATCGATATGTTATAAATTTGATGATATTCAATATCGAAATGAACTCGAAAGTGAAAGATGTTCTCACATCAAATATAATACAATAATGTTATACAGGGGCAAATCGTATCGTCAAATAATTCAATTTTAAAATAATTATTTAGATACAACACAATATAACATGTAGATCTATCTATTGTATGTAATATGTTCAAGTATATACGTACAGTACAGTACACTAGGACTAACGCAGAGAGATGCTTTATTATTGCACTCGAAAATTTATGTATATTCAACTACAGTTAAACCATTTTAACATTTTTACTCGTATTGTTCATTTCGCAGAATGTTAGTGATGCATTCTCTACAAAATTTTACAGTCCAGGCAGTTAAAATTACATTTATAATACAAAAAACATAATGCAAGTTATAAGTGTTTATTAGCTAAATTTAAACTGAAATTGTGGCGAATATAAACAGGTAATGAAAAAAAAAAAATGTTTAAAAGAAACATTTTAAGTTTTTGAATTTTTCTATCATCTTTTATGTTTTAAAAGTGAGGTTTGATTGATCGATTTTTATCATTTGCTCATTTACGAACTTTTTTACTCATTTTTTATGTCAAGAATGTACGTCACCAAAATTTTAACTCAAAGCTCTTTTCGTGTTAAGTATCTTGACGGTGGACAGACGGACAAATTTCAAACGGAAATGTACTAATTTAGGGATTCATTGAACTACTATAACAAAATTTTGTTAGTGCGATAAATATTTTCTGGCGTTACAAACTTTAGATTCAAATTAATATATTCTGACAAATTCTATATATGTCGTGTATAAAAACTTCCAAACAAAGAATATCTCAACATATATGGACACCGTACATCAAAATGTACATTCATTCGTTCGTTCGTTTCTATGGCTACGAAATAATTGATATGTAATTGTGTGATTGGTGTATGATAAAACATTGAAAATTTCTCAAAATTTATGAACGAATTTAAATTAATAGTTATTTCTATTTGCAAATAAAAATAATTTTTTGAATCACTCTTACAATTCTCAACCCAATAACTTCGATCAAATGTCTTTTTTCTTTATGTAATTATTCAATAATTTTTATTTCAATGTTTGCATGGTAAATTGTAAAGCAAATTTATATGCGAACAAATATATTTTCTAGATTTTGAATATTTTAAAGACACTCGTTGCACATGAATAGATATGTCAAGAGTGGTACGATGATAAGAAAACTGGGATCTAGAGTCCTTTAAGGGGGGGGGAGGTACAAACATAATTTTTAATGATTGAATTGCATCCAAATGGATAATTTTCCTTGGTTGTATACAACACTCAAAAGTAAAAAAAAAAATTTTAATCAAAAGGCACTGCATTAATTTTTTTGCTATAAAAATAAATTTTAAATTAAAAACTATAAAAATTCCTTGTGAATTACCTTTCAAAGTCGGTACCAATCTTACCGTCAGCTAAAATATGGATTAGCTGGTGACGACTTCAAAAGGTAAGTGGTCACAAGTAAATTATTTACAGAAGTTTTTAATATAAAATTAATACTTTTTAGTTTATTTGATTCAAGCCGGTTCTTTTTTTAAAAATTATGCCCAGAACTAATAGAACAGAAATATACCTGCTTCCAAAAAGGCTTCATAAATAAAAATGTCTTGTTTCATTGATTTATGCTTGAATTTTATTCATTTTTTTATTTTTAATTTATACAATTTCACTGTACCTTAACACTTTATATAGTCAATTGTAATATTTTGTATTTATTTAGTTATTTATTTTTTTGCAATGTATATAATTAATTTGAATGACAACATTTAGACTACTTTTCAATACATCAATCAAAAAGAGAAATAAAAAACTTTAAATACATCCGTTTTATTTATTTTTTTTTTAAGAAATAGTTTTATTTGAATGAAATCAATTCAGTCAATTTAACAGTATGTATCAACAAATGTATAATTTGTAACAATGCAGTCTCGATTATTATAATAATATATTGTTGAACCACCAAAGCTCATTGTAATAATTTGCTATATATAAATATTATGACATAAAAGGGTGTTGCCAAGTTTTGTATGTTAAATGTAGGCACGTGACTTACGGTTTATGAACTATTATTATAAACACTTTGTTTTTATTGTTGTTATATTTAAACTATTTACACACACGGTACCGGGTGTATACAAATAATTATGGTACACGTGTATGGCACGTGTATCTTATTAAGTGGGAATCTATGTAATAACACGTTAGAAAGTTAATTATTACTTATAAATTGTTTGAATGAATATACTATTTAGTGTTTTAGAATTACTTATATTTATTAAAGTTTGCTCCATGGTCTTTTTTAAAATTTCCTTTTTTGATAATCATTTGAGACTGATTGTTAAATTATATTTGATAAAGTGAAAAGTTTTTTGTTTCAGTTCAATTGAAGCGACTTAGCTTCAACAACAAGAGATGTAGTTTATTTTTTTTTAATCTTTCAAAATGATATTCAAACATTCAGAGTGATTGATACAACGTAGTGATGTCACTACCTCATATCTGCGAAATATTTCATTTAAAATAACGTCTTTGAAGAAATAGGGGGGGGTAGTGATCTTTGGCAGCTTGTAAACACTTCGGTTTTGAATTTTAATTTTAATTTTGCAGTTTTGCTATGGTATTAAGTCTGATTTCATATTTAGATGCAATATTGAACTGCAGTACAAATTTCAACAAATCAAAAAAATTTATTATTATAGTATTTAATTGATATGAAATTCATTAAGATTTGGATTGATTGTAGATATACTATATTGTATATTTAGCATACGTACGTTAAACGCATATTAAAACCGAGGATCAGGTGTTGATTTTTATGGAGGAAAAACTCCAAGAAATAAATAATTTTCTCTTGGTTTGGAGTTTTCTTTTCGTTAAAGTTAACGTTTTCAAATTCTAATTGGGTACATAAGTTTCATTAATAATAATAAAATTAACATGGAAGCTTTACTGAGGGGCCACGAAGAAAGGTACCAAAATAAAGAATTAAAAATTTCAATGAAATATTTTTCAAATGATCGAAAAATGTATCTATTGGTGTAAGAAATTAAGAAAAAATCGACTAAGCACAGTAAAAGTCCATGTAGGGAGGTGGGAGTAGTGGTATAAACATAATAATCGTTTCTTGTCATTTCCGCCTAAACGGTGCATAATTTTGAAAAAAAATAAACTTTAAACGTTGTAAATAATGAAAATATCAAAAACTTTTTACTGGATATATTTGAACATAACCTCAAAATTATCGATAAAAATTCAAAAAACCATTTTTTTTTTAATATTTATCGCAAAAATATGTATATTTTGAAGATAATTGATGAAAATATTCCTTTTTGAGTTTAAAACAAGCCCAAATTTTTTCAAAGTAAAATATTATATTTTCAATTTTTTATAAAAAAAATTAAAAAACAGATTCTGAGAAACAAATTTCACAAATGTTTATTTATAAAATATAAATTAGTTTGAACAAAATATTTCACTTATTACAAAAAATAAAAGAAATGACGAAAATATTCTATTTTTTCGTTGGGAAACCCATATAGCCTCTTTAGCATTGTAGGAATATCAAAATGTAAGGATTACATTTGGTATTTCGGAGTGAGAGTAATAACTATATATTAGATTATTTATTTATAGTTATTTAATATTAGTTATTCCAGCATATCGATGTATACAATGGCATTTGAATTATATAAATGTATAGTCCATTTAAATTCTAATAATAATGGACATACATTTTAGATTATAGAGTTTGGTCTCTAGAAGTTAAAAATATAATGCTACTTCATGCATACATATTCAAATTGATGGCTAAAATATAATTATTATTGAAAAGTATGATCAAACTGCTATTCGTCCATGTATAATATTGTTTTGTACATATTTAATGATATATTGGTTTCGAACTTACTATTGGGATAAAATATTATTAAAGATAATGTAAAAATTGTAAATTTTTTATTTACGAGCAAAACCTATTTACTTTCTTTTATTATCTTTGTAAACGGATACTATTTACTTTCTTTTAGTATCCTTGTAAACGGAAGTATTGTGAATATTTTTAATCGATAATATTTGTTTTAAGGTCCCATGATTCCAAAAAATTGATCTTGTGGTGTAAGCAAGCATATTTGTATGTGTGTGCGTGTTAGTGATCGCGATATTGTATCAAACGCTTTATCAAAAATTGAACAAACTCGGTATTATCTGTCATTAAATTATAGTGATACTGCGGAGCTTTTGGCAGAAATTGGGCTACCGTGTGGCCCACTTTACAAGTATAATTTTTTTCTCGAAAATAGATCGAACGATTTTCATCAAATTAAATGTATTCACATACCATTTTAACGTCTACGACTTTTATTTGAAACATTTGAAACTATTTAATATATTTACATACTTATTTAATATTGTGCATTCTATAAGTATGTATTAGTAAAAGAGAGGCCTGTGACGCGTTTTGCCCAGTTTGTTGCATCTATGAAAAGTAAACGCAATAGTATGCCCAAATTGTGTAGTAAGATGGCACTTAAATCAATAATCATTGCCAAAGAAATTACCGGATTTTGAAATTACAAAATAAAAATAAAAACTGAGAAAATGATGGAGAAATTGTGTAGCAAAGTGTAGCAAAGTATAATAAATTAAACAGTCAAAACTCATAAAAGAAAGTTGCTTCCTAATTTAAAAATTTCAAACCAAAGAAGAGTTCTGAATGTCACATTTACCATTCAAAATTGGTCACTATATGGCTTTTTATGTCAAAAATAACAAAATACTTTTTTATTTATTTATTTAGTTATAATTGGAATGTTAAAATTGAAAATAATCAAATTAAAAGATATTTACAGATCCAGTACAAAGCTCACGCTGATAGTTTCCGGAACAAAGCTTAACATTATTACGTCACACGTTGATAATATTTGTTTCTACTCAACAACACAGCCCATAAATAATACAACAGTATACATTTTGAAAATTTTGATGTGTTCGTAATTGGAGATTCACATAATACTGGTTTTGATATTTTTGAACTAAAAGTCTTTACGGCGCCAACATGGAACTGAATCTATTCTTTAAAAATCTATAAAAATTAGCAAGAGAGGGAAATTCAAAATTCCTAATTAACCCAGTACCAAAATACATGCATTATGACGTATTTTTTCATATCTCCATATAAATTACATGTAAAACGTCGTTTTTAAGAGTGAGATGGAAAATATTATATGATAGTTTATAATTTCTTTGTTTTTAATCAATTTTTGTTTAATTTTCAAATAATATTGGATCTGAATCCACATTTTTATTGAATTAAAACAAATCCAGTATCATGCGAATCTCCCATTAAGCGTTTAACCCACTTGAAAAATATTGTTTACTATAAAGTTTTAAAGAAGATTACGAAATTTTTTTTAAAGCTTAATTGCGGTGTCTAAGTCACAGAAATATCGGCAAAATAGTATTTTGTTTCTATTCGTGTATTAATAGGAGACAGTATTTTTCTATATAAAACGCTACGTTCATATCATTCATATCTATGTTATTGAACATCATAAAATATAAGACATTTATAATATTAGTTTGTTATTAAAGGTTTTATTATATAATTTTTTTATTATAAACATTCAGTTTCAAAATATCGATTAATTACAATAAAAGTTATTCAAATAATTTTTTGATAAGAAAAATTAAAATTTCTAGTTCTCATCAATATTACCATTTTGTATAAAATAAACTTTTCAGAAAAAAGGTTTTGAAAAGCATCACTTATTTATGTATTTAAGATTTTTAAATAGATGTTGTTTCTCATATAAGTTGCATATTTTTATAAATAGAAAATGTTGTCGATATGATTCCGCTTACAATTAAACTACTTATTCTACATTTATATTCTACATTTGATTAAATTTATATAATCATACTGTATATACAATTTGAATAACTACAAATAACGTTATTATTTATATCAACTAAATACAACTCAAATGAAACCTAATGTATATTTATATACAGAATGATTATTAACTTTATTCTGATTCAAATGCACAGTTAAAGAAATATACAGGTTTTGATACCTATAGATAATACAAATGGGGATTTATGTATTTCTTACTATATCTACAAGAAACATTCCATCTCTTGCGCATTATACGAAGATTTAGAAAATTAGGTAAAACTTATCGTTATTTTGATAAATTGGCTTCAGTTCAATGTTATTTCTCATATACTAACTGGCCCAATAGAGAAATTTCAATTTTGTGACATTATAGACTTAATTTTATACCATAAAAATAATAGTCCTGCTATTTTCCGAACGGTTTTTTTTTTAGTAATAGGAATTTTCAGACATAGATTTTCATAATATTCTGTATGCTATCTGGATTTTCGTATTCGTAAATACTTACGATTTTATAAAATTTATTTATTGTTATGTGTTTATGATACAAGAGTGGTGGATGTACTACTTGCACACAAAAAATAGAATTTAACTAAATTACTTGACTAAACAATTTCACTAAACACTTGACTAAAATGTTGCTGTTCATAGATAAATTACTTGGTTAATGTGAACAAAGCTTTAGAGCTGCAAAGTATAAAAAAAATTCCTACGTTTTGAGAACATTTTTAAGAAGTGTTTTTAAATTTTTTTTTCAAATAATAGTGATTTTCTTGTCCTTATGTCCTTAAATATAGTCTTTATATTGGTAATGTACATTGTCAAGTGATTGAGGAATTTATAAACAACTGAATACAATATATATGCAATATATACAACAAATGTGTATATATGGAGAGATACTTCCTATTAGTGAACATCATATATGCATAGAGCTTTTTACCCCAGTAATTGGCCACCGCTGAGCTTAAAGCTTTTAAACTCATATAATATAATGTTTCCTCAAAAATACTAAAACAACAGTAAAATCAACATATACATGTATGTATGTTCACATACCTACAGTTTAATATAAAATATATTTGAGTAAAAAACCTTTAAAAATATTTAATTTGAAGTGTTTCAAATACTTACGTTTTAAAGAGGAAATTTCACCAATTTAAACAACTCCCTATGTGAAACAGCAAACCTCTAAATTTTTTATTAAAATATAAGTTAAATAAAATGACATTAATCGAACAGACTGAACATTAACTATGTGATACCTTGCGCTTTAACTTTTTTATTTGGATAATTTTTTGTAAAAAGTTCTACACAAACCAAATAACATATTTAACAATTTAATGTTTCTTTAATAATCTTAGGCTAGGAACATTCCGAATAAATAAAATTTTGAAATATAGAAACTGCATTGGAATTAGTGTATTAGTTTCGGCGTAAGGCCACAAAAAGGTATCTGACACATTCTCACAAGTTTACAAAAGGTACTTCAGAGATATATACTTTTTATTCGGAATAAATTTATGTATGTTATATTTGAAGAGATCAAGAGTTTTTTTTTTATGTGGAAGCTACGAACTTCTTTATATCTTTTGAATGATATTAAATAGAGATTGTTGTTTTTTTTAGAATGACATTACAACTGATAAATCACTTATTTTACATTTTTCTCATAATCAGGTTGAAACGGGAATCATAAAAAGTTGAAATTATTCGAAAGTATACCTCCTAAACTATGGACATAAATTTGATAAAAGTAATTTCTAACTGTTTCAAAATCACCCAAAATTTAATTGATTCCAGATATTCAATATTGATTTTGTAAGTAGGTAAGCATTTAATAAGCATTAAGTAAGCCTGTATGCTTTATTCGCCTTTCAATTTACGCTCGTGTATTTTTTTTATAAATTGTTTTCTCAAATTTATTATGTATTTTGATCCATTTGATTATGTTATGACCAATTTACCCATCTGCCTTATTTTTCCATGAACTGATTTTTACGTATTCCATGTCCGAAATAATTACTAAAAGTATCGAAAATTAGTACGATAGAAAATAAAGTTAAAAATTAAGCCATTTCTCTTTAAGAACGATTTAATAATGTAATTGGTGCAATCTATCGCGTATTCTACTTTGTGTTCAACAATATTCACCATTAAAATATATAATTGGAATGGTGCAAGTTTCAATACACATACTGTAGAAATTCATGTCTATTTTATTATATAGAGTTTTGCTAGATAGAATTTTATGGTATAGTAAAATGTCTACCCATATGAAAATACTACGTGTCAGAGGCCATATTTAGACCAGTATTTTATAAAAATATAGCATAATTGTCGAAGTATTGCCTCAAAAACGAATGAAATTAGTGTGGTCGTGGGATTCCCGTAAAGAACAAAGTGCTTCACTTTAGGTTTTTAACTATAAACGTAATTTAATTTGTAGATTTCTATTGATTATATTTCTGTATTCGTGTATCTCAGCCCACTATCAAAAAAAAAAAAAAAAATTATCATTTAATATTTTAGGAAAAATAGTCTTTTTTAAAAAATTGGTTATAAAATAGAAAATAATAAATATTATATATTGGAAAAACTAATTAAATTTTATCATTATATTCTATCGTAAATCAATATAATTTTTGACTTAAGGTAATATTGACTTATGGTAACGATGGTAACTAATGTGTTATAATTTTTTCCAAAATCTCCTGCTACTCTACGTAACCTCTCCAAAAATAACCGCGTTCTAAGCTGTCGTTCTAATAATATTACTAGGTTGCTCAGGATACTGCTGAAAATTTTGCAGCTGTAGCTAATTTGTAGTGTTATCTGGTAAACTGAAAAAATATTTTTTGTAAAAAAATTACACCCATCCATTAAGAATCTAGTAGAAATATGCATAAAAATGAACTAGTGCCCTTCAAACAACTCACATTCTTGCATCAAATAAAGGACAGTTTACTCTTAATTGTACCGATTATTCTCAAGACAGACGTATAGAATCACTATAGTAATGAACGCCTTACCACCTTTTTTTCGTTATATTTTATAGATAGTCTATTTCGAGCAGATTTTTGTCATTTTTATCAGTAAAGATTTTCAAAATAACAGAAAAGTTAAAGTAATGTTTTTTTGAAGAAACAAAGCTCTTTTAGGGGCTGAATGATTATCGATTAATTGTCTTAACAGACGTGTTGTCTATGCTTATACTTGTACATAGACGTTTCAGAAGTTGGAAGAATAATAAAAGATGTTTTGGAATCAAGAAAAACATTAAAAAATTTTAAACGGTTTAATTTTTAAAATTTAGCGTTCTAGTGATATCATTGAGATAAAAGTAATCGAGCGTTAAACCGTAGCTTTGTTACATCTTGTAAGCTCACTATGCAAAGAAACTTAAATCTACAGAGAGCTTTTTACTGTAAAAGAGTTAACAAACTGTACAACTCAAAAATACGGTGTTGCTACTTACTATATTGAAGCTGATTTGCTTGGCGTTTAAAATGGGATATCAATATTTCTATTTGCATTTATATTTTCTATAAAATCGAATAATAATTAATGTCCAAACTTCAATCTAGGTTCATTCTTATCGTATCTTCGTTAAATAAATTATTTTATTTTTGGTTATCTAAAGTTTTAAAACAATACATGAAGGCAAATCAAAATAACGATAAGAAACAACAATCAGAAAACATAGAACTGACAACATATAATTGTTTTTCTCGTTACCTAGGACATTGAACAAGTAATCCACAGAAAGATTTTTTGTTCATATTAAATTTTATTTTATTATAAATCAAAAGAAACAATGATTTTCATGGTCTCACACATTAACCCCGTGGATTAACAGGGTAAAGTGGAAGGGTAATAGAAACATGGCACAAATTAAAAAATCAGCAAAAAATTTGAGCAAGCATTCTATACCGTACACAATTAATAACTGTTATAATTGTAATATATTTTATAACCATTTGTGTAATTTGAACGAAAATCAGCATCGGTTTTCATCAAAGTATGAAATAAAAAAGTGTCCCATTTATTTGGTTATCTAGTGTATATATGAAAAAAGTAGATTGTTTATACATTTTTAAAAAGTTTTTTCATATATTTTTGTACTGAATGATAAAGCCACTTAACATATGAAAGCTTCACTACAGTATTTGTAATGTATCGTTTGTTTATACATATTATGGTGTTTTTTAAAATGATTGACTGAGTGACTATCAAGCAAAAGAAATATTTACGGACAAGCAAACGTTTATAGGTATATTATTCATTTATTTCTCTATTGTAATTTATTATCCTACGAATTCTTGTCTTATTCTACGACTTGCAATTTAATATTCTACGAAGTTTCTCTTTTATTGCGGAGAAAAACAAGCGTTAGAAAATAGCACTTATATAGAATTTGTTAAAAGCACAATACATTAAAATTTTTTTTAAGAGCTTACTTACGTACATAAATTTATAAATATTTTCTAAAAAAAAAAAAAATGTTATAGAAAATTTATTTATAAGAAAATATCTTTTAAAAGTAAAAAAATTTTTATTTTACATAAAAAGATATTTAATGAGATGTTTATAGAACGATAAGTACACTTTGTAAAATAATAATACATGTAATTTTTTACAAAAACCATAGGCGTTCATTACCAATATTACTTAGACGAAAAGATTATCGTACATGAATAGTATTTTCGTATACGTTCAGCTCTTTTATTATTACAAGTGCATAAGTTGGCAAATAGTGGAGTGAGTTTATCAAAATTTTAGTTTGCGAAATTTTTTGGTGATATTGAATCTTAGATTGAAAAACTTTTCCAATAGGGAATTTGAAGTTATTTATTTTAAAAATCTTAAAAAATAGCCAAAATATGAACGTTCAAAAATGTTTATCAAACACAGAAGTAGATTTGCATTAATGATGTCATACATGTTTATCTCCATAGTGATTATACATAAGAGTCATTCTACGGTAAGATATCGTATCAATGTGCACGGCACTTAAATACACTTTCCTTCAAAATTTAAGATTAATCATGCCAGTCTGTATGTACAATTGAATTTGTAAATAAAAATGAAATATAAATGACATTAATATTTAATAAATTTTTTCTACAAAAAATGACCGCTTATCGTAAAATCACCAATTAAACTTTTTTTGCAAGAAAGATACGGAATACAATCTTAAAGAGCCTATAAATTATTCGTTTTTGAAACATATTTAATTTAACTTTCGAATAATGTTTGGTATTAAGCCTAGTTTCATATTTTGATGCATAAAATAGCAAAAATTTTTTTTAATTGCATCTTCCATACTCCAGATTTGATCAATTTATATTTTAAAAGAAAATTTGCAGTTTTAATTCATTGTCTTGAGAAAATTAACCGATATGTTGAGAATCATTAATTTTTCTGATATTTAAAAATTAGTGTCCAGATATTTATTAATCACTGAAGATGCTTGGAAAAACTATTATAAAATAAATGAGTAATCGCCAAGAAATATATTTGGTAATTATAATCCATGAGTTAGAGAACAATTTTCATTACTAAGGCTACCGTGGTTTTAACGAGGTAACGTTGTTTTGATCTAACGATTTAAATTTTGTGTTCAACCGTAGATAGATTTTTCCATGGATTGGAATAATGCTTACTTTTCTTGGAATCTTTCCTTTAGATGTTTTTATACTACAGTCTCGTATTCTCATACAATTTTAGTGTAAGCCGAGTTTTTAAAGATATTTCGACTGGTTAATCAACTAAATTTAAATTAATTTATACATGATCTTTCATAATCTTTCATAGAATATTATTTATAGCAAAGTAAATACCGTGTTTAAATTTTAGTTGAGATATTATTATATTACTTTTGGACTTGTTGTATATGTTTCTCAATCGATGCATCTGAATTTTTTATTCTCTCTCAAATTATTCTTAAATATCTCTAATCTATAGCACTGATTAATTAATTGTTTGCCGTAATATTATCTTCTTTGCCGATTTGATTGTTTGCCGTATTATGTATTTTTTCTAAAGTCTAAGCTACTTTTATTTTTTGGCTAGTAATTCATACAATTCGATAACAAATTTTTGCCTCTTAAATAATATTGCTCTCACATAGACGTATGTAATTTAATCCTTTTTCTTCACATAAGTTACTTTTCAGAGGTGGGCAACGCAAATCAATCATTGACAAAACATTTACGGAAAAAATTGCGATAAAAACAATAGTTCAAAGGAAAAAGAAGTCAATTAAAACAAGACTCTTGTTTTAATCAGAATTTTTTCTCGTACCAGGTATTTGCATGCAATGATTTTTTCCGATATCCACGTTGTAATGAATTTTAAAACAAATCGATTAAGTACTAACGAATTGAATTAAATTTCTTCAGGAGAAAACATGACTCGCAACTGACTTTACAAAAGAATGCTTTTTACGGCATATAATAAATTAATTATTGAGTGCAATATCATCTTTAAGACGCTAGACATACTGGATTAATTTTTCAATGAATCTTGTTTATTAAACCGAAATGTCTAGTAAAAAATGGTGAAGTAATTAAAAATATACAAAGTAAACCTATGAACAAAAGTTATAGTACATAAAACCTACCTAGGTTTTTTACGTACTGTTAAATAATGTTGTATACAAAGTTGCAACCAAGTTTGTAATTGCTAGAGATGATATTTAATGACTTTTTAATGGACGGCTTGCCTTATCGTTCACACTCACTACTCTCTCAAACCTTGACTATCGTCATAACATGCTCATAACTAACATACCCTTAATTTTCTACCCATATTTATATCTTCATTATATTATAAAATCAGCCTGTGAATATTCAGTTTGTTTTTAACCGACTTAATAAAAATGGTAAGGATTAGCCTCATTTAATATTTATATTGTTTTTGACATCCTATTTAAAAGAATAATATCGTATGCTAATCAGTAAAAGTTTAGTATTTTAGTTAAATTCGTTGATTGCAAAAAAAATTGCATATATCTAAAATTTCTTGTCGTCCATTCCAATTGGAAACAGTATCCCGAAAACCTATTATTGGATAAAATACCATTAATTGAATGTCATTGGATTGTAGAAAGTATCATATATTGAGGGAAATCAATAATGAAAACGCTAGAATGAAGGTACAATTAAGTTTTTCTTAATGGTATAAATTTAGCCTCAGCTCATGTTTGCTCCATAAATAATTCTTATTCATCAAAATAGGTCTTATGCTTGGAGCAATAGTAAATACGATTCCAAATTTTCTTTATAATTCCGTCCTTTTTTAATTCGTATTTATATAATAGTTGTATTGGAAGCGTATACGAGCATTGGTTTGTTGTTAGTTTAAAGCTCAACAATGTACTATGTCTCCTCACATTACAATATAAACAATTTATTGCGCCTTATTTTGTATCTAATCCAAACTTTTTAAACTGCCTGTTCCAAGTTAAAGAGAGGCACAAATGTCTAATATATAAAACCTAATTAATACCTAAGAAGGTGGGAAAACTGTGTAACTGATAATTCCTTGATATAATATCTTTCGATAGAGTAGTCGATCAGAGAAAGTCTATGTTGAAGAAGTAATAACACGTCATTTTATATTTGTTTATTTAACATTAAGATCCAAGACATTGTTTTCGGATCAGAAATAATTTTAAGAATTTTTGAAAATTTTAAGATTTTTATAATGTACGAGTTACCTTGGAACATGAATTTCCATTAAAACGGAATTTAAATAGGAACTAATCAAGGACATGGGAAAAATTATTTTACTTACAATCTCTTACTGGAATACACATATTTATTATATGCTTTTAGTTTAGACGAAAGCTCGAAAAAAGAAACTTTTATCTCGGAACTGATTAAAAGTACTTTGATTTTGCTGTTTATTTTTATTAAATACAATTAAATCCTGGTGGATAAAAAGTTAACCGTCATTTCATTAATTATACGTAATATATTATCTTTGTGAAATAGCCTTTTATTCAAGATTTATAAATATTCGTAATTTAAAAAAAATTGCTGCGAATAATTTTACATATCTTACGTAATTTTCTTATGTTTTGTAAAACTAAGAATTATTATTTGGGCATATGACAAATATATATATATTTTTTTTTTTAATAATCAGAACAATCGATATTCAAATAAGTATAATACCTCAAAATGGTAGCAGCTTTAATAAGTGTGACTATTTCACATACATGTTAGCAAGGGCTTTCTATCGATAGAAAGGCAATCTTTAAAAATATCATAAAGATTTTCAAAACAAATTGATAAACAAATATTTTTAATTTGTTTATCTATTTATAATAACAACTAATAATACTGCAACAAATAATTCCCTTGTGACCAATCACTATTCGAAGTCGAACATATCTATTTTTTGCTAACAATATGATCTATTACCGACTGCGAATGGTAATTAGTCACAAGGAAATTATTAGTCGAGTATTTATTTAATGTAAAATTATTTTTACTTTTTTGTCGGTTTTTTAAAAAAAATTTTTTTTTTTTTAATGTTGTTTACACTTAAAATTAGGCTTGTCACCCCTTCTGCCTATGCTAATAAATTATTTGTATAAAGTGTTGTTTTTTTCCAGTAAACAGAAATTATAGAAATCGGACTACTTTATAAAATATTATAACCTACATTAAATAGCATGTATGATATTTTAGTGTCCTACACATTTTCCTTGAGTTTATCTTGAAAACTATTCAACCGAATTTGATGAAACTTCCATTATTCCCTAATTTGAAATATATATAATCTAAGATATATATAATTCGTGGACAAACATATTTACAAACATACAAACATTTATTAAATTTGTTATATTTGTTAAGAAGTCTAACGTTAAGAAAGAAGGAATAAATTTTAAAGTCAGAATATAAATTTAACATTAAATTTAGCAACGTCCTTTATCCCCCTTTAACTCATGTACAGAATATTTGCGTAAAGATATAGCAGAACATATTTTATACAATATTATTACAAACTAAAACCAAATATAAACCAACAGATATATATTTGCACATCCGTTTCGAAGTAAATACGGAACTTGTTGGTACAATAACGACAAACGCGTATCGTTCACGTTAAAGTATTGACGTGTGTTGTATACTAAAACACATGCATGTACGTTTATACGATTGATAAAGACTTTGTCGCTTAAATTCACATTTACAATATAAAACGGAAATGAGATTTGATGGTATGTATACGTAAGTAAAATTAAAATATATTTATACATTTATATACTAGCAGACACAGTCACGCTATAATGAGACAATTCAACAAATTTTTGAAATAATTTTCGCATTTAATCAAACCATTTTATATCAATTGCAAAAAACCACAACTTCCTAGCTTGTACTGTAAAAAGTTGATATTTTCCCAGTTTACCCTATAAGAAAAACGGGTAGGAAAAAAAACTCTCATTTCCTTTAATCATATCATGGGAAGACCCGGGTAGCAATGATCCGGGTACAATGGGCGTTTCTATGTTTAAGCACTACATCTCCTTCGGTATCACAGACTGCGTAACTAGTTTATGCTAATAATGAAGTTTAAATTTGTTAACTTTATTTGTTAATTTTTAACTCTATTAAAAATTTCTTACTGTTTAAAATTTCAAGCTTTCTGACAGAGCGGTTTGAATCTCGTCTTCAATACCTTATGGGTTAGATTTCAAATATATCATTTTTGGTATCTTAAATACTATAACATTAACCTCTATGACAAATTTTAAATCTCTAGACTAGTTTGGGCTGTGAAATTTCATTTTATTCAATAAATTACATTTGTGACCAGTAGCCATGAATTAATAGCTATTTGTTTAAATATTTTCAGTATTTCAACTTTTTTCTAAGGAAATAAATTTGAAATTTGATCTGAGTAGTTAAAAAGTGGCTTAGATTAAAAAAATAAAAATCATTAAATAAAAAATAAAAATATTTTTATATAAAAAGTTTAAATTTAGAAAATTAAATATAACATACATAGATTATTGCAGAACTCTCTGTAACAACTTCCTGAATTAGGTTTATTAACTACGTAAAAATGACGAAATAAATTATCAGTTTTCTTTTCGCATCTTTATATAATGTGTGGAAGTCATATTTACCATCAGTTTTCCGGTACAATTCCAAGATTACAATACCTTAAAACTCAAAAAATAAGCATTTTATAATACTTTTTTTAAATCAGCATATGGCGGATTGAGCATGGACCAGTAACTTTCTGATTTGCAAATAAATGATTGTATTAATTGGAAAATTATTTAAAAGCTTGTTTTTTTTACAATTTTCTTTAAAAAATATTTCTTTTTACTTAAATCAACCTATATATTTCCGATTTTTTAAAACTTAATACATCTGTGACTTTGAAAGTGGTGGTAGAGCTAATATTACAGGCAGAAAGCATGAGAATGAATGACAACCACCTAGGAAAATTTTATTTTGCATCAAAATTCATTTTTTTAAGTACACATAAATAATTTTTGTTTGCTAATTATGTAACTATTTAATTTGAATTTTTGTTATTAATGCAAATAAATTTATGAATTCATCTCATATATTTCTAAAAGTACTAGAATAGGTTTGAGATCGTATATAAAAACTTTATGTAGAATCTGCATATCGGATAGTTTTCAAAAACTATCTAGCGAAGAATTGGCCATTCAAAAATTCTACTTGCTCCCTACAGGAAAACAACTCTGAGAATAAAAAGCGTCAAAAGAGATATTTCGTTTCTCGGAGACAATGCAAAAGAACGCGTTTTTTTAACAGCAAGTGAAATAGATGGTTTGAATATTTTATTTATTTATTTATTATTATTATTTTTTTTTTGCAATATTTAAAATCAGAGATATATAATCAGAGTAGAGATAAATAGGAGTATAATTGTAGGGGTCTTAAAAATTATTTGTGAGTATTTATCAAGATTTTAGATAAAAATCTAAATTAAAAGGGTTTTCGTTTTAAAATGATATACTTAATTATTCATTTATATAATAGAGGGGTTGAAATTTAACCAAAAATATGACTGAAAGCTGATATACCTACATATTTTAAATTTTAAGCAACGCTTACGTTTTCTAGATACATTATAAACACTTTTTTTTTTTTGGTTTTATCTGAATTTTTTTAATTTTTATTTACAGTTTTTTGGAGAATATGACTCTCTTGAATCTGTTGCACTTAAATAACGCGAATAGTAGGATATTCGCTCTGCTTTATATCCTGCTCTTGAATTTTATAGATTCTTGATCCTTAAAATTAATCTATCAGAAAAGTGTAAAAGCTCCTATTAAAGTTTGTTCTCTTTTTGGATCCAGGAACTTTCACTTGCTTGTGTATAAGCTGTTTATTGAAAAAAAATTAAACTAATAACTAAACTAATAAAAAATAAATTTCCAAAGTGAAAGGCCAAAATTATCTAAAAAATAGTCAACAATTTTACCAAAGCAGAAAAATATGGAAAACAAGCTAAGATAACTACTAACAGTGTTAATTGTTATAATATTCGATAAATGATTAAATATAAGATTTGAAGTATATTTAATTATTAGTATTACTATAATATTTTAAATTTGTAGACCATTATAAATATATAGTAGCATGTTTAAAAAGTTGGGTCATGAGTCTATTCGTCACAATGAACCGATTTTGCTCATTCACGAACTTAGACTCCCATTTTAGATATACAATTCGTCATCAAAAGTAAACTTGCTATTTCAGTTTTATGTTATGTTAATGATGAACAAGCGCATTTGGACTCAGGAAATTATATGAATACCACTATCAATTTGGTTTGTTCTTTCAAGAACAATAATTTTAGTCATCAGACTAAAATTATAATACTCAGACATTATTGTATATGTCGAGTATAGTAAGTCCAGTCACTGAGGATTTAATTATCAAACTTTTCTATTCATAAATTACTAATCGTATATTTCAAAGTATTTTTCGTATAAAATGTAGTTTTTTCTTGTTTTTGCTTGTTATTTTAAAATAGAATTATCAATGTACATTTGAAACCAAAAAATTAAACAGTTAAAGTATTTCTAAAGCTCGTATTCCATACAAATACGTCGAATATACATTTTTAGTATGACTTATTGGCTAAAAAAAATACATTTGAAAGTACTAAGAGTAACTACAGAATATGTCATCATTGTATTTGGTTTTCAAATAAGTATGTTCATATTATTAAACACAGTTCAATGAAGAGTATATTTTATTTGAAGGGTGACTCTTCAATAAAAATGTTTTTTTTTTTTACTTTCTCATACAAAGTTATTGTTTTCACCTCGAAAATTAAAATGCAATCTATTTTTACTAATTGAAATATGTAGTACAAATTATTAAGTAACAAGTGAAGATAACATAACAACTCAATGGATCGATTTGGCTCATTCACGAACTTAAGCTCACTTTTTATGTATAGAATACGTCACCAAAATTTCAGCTCGCTACCTCTTTTTGTTTTGGAATTCTCTTGATGACGGACCATCGGAAATGGACTAATTAAGTGTTTCTATGAATACCATTACCAAAATTTTGTATCTGCAGTCAATATTAGGTAGCGTTACAAATATATAATGTAAGTAGAATTTAAAAATACATGACTAATAGTTTGCAAAAAACTTCATCTCGATTAACGAATAAGCACTTTTAAGTAGTTATGTCTAGTTGATCTCCAAAAAATAAGTTACCATTTAGATTAGAGATGAAAAGTTTCTATATTTCAATAAGTACTTGGATGGGTAACCTGCTGGTAATACTATGTTTTTGTATGGAACAATGACGATGAAAAGAAAAAAAAAGAGTACAAAATGTATGCCGAATATTCACACATTTTTGATGAATAGATATAATACGACTTTAGAAAACAATAGATCTTACTATTAAAGATCGTATTCACCATGAACAATGTGATTACTTTTAGTAATACGATGGTACTATAAAATTATACATAGTTGTTCAGTATTATTGTTATGATAATATTTAAATACATGGTTGTTATAAAATAATAATACAATTGTAACACCCATTCAATCTGTCACATTTATTATATATACATCACTACATCCTCATCAATATAAGTACTAACTCTATTCTACAAGTCCTTAAAATGCTCTTACCTACATAGGTTATTATTTGTAAGTAATAATATTTAAAATTATTATAATTTATATTGAATGTTAAAAAACTGTATACGTACTAAACAACAAATTTTAAAAAACAGGAATACTCCAATAAATAGTTCCTTTGAGGCGAATTACCTTTCGAAGTCGGCGCAAATGAATCAATTTGTTGACGAGAATTATAGTGGGTACCGATTAATTTGTTGACGAGAATATAGTGGGTACCGGTTACAGGTAGCTTCCCTGACTACCCCTGCGAGGTTGTCACTATGTCTGTATGTATGTGTGTGTGTGTGTGTGTGAAAGTATGTGAACCGCTTATAACTTTTGAACGGCTCGACCGATTTCATCGCGGTTGGTGCCATTCGAAAGGGTTTGACAAACAATTAGATTCATTCGGACTAGTAGATTTTGAAAAATCTCAAAAAACCTAAGAAAAAAACTAATAAATTATACATCTGTCGGATTTACCCTGAACCAGTTTATTTTATTTTCTGTAAGAAAGCATTTTTAACAATGTTATGCAAACTGACTTCATGCACATCACGATCGCTGCTATATACTTTCTATCGAACAAAATTTGTAATTTTAAAAGAATGTAAATGCAATTGAAATGTAACTTTAGGTTTCGAACCCATTTTAAATTGAAGAAATGAAGAAATAAAACTGTATGTATTAGACTTACGTCATATTTTTTATACTTAAACTATTTAAAACGTAAATATCTTTCACCAAATGAATATCAATTACTAACCAATATCATTTCTTCCCCAGGTTGAGCAAAAATAGTTAGCAAAACTTACGGGTATAAATGAAATACAGAATATGTAAAACAATATTGTATATTAATAATATATCAGATACGAAAAAAAGGATAAAAATTTTTATATTTAAAAGCTATGCTTTGTTTCAAAAAATTTGGTCAAAAATGAAAAATTCTAAATCTCAGAAACAAATGGCAGTTTTCGGGATTTTTTTAATCCGAAACTTTTGAACAAAGTAGTAAATTAGACCCCGGACTGACGTAACGTAATGACAGGCTTAGACCAATCAATAAAATTAAGCTTAACAGTCACAATCTGTATTTGGATGGGTGACCACCTAGGAGTACTGTGTACTGTTGTTGTATAAAAAATAATAATAATAATAATCCCCTTTGGTTAATGGCTATATAGCTGAAAGTAGCTGAAGCCAGAAATTAAAAAAAAAAAGGTAGTAAATTATTATCAAATTGTTATATTCGAGTCAATTTTGGAAAAAATTCCAAAAAAATATTGGTTTTTATATTTTTAGGTTAATTACCTTATTTGTCAGATTCCAAAACGTACATTATCATATCAGAAAAGTTAGATAATCATTCAAAAGACATATCAATAAGCAACAAAGCCATTGGGATAATTTTTCATTTATTAGTAATAAAATATCTCTACCCATTTATATTCATTTATATTTATATTTATATACTATTTATTTAGATATTCATTTGTGATAATGTACTGTGCAATGAATTTTAAATGAAAATATTGTAAAGCGCATGTAAATGGTTCTGTAAAATGATATTGTTGTAATTTAATGTAAAAACAGCATTGTGTTGATGTATTTTTTTTGTTTAAAATCATCGTTTTACGTTATTTTATCATTCATTCATCAAGATCCTTTTATTTATTCATTTATTTATTAAATGTTTTATTATTAAATTCGCTGTATTTACATTGTGTTGATGAGATTTTGTTGTAAATTATCTTAGAATGTAATCATAAAAGAAATAAATAAAGTATGAAAAGATTTTAAGGTTACCTAAAATTTTTTTTGAATCCAGTGTATAATATCTTCGAGATAGTAGGGGGTGTAGAACTCTGGAAAAAAAGTAAACCGAAACCGGCTGAAGGCAAAGGTAAGTCAAATCATCTATGTTTTATAAACCGGGAAATTTATCGGAAAACAAAACTTTGTGGTGATAGAGACGGAGGATGGAGTGGTTGAATTAGACCGAAATAGTGAATCCTAACGGGATAAACTCAAGTGTGATTTTCTTGATATAGCATGTACTTTTTTGGAAAAATATTGGCAGGCACCACAGACTTTCAGTATACCGGCAATTTGAAATCAAGCGTGGGCAAATTGCCGAAAAATGCTGTAAAATAGTATAAAGTACGTAAAAAATAAAAAAAACTTGCTGCTTGCCATGAAAACGGAAAAAACGTTAAGCAATACTGGCCCATAACCCACGCTTTATTTCAAATGGCCGTCATACTAACAGCCTGTAGTGTTTGCCACTATTTTCCATAAAAATACATGTTGTAACAAGTAAATCGTTTATGAGTATGATATGCACTTTTTTACGGCGAACTCCAACTCTCTCCAAAACCGACAGAAACTTTTGCCTCCCACTATTATTCCCGCTTTATAAAAATTAGATACTTTGACTTACTTCTAGGCGATTAAAGCCCTGTTCTTTACTAGGTTTCAACATCCTCTGTATATCGAAAATGGCCGTGTATATGTCCTACGAAGTATGATGCTCCACATAGACTCAAGAGCTGCATATTCTAGACTTCTACACGTGCGAGCAATTTTTTTCCCAATCGAACATTCGAAAGTATGCTAAAATTAATTTTGAGTATTTTTTTTCACATATTAAAACGAATAAAAGTTATTAAGAAAATAGCGGTAGCATATAATCTAAATCCTTTTATACACGACCTATATAAAATATATCAGATCAATTGTAGTCCAAAGTTTGTAACGTTGGAAAATACTGACCGCACAAACAAAATTTTGGCAGAGGTGTTCTTTGAATCATCTTATTAATCAATTGCCGTCCGTTGGTTAATCAGTCCATCATTTAGATAGATAAAAATCGAAAATACATAGGCAGCTGTAAGTTTGTAGGTCTAACTATCTCCAAACGTATGTAAGTATGGGAACTACGATTGATGTTTACAGGTGCACTACCTACCGATTCTTAGCTTTCACCTAAGATCCTTTTCTCCACACATGCCATAAATTTAATTGTTTCGAATGTGGTTACAAAAATAAAGAATAATAATAATGTGTGTGGCCTTTCTTATAGATACGTAGGTCTGAGGAACGGAGATAAAACCTCATTATTATAATATTCATAATAATTCACATATATCTGTATATATAAAAATCAAATGCTGTTCGTTTGTCTCGTTGAAACGCGAGAATGGCTGGACCAATTTTGTTAATTTTTATCTTGAAATATTTGTGGAAGTTAAGGGTAGGTTTAAACGGTGAGAAACAAAAATAATAAGTAACGGAAAATACTATAAATGAAAATTTAATTTTCGAATACAAAATGTTCCTAGCTGTGAAACATCTTTTGTCGTTTAATTCCTCATGTTACAAATCCTATTAGCATCATTTCCATAGAAACCAACATCTAAATTTGAAATTCAATATAAAACTCCTTTCACTAGCAGAATGTCGAACTGTCAACTATACAAAGTTGCATATTGCATTATTCAAGTATTACCGGAATCATTCGTGGTTCAGGAAGTCCATATACCTTTCATCAAGTGTATGAGTACCATTGTACAAATTATTGCGTGAACGCGATACCGGATGTGCTCTCCCAAATATCAGGTGAATTCCGGATGCTTATAATGTACCGTCGGCACACTTTATACCGAGAATCCGATAAGAAAGTATTTTTTGAAATTCTACACCTAAGGGTAGAATTGCATCCGCATGTAATCGATGTAATATTACTTAATAAAATGAAAAAATTAACATTATAACGCGTAAACCGGCTTAACTTCATTATTTAGAATAAGGAGTTGAGAATATGTTATTATATTTAGGAGATATTGATGTTGATTATAAATAATTTATATGGCAAAACAATGTTTGCCCGGGTCTGCTAGTAATTAATGTATTCTTCTCAGATGTATGGATAGTAAATCTACAATTTTAAATAATTTGTGATTTAATTTTTGTTTTTTCCGTTAAACGTTTCACATCACAAAATGACGAAATGTTTCATAAGATACATTAATTTCATTTCGTTAATATATCATACGGACGAGTTCATTCACAACATTTCAAGATTGGAAAGTTTTCTGAGACTCTTGCGTATATTTAAACCAATTTACTATATATCTTAACGATATTGTAAATATTTGTGTGAAGTATACTTTACTGTACAAGAAAATGTATATATAAGTTACATTAAGAAGAAAAGTTGTACCACGAGATGACGATATTAGAGTAAAATGAAAGAGTGAATTCTCTTGGGGATTAAACAACCCTCCGATGTTACAATAAAGGTATATGTATGTAAGTATACTACCTACCGTTTGGCACATGCCACATACAGATTCGATTCAACACAAACACAGCAAACTGGCAGAGATAATGTTATACATGAAAATATATAGTCGATAAAGAACATCGCCGTGTGGAAGCTGTAGTTCAGAGGATTGAAGCTATACTAGACATATCCAGAGAAAGATTATAAGTAGAAGTTTTAAAGAAGCGTTCTGTCTATCTATCTATCCATATATCTGGATGTTAAGTTAAAACACAACGTCAGTCATATCAATTCTTGTCTGAACGTCTATTGGCCAAGACAAATTACAATTTTATCTATAAAGATACATATATAGAAAAAAAAAATAATGAAAACTATTGAAACTATAGATGGATAGAATGATGAAAGATTGTTTTCATGACGTTCAAAAATTAAAGAAACTTTTATTATTATTTATTTAATCATTGATATATTATTCGAACCACTTAGAAATGAATGGTGTTTTTTTTAAATAATTAATATCATAGTATCAATATGAAAAACTCTTTAAAAATGTTGTCAACATTTCCAAAAATTTGAACGAAAAACCTAAAACACAAATAGTTTGCCTGAAATGAGTATGTCTTCATAGTATTATCATCTACCGTTAGGTGGAAAAACATCGATATTAACTTATAAAGAGTGAAAAAAACCACGAGAAAATAGAATGTTAAATTCATTTTGACAACGAAATAATGCTAAATCGTTAGTTTTGCACTGGTATTGTTTCCCCACCCATATGCGGGAATGCTCGTGTCAAATTTCTACGTGATTTGACCAAATATTTGAGGATGTTAACAATTATTTATAAACAATATTAATTCCTTATCATGGATTATTTTATTTTATCTTTTTATTTAATGCTTAAGACGAATATTTTCAACCTAATTTTCATATCTCACTCTGAATATTAATAGGCAGTCTTACGCACCATGTCATTTTATTGGGAGAAGTAGAAAGCCCGTCTGAAACCCCGCTATTTACGTTATTTTCCTGAATTTTGTGATGAAAGTATAAAATATGTTAGTACTGGTCATACATTTAAAATATTAAAAATTAAACTGAACAACGGAATTTTTGGAATTTTGATTATTGATGACATGAATCACGACTACAAACGAATTAGGCCGACAATATTTTCAAAAATACGGGATTCAAATGAAAAAATGGTTATTTAAATCAAGTAAGAAAATATGAAAATATATAAGGGTAAAAACTTCCAAACATAACATTATACTGAATAGGACAATAATGTATCAAGTGAATGCTTGATACCCCAGCAGAAATTAATTCTTTGTATACAATGGCAATTTTTTAGAAAGCTTCAAACATAACCCAAATAAACTTCAAAAACCATAAACGCTAATTTCTCGACTAACATTATTCTACTAATTCAAAAATCTCTTTTGACTTATTTCATCACATAAAGCAAGATATATGATGGTATATTGAATTAAGTTCAAAGTTTGTGTAAAATTGACAAATATTTAGGGACATAAACTATGATAATGGATGTTATTAAAAAGTCTATTTTTGTCGTTATTAAAAATCTACCTGTTAATGTTTTAAGTCTAAAATAAAATCGCATACATATTGATACCACGTTCTTAGAATTACACCACGAAAATGATTTTACCAAGACCTGAAGAGTCTGTATCTCCTAATATGAATGTTACATAAATAATCATACAACAGCGTACTATTAAATGTACTCTTTTAAAGTTATTTTGGTCATTTTGAATTATTATATTATTTTTGATATGTTATATTTGTTCTAGTGTACATCATTTTAATAAACTTTCAAATTTATTTCGCGGCTTGAGCAATTTTTACAAGCCTAAAATTGGCAGCAAAAACTATTTATTCATGGCAATTCGACTTAGCTGTTGTTGTCAGGTAGCTTGAAAATTAGAATTATCTACTATTTTTGATAAAAGTATAAGTTAGCCACAGGCAAAATATGAATGTTATATTTATGAATTTAGTTTATTACTTTGAAATTAAAAATTATATTTTGACTAGGTTTGTTTTGTATTTAAGTATATCAAAAATTTTTATTTATTTTGAATAAATATTTTACCCATCGTAAAAAAAATTCGAATTTGTAGTATTTCCATTAAAAAAATCATTAAAAGAGTTTTATTTCGTTTTAAGAAGAATATAAGTCATATGAGTTAATTAGGAGAAAGTTTATTAGTAAGCAAAACAACCACTGATAATGAATAATTTTTTATTAAATTTTTAGGATCGTTTCAATGCTTTTAGTATCATTTTCAAAAACAATGTATTTAATTTTAAACCGAATTTATCTTGTAAAATTATTTAATCCAAGAACTTACACAGTTTGAATAAATAATAATAAATAATGTTTTAACAATGCTGCTAATCATAATGAACTTCCACTAATTTCAGCTTTCTACAATTTTTATATGAGTTAAGTAATATTTTTGTTCTTTCACACTTTATCTCACAATTTAAGTTAAATATCCTCGGACTTGCTTAAATTAAACATGACGAGAATGTTTTGACGAGAAAGGTATTAAGAACCGATTTATGTCTAGTGTATAAGAAAACTTTGGATCAATCCTTTTATATTGTAACTCATAGGGATTCTTTTCTATTGATTTCACAAAAAAATTTTTTTTATAGCCGGAGAGGTGAACGAAAAAACAATGAATCATTTTTTAAAGGCTGGTTTTTAATGCGACACATTTCTGGTGTAGAGCAATAGTTGTCAGTCAGTCTGATTTGTTAGCGTTTTTTGGGAAGCGGTGTTTAATATAGTAAGTTTAATATACTTTAGTCTACTAAAAATTAATGTTCAAATTAATGAGGTGTAATGTACTTTTTAATCATAATTATAGTTTAAATGATGAAAATGAAAATATATGAAGATTAATGTATACGAAAACCATAAAAAACCGAAGAAAAGTTCCAAATTTTTTGTTCGCTGTTTATGGGTTTTGTAGGATAATTCAGGTCGAACCATTTTTCCATTTTTCAAATGAAGCCTGTAGAAGAAAATCACCATCCATTATATTATTCTCTAATTCGGCATAATTTTCAAGACACCATGGATTTCTTTACCTTCTATTTATTATCTCATATTTTTAAAATGAAGATTTATAAAGTTGTTCAAACAAGCTCAAAGTACACGCATCCAATTTAATTACCGACTGTAGAGTATTTTACATCAACAAAAATGAAAATTTATTTTGATATTTCTAAGATGAGTGAGTATAAAACAAGTATAATTATTATTGTCTAATTAAGGAACTAGTTAACGCATCAAAACTTTAAATAAATTAGCGATAATATATATCAAGCACATGTTATCAAATATATATGCTCATAGCGTCGTGACGCACTCAGAGTAAGAGTAACTCTAGTTCCATCCATGTGATTTCACATTTACATTAGCTGGGTTTCAATCTTCCTACAAACCGATGTACCAAAAATCTTATTATAACATCTAAAGCGTATCGGTTTAATATTAAAGTAAATAAAACAAATATTGCGCCCCAGAATTAGATAAAACATTTTTTTTTTTTTAAATTAGTATTACGACAAATATATTGTATTTTACTATAAATTGTTGTAAATATTATTAGCTAAGTTGACTGAGCTCTGAGAAATTCTGTAACAAAGCAATATCCAACACAAAATTAAAAAAAATAAAAATAAGTAAAAGTTCCAAAATTTTAATTCCACAATTCCCATAAATTATTTAAATAAGCAAATAAAAATAATTCCAGAATTTTCATCAGCTTGGTATATAAATTTAATTTTACTTTAATTTTGTACTTACTAATTTAATATTCTCTTTATAAAAAATTCTATGTTCAAAACTATAAAATTAAAATTCCAAAAAATAATAATTCAATTTAATTAATTACTAGATTTTAATTCAAAAAATAAAATTCAGGATATTATAAACGTAACCACACTTTTTATAAATTGTTAACTAAAGTCTCTTCTTGGCCCTATATATACTGGTCATAGGAAATTTCGAGAAAAAAATTATTTTTTTGTAAATCTGATGATGACTATTTATCAAATAAAGTAATTGTTCAAGAATTTATAGAGTTAATTAATTATAAAAATTTACTATATTTTAATTGAATGCCTTGATTATTTTAGCAGATTATTATAAACGTAACATTTTATAATCCGTAAACCTGACTATTTCCTTGGCCCTATATATAGTGGTCATGAGAAATTTTGAGAAAAAAATATTTTGTTTTTCTAAATCTGTTATATAACTTTTTATCAAATAATTAATTGTTCTTAGATTTTTATATACTTAAAGATTTCAATTTTCGTTAAGTTTGTTACACTTGTTCCAGAACACAATTAAATAAATTTGGTCTATTTATTTTAAATTATAATAAATAAAAATGTTTTCGTTGATTTATTCTTGGTTACATAAGAGCTCGGTTAATTTTTAAATTTAATTAAATTATCTTTAGGCAAAGGGTGCATTAAAGTTTTAATAAGTTAATTGGAATAAAATTCATCCTTTAAAATAAACGTAAATCGTAATGTCGTAATGCCCTAGCACATAGCCTGTGATAATATTAAGCCTTTAGGAAGTTATTTCATCTGCGATTAATTGAAATGGAGTTTTGATTTTACATAATAAAAAACATAAAATAAATCATTATTTTCGCATGAAATGATTTTTGAGATTTTGTGTGGTTTAAATTTTGATATTTTTCTCAGCACATGAATGTCATCAAGTATCAAGTATTATACGTTCGTTTGCAAAATTGAAAATAAAATAATTATTCTCTTCCGATAATTTTTATAGAATTGTTAAAGGTACGTTTTTTGACACAATAAATGAGTAAGTAAAGGCATTAACTGTAATCAGAAAATAGATTCTAGTATTAATTAATCAACCATTAATCTATTTGTAAGAATATTTATCGTAAACCTGTACATATTCTGTGTTGTAAAGATGCTACATAAAGTGGTGATAGTAGATAATCGTTCTTGTAGAAATATTCTACATTTGTTGAAATGAATTCATTTCACTATGTGGAAGTACCATGGCATCATTGGTATCCCACTGAGGCCCCCAAAGGCATCATATCTACATACATATTATATTCACATCTGTGCTATTAAACATTTTCAAATGAAATTTGACATCTCATGAGTTTGTTACTTTTATTGTTTCATATTTGAAATTTTATATTTAATTATAAAAAGAATTTTTTGCTCCTAGGTCACTCAATCATAAAAGCTGTAGTTGTAGTTCTATTTGGATATTTTTTTTTTTTTTAAATAGAAAATGAATAGTTTCCAAAATTATTTTAACTTGAATTTAACTCATCAAAGGTAATCTTAATTAAATATTATATAGGAATCAAGTTTGATTTAAGAAACATAGTATCTAAATTATCTAAGTTATTGGAAAATGGTAATACAAAACTTCACCAACATCAAATTTATAAGCCGCAAAGATCAAGAAAAATATGAAATCTAAAAAAGTACTTTTTTTTTTAAATTTGGCTTTGGTTTCATTCTTTATTTCAAAACGTATACAATACAACAAGAAAAATATCAATCGACAAGTCTTGAAATGGAAACCCCCTGAGAAAACAGGAGAAGATAAAGATTGGAGAGGATGTTAAGTCAATCCAACAAAAAGTTACTGTTGTTTTAAGTCTTAATTCTGTTTTTTTTTTCTTATTTTTTTTTTTTAATATGTTTTCACGCAATTTTTAACAAAGGGATTCTGAAATTATGAGAGTTGTTACTTATGAAGTATTTATATAATTATTACTTTATTCCTGGTTCGAATCATAATTTGGTTTCCACTATTCTATGTTAGGTCTAATTTGTAATCAAGTAACAGTAGCCAATCATGAGGTGATGGTAAGCTAAAATAATTATAATAAAAAAAAAGCTAACTATGAGCTCACTAGGACATTGTTTTTCCTTAATTAATCTACGCCCACCATTTGACTGTATTTCAGTAAAATTTGTCAAAATTCTACTCCCGATATAAGGTATAATTATTTTAATATAAAGTGTTATTAAAAAAATTGATAAATTTTTATTAATATGTTATTGGAAGCGGGAATTTTGTAAAACAATCTGTATAATGATTTATGTAAAATTATTTCCCAGCATATGTATGTTATCATCCACCTTCTATCCCTTACCATGTGATCAAAATCCACCCATTTGCATTCCCAACAAAAAAAACTAATCCACAACCTCATACCAATATTTTACATACAAAATTCAACGATTCGTTCGGTAACACGTTAACGCTACCTACAGTAACAGTACTATAGCATTAGCGTTATATTTATGCATACATAAATAATACGCTCCAATGAATTTTTGGCAATTTAATAACATATACACATAGTACATACATTATTAAGGTATATGTGTGTGTAAACATGTGTGTCACTTTACGTAATAACAATTCATTTTCAATTGTTTTTCCATGAAATTTATATTCAAAATAAGTGCTTACACAATAAAATTCGTCGTTCAGAAGATTCATTTTCTTCACACGTAACAAATTTTTTGATTCATGTTTTAGATATGGATTTATTCAAAACCTAAATGTAGTAATTGTAATAACTGGTTTGCAGCTTATACCGATTGTCCACCAAATTATTTTCTGTATGGAAAAAAAGGAAGTGAATATTTAAATACATTCAAATAAATCATGCACATAATATACAAAATAATTTGCGTTCATAAGTATTACTATAATAGTTTACTCACACAAACTTATATTATTTGATTGTTTTTTAACGATTTATGAGCGTGGGTCATACTCAAATATATCATATAATTTTTGTGGTAGATTTTTCGTAGAAATTTGTATGTAATGAATTCAGGTGTATTCAATATAGTTTAAATTTTAATAATATTGTAATCCTACTTCCAAAATATTTTAAACAAATTATACATGTTTGCGTTGAGTAATTTATTATGGTATTACTTACGAACGCTAATTTTTGTATATGTATGTGTATATTTTATATAAAAATGTATTTGAATATTCACTTCCCTGTTTGTCATATGAAAATATATAGTCGGTGGACATTATTCTTATTTTTAAGAAAATCGTTTTTTTGTTGTCAAGAAAAATGTAAAAATATGAAAATCGTACGAATAAAGTGGTCAATGGGTAGTACGACTTCAGCTAAAACCTTCGCTACACAACAAGAGATAATATGAACCTGAAATACCAAGTTTGTGGTAGACATAGACACACTCACGATGTGTACAGCTATAATCATTTTAGCTACAATTATTGCCTCCTAAACTTGTATTTCTATTCCACTAATTTCTAATGTGACATTAGCAACCAGTGATGTTTATGAGTACTTGATAGTGTGAAAGCCACATAGTACTTTATAGTACCGGTGTCCACATATGTGCCGGTAATCATATTATATCACGTGTAAATAATCATCTAAAAATTTCTATATAACTAAATGTATAATTTACACCTTAGAAAATTCTGAAACATTCCGTTGGGTCGTTCTGAATCCGTACAAGTTTTGACTGCAATACATGCTAGAAATTGAAGGAAATTTGTTTTTTATAATTGTTGTAAATAGATCATTCAACAACTGTCAGGTGAAAATCATGATAAATCTAATAAATTAACAATTGTTGTTGAATGATCTATCTTTCTTTCACAATGACAAAACAATATATGAAGTTTATTGAGGCATTCGAAGCTTTTACGGGCTTCAAGAAAGAAAACGGCTTATATTTCATAATTTTCGTAGAAGTTGTTATTTTTGGGATAGCTATGTGTCTATGGCATAGCTATCCCAAAAATAACAACTTCTACGAAAATTATGAAATATAAGCCGTTTTCTTTCTTGAAGCCCGTAAAAGCTTGGAATGCCACAATAAACTTCATATTTTCATTTAATTTTCATTAAACTTATTTACTACAGAATAAATCAACTTCTACAAAATTCTATGATTTGATTTCTGCCTTGTATTTTAATTTTTAAAATTTTTTTATTATGGTTATTCAGGTAAACAACAGCTCATTTAATTTTCGGAAAACAATTTTTACATTATTTTTCTGAATAATTCAATTAATAATTTAAACTGAAAACATAGTATATTTGACTAGGGTTTTTCCCTACTGAATATTTTGATTTTGTAACAAAAAATAAATTTTAATTCCCCATACATTTCGTACAGGATGTGCTGCAATAAGTTTTACTTACACATAAACTTTTATGTCTTTCCAGTAATCTGATTTTAGAACTTATTCGATGCATTATTCAATAAAAGTATAAACATTCAAACAAAATAATATTCCATAATATTATTGTTATGGTACGAAAGTAATATACAAATATTCAATTTGTTACACACTGTAAACAGTGTATATTTTTTTTCATTATGTGAAATATGATGAAACATAAAGTATATATTTCAATAATAAATTGATGTATAGTAGATAGATAAATCGATCGAATCAGTTGTTGTAAAGTCAACACCAATATTCAATTGAACACTATTCAGAGGGTCTGTTTAAGCTTTCATTTACGTTTGGGTTATTTTATTAATAAAATACTTCCTAAATACTAAATAGTACGTCACGAAGTTTCAACCGCGCAGTTTCCATTCCCGTGGGAATATAGGCATACAATTAAGTGTAGCTTCTCAACAGTGAAATAATTTTGCAAATCGGTCCGGCTGTTTTAAAGTTTATTCGTTACATGCAAAAATACAAATATTTTCTTTTTATATATAGACAAACAAACACAATAGATGTGGACAAAATCTTTGAAATTGTATTACCAATTTTATAGAATCTCTTTCATAGGAAGGAAGATACATTATACATAATATTTTTTGTAGAACCATTAGCCCTTGTACTCAAGTAAAAGGCAGTACCTAGCTAAAATGCTGCGCAAAAAGTAAATCGGAGAAATATTTATTTGATATATTTTAAAACTAAATTAATCATATTATAAACTAGTGAAGATACCAACTAACGGACTTAATTGCTTATATACTCGATATATGGTTGATTCTCAATGTTTGAACTATTTTTAGTTTTTGAACCACCTTTTTGAACCACCTTTTTGAACCACCCTAAATTTGAAGCCAGGCATTTATAAATATTTATAAAATAATAATATATATTGCAATTTTACCCTATTTTTGGCGTACATAAGCAATTAATGAAAAAAAATTTCAATCGAAAGTTTTTTTTTTTTTTAAAAGCAAACATTTTTATGGTTTAGAAGTTAAATTATGGATCTATTGGACACATTGGACAGATTTTGCAAATTCTTGTACTTAAAGTCATTTTATGGCTAGAATACGTAACCAAAATTGCAGCTTTCTGTCTCGTTTCGTTTTAGAGTTATCTCGATGAAGGACAGACAGGCAGTATTAGCTGCAAAAACATATTGTATTCACAAAACTTTGCAAATGAGTTGAATATTATCTTGCGTTACAAACTTTAGTCTCAATTAATATAGCCAGACATCTTCTACGTATGTCGAGTATTAAAGATTTTTGGAGAATTTTTGTGCGTTTAATGAATGGTTTATTTCACGAATTCATCAGTTTCGTAGTTTGATGGAATATTCCTAATTTTCAGCAACCTCTGCAGGTTCTTATTAAAGTTTACGAACACATAAAAAGAAATATAAAGACAACAGTAGCTGGAAATTTTTTTATCTAATCTTTAAAGAAAGATTAAGTATAAAATTGTTGAATACAAGCGTGGTCTACCTAACAAATCGAAACATTTTGGAGGCCATTGTATTAGAAGATAAAATTATATTTGCTTTCAGGTTATTGCGTAGCCCCAGATTAATTTCTAAAGAATAAATAAAAACTAATTTTTAAAGATGTAATAGATATTTTTAGGGGTCATATCTTGATTAGGGTAGTTCTTTTCCGACAGTCCAACGACAAAATTATTAGCTTAGTATCCACATTCTACGTATGTATAACACACATACCAAGACTGATGGCTAGATTTTTACAACGTATGGTACTTATAACCTGCACTACAGTATATACACACATACACTCACTCACTATGGTAGTAAATACATATATTTAAATGAACAGTTATTTCAATTATTTATATAAACGATGCGATAAATTCATCGAATTTTTTTTAGTTATTCAGCACATATTTTTCTAAGAAATACTAATTTTTCAACACAACAGAGCTAGGACTACAAATGCGATTTTTAATAGTAATTATCTCACGTTGGATAAGGTAAATCGTTTTCAAATTTTAACAATGTGTATATAATTTAATTACCTAAATTCAAAGATTGAAAGATTTCTTAACATTTTGCTTGCTAGTTATTTACATTCATGGAAAATAATTTTTTTTTATCATGTCCACTCAATAAACTTGTATGTATTAATATAGGTATTAATTTTTATGAAATTTGTTAGACGTACTCAGAACTGATTGCAATATAATTATATCATGATCAGGATCATAAATTTGAGTCTTCTCTATTTTTATTTCTGACGTGGAGGATAATACAAATAAAATTACTAATACTTACATCAATTGTACAAAAACTTTTTCGAAGTTCTAAGTCACAATTCATCATAGCTGTTGTTCAAATGTGTTGGAGTTATAGACAGGCATTACTCAACGATAGAGACAAGCAGAAACAAATCCAAAACCTATACATCTAGATGTACCCATCCAGTAATTTCCACACACACATACAATGTGTTTCTATGTATAGCATATATTTATTACTGGCGAAATAAAAGCGATAATGTATATTTTTTTCGCATATATATATATATATATATATATATATATATATATATATATATATATATATATATATATATATATATATATATATATATATATATATATATATATATATATATATATATATTTATGGATATATATACACATGTATTCATATATATGAAACACGTTATTTTTTTAACAAATATTATACACAAAAATTGTTTCGTATTATCATTCATCGCTTTCATATTATACAACACATCAGATCGATAGTTACAGAGTCTATCATTTAGTCTTTCTCTTCATAGACATAAACACAATTTTTACATCATGTCGAGAGAACATACTTTAAAATCGTCACCGAGAAAAAAAACTAAACCGAGATAAAATTAACCATTACTGTAGAAAAAAGCAGTGTTGATACCCAAAACACAGATTGATTTTATAAGTTTACTTTGGCAAGACTAGAGGTCAATGATGCTTTACATTACCCTATGCATTATATTGTTTTAAGGTTTTCACTTAAATAATATTTTTATCCCATCCCATATTTTTCCCCACAAGTTTATATTTTCACTACATTTTTCAGTAGAGTTTCATTATTTAAAGAGTTTAAAATAAAAATAAAAAACATTATAGAAGGTCCTCCTTCGACAATAATAGTAAAAATAAATTAGTAGATACTGATCCGAATTTTTAGTATGTCATGGGACCATGCATCAAAATATTTTGATTCGTTTCTATGTTTCAGAAATTCTAGTTTATCAATCAAATGATTTATAATTCTGGGAATGGAGTATGATTTAACACAGAAAATTTCTCAAAATTAATTAACTAGTTTAAATGAATAATTATTTATATTTGCAATTAAAAATAATTACTAATGTAATTTCTTCAATTAATTATTCTAACAATTTTCAACCCAATAACTTCAATAAAATGATATTTTTAGTAATTATTTAACATTTTTTGTTTTACATTTGCTAACAATTTAGATGCAAATAGAAGATGAATAAATAAATATATTTTCTAGAATGCGAATGTTTTATTACAAATTTTAGATACTGGTAACGTATGAATCGATTAATATGTCCCTTCCACGTACTATGCATGGTACGGATAGTTAGTGAAACATATTATTATATAAAACAAAAATTTGGGTACCTTGTTGATCAATTTAGTGTATTTTTATTTAATAATTACTTTTTTAATTAATCGGCAAGGTATCCAAATTTTTATTTTATATAATAATATGTTCATTAACTATGACATACTCAACATTCGGCTCATTATCGATTATTTCTTATCTATCAACGTCGAGGGACCTATATTAATATCTAAACACAGGATATACTATAAATTAAAAAATTTCCAACTTTTATCCCATATTTCGTTGTTGGTTAAGAATCACAAAATAATTCTTCCTACACATTTTCTAAGTGCACATCAGTGCAGATGATAAGATATTTAATTAATAAAGATTCAGCTTTCTAAGTTTTACTGTTTTATATATTTAACAATGTCTGTTATCTGAAAGAAACTGGTTTGACATCTAGCTTTACCAAATACCTTATAACAATTGGAGACTGTACTGATGAAACATCTAACACCAGTTCCGTCGAAAAGGCTTTAAATAAGAGGAAGTCCACAACTAGATATTACAACACACCATATTTCAAAAATTTTTCGCGAAATATCGAAAATATTTGCAATTATAACGAACGTTTTTATAGAAATGGGTAGAAATGTGTAGAGCACTCTGTATGTCTACATGTGATATATAGAGTCGAAATTTACCATATTTGTCGCATTTGAAATGCTTTAGGCAATGCAGATAATTCCAGAGATGTGTATTTGAGAGAGTAACGAATGAATATATTTTATATGTCATCAATTCAAAATAATATGTGTATTTGTACTAAAGATCGTACATTAGGAGGACTGTTCACTAGATAGGCACTTTATTCGCTTTAATGTACTCAAAAATCTTGAATAGTTCCTAAATTGGCACAAAAATACCAATACTTTTACACCAGTATCGGTAACTGTACTGTTGTAAACATGAAGTGATAAAAAACAGGATCAACCTAAAATTATTTACTTCTGTTTGTTTACGTACTCTTATTAAAATCTAATATTTTTATACATTAGTTGACTCGTTATTACTTTTGTTACACAGTACTATAAATTGTAAGTTATACATTTGTTTTTTATTAGTATTTGTCAAAGAATTGATGTATTTATTTTTTCTCTAAATTCATTAGTGTTGATTAGGTTGATTAATTTACTAAATTAAATTATTATATTTAAATTGTTTATTTCATCGATTATATACGATTTTGAGGTTGTACCAGTCTTATTAAAATCCTATCAAGTAATAAATTGTATTTTCTGTGTTTTTAAGTACATTTTTCTTTAAATAGTATTAACTCTCCTCGATAACGATATCCTTCTTCGTGATTCATATATTCATATTTATATACGTATACATTTCAGTTTCGTTTAATTTACGTACAGACGTATGTACGTGCGTTAAAAGTGTATCATTTGAACGTAAAAAATATACGTTCGGAATATATTTGATAAAATAATAATGAAATGAATTAATAAAGAGGTAAAATAAAACATAAAATCATATGAAAAACTTTAAAGAGTATAAACAAATATTTAAAAATAAATTGGAAAATTTTACAATAGATCCATTTGAGCATCCACTCAAATATTTTGCTAATTATACGTTTTGTTTGTCTTCCAGACTCAATAACTTAATTTCATAAGAATTTACTTAAAAAGTCGTTCCAGAAAATTCAATTTTTATTGAAATAGCTTCTAAATAAATAAATTGCAAATATCTTTGTACTTTTTAGTTCATTTTTTGAATATTGTATTTTTTCAAAAATTTTTTGTAAATTTTAAACGTTATATGCACACACTAACTCAGTCTTTTAGGTGATGTATAATCTCTCAAAACATGTTTTGATCTATGCACTGTTATTTACAGGTGAAATTTATTATTCCAAAACTTTTACTGAAAAGTCCGATTTTGATACTTATTTTTTTATTGGATAAGATTTAGTTCGAAGTTGGTTCCAAAGACATTTAAAAAAAATCTTGTTGAGCTGTGTTAATCAAAAATTAAGCATCAAGTAATTAGAAGATTATTATAGCCACATAAAATTATAAAATAAAAAATATTCTAAGAAAAAAATTAAACCGCCGAAAAAATTGTTAAGCAAAATAATATCTTTCAAATATAAATTCATAGATTTTACTTTTAATTTTGACTATATTGATTTTTGTTTTAATTTTTTAGTTTCTTTTATAAAAAAGAAGGTATTGAAAAAGTTAAAAACCTGTGTTTGAATTTCGTAGGAAAATGCATTTTAAAAATCCATGAATTTGTTCTAGTGAGTATCAGTGTGCAGTACAAGTTTTTGAACGTAAATTTTATATTGATAACCAAAGTCATACTTATACATGCATTTATGGCATCGTATAATATTCTTTTCAGACTCCATTTAAAATTTTTGTTAAATATTGGTTTTGGGACCATTAAATTATATACTATATTATTTAGTTCATCAAAAATGCAGTTTATATAACTCATGATACAAATTATCCAACATTTTTCAAATTATGTCAAAAAATTTATTAAAATGCGTAAAATTTAATACGTTTTACGGGTTTTAATTATTAAAATGTTATGGTAATTACTATGAATTGCATTCAATTTCACAGGTTGAAATTAATGAATAAAATTGTTAAAATTTGCAGTAAAGGGCAACAAAATACTTTTGAATAATAAATGTGTATACCATTTTCCTCTATAACCGAAAAAGTTAAGTAAATATTTACATGTTAAAAGCAATATGTACCTACCTACATATAATTTTATTTTTGTTGGAGATAGACTTTCTCTTTTCTCCATATTTTAAAATGAATGTGTTGAATGCCTCTTGAACATGCTGTGCATACACTTTGCACGTTGTATCAAACTTACAGTATTAATAAAAATATTATTATATTCGTTGATTAGAATAAAAATTATGTACTGAAACGTTAATTAAATTTTGCACATTTACATCAAGCCAATTAAAGATTTAATGACTTAGATACTAACTACAGACGGATATCAAAATTTGGTAGAGTATAGCCAAAGCATGAAATAAAAAAATTAAAACCAGCTTGATTTTCGGAAATAACAAAATTATAGTCGCTGAAATTTATGAAAAATAGATTTTCACAAATTATCTGCCAAACTAAGCTTTTAAGAGAAATAAGCTTCATATAAAAAAGTCTATAAGATGGCCTGCGCGAAAAAAATCGGCTTATGACTTATGTCCTAAACATTAAAAAAATTTCAAAATATGACAGTTTTTTAAATTACAATAACTTTTGCCAGAAACTATTGATGGTCTCGTAGATTTCAGAAGTAACTCTTTAATAAATTCATTAACCGGAAATCCCATATCTGAGAAATAAATAGTTTCTGAGAAATGCGCATGTTTATTTAAAAAGGCGCTCACAAAAAACGTTAAATCAAGTAAATTCGTTTAATTACTTAAAAATAGCATTTAAAATTACTTATTTAATGCATTTTACATGCTTTTATTTAATTTAATCTGTCCCGATATTTGTTCTGTAATCCAATCTTGCAACTTAAATTTAATCCACCTCACGGTTACCTATTGAGCTGAAATTGGGCATACGTATGTAAACCGGAAGGCAAAACATTATTATGACATTATATGATACAAAAATAGTACGATAATGCTAAAAAATTATTTTCGAATATTAGGCTGGGTTTTTTTTTGTTTCATGCTTTTTGTGTACTCGAACAAATTTTGGTGTCCGCTTCTAATTAGTATTTAAGATATGGAAATCTTTAATTTGTTTGATGTAACTATAAATATGACAGTTGATGAGGTAATCACAAAAAAGTAATTTTCGAAATTTCATTGGATAATGAAAATTTTTACGGTATTATAGAAGGATGAAAAATTAGATTTTTAAATAAAGATGGCAGTAACAGTTGTGTGCGAAGAAGCAGAAGAAGTGGTAGAATAATATTTTTAGACATACTATATATATATATATATATATATATATATATATACATATATATATATATATATATATATATATATATATATATATATATATATATACATATATATGTATGTATTTATGTATATTGTGAATTTATGCTAATTTAATAATTTAATGACTCCATTTAAGATATTTATTGTTAATGAATTTTGATATGAGATATTTATGTAACAATTATTAATACTAATTATTAATAACATTATTAAAGATATTGTTTGTGAAAAAAGTATACCTATTAGAAACTAAGCTTTTAAAACCATTATAAAACTTTGTTCGATGGTTGATGGATCATTTAATTGATTTATTTTGAACATTTTTTAGCAATATCTGTACACAAGACGTTATGATCGTAAGAAGAAAATGTATGCGTAGAAAAAAACATTATTATTATACTGCGTTAATTTTCATAACGCAGGTAACGTTGAATGTTATAAAGACATATTAACTAACTTTTGGGTACCATAATAGACTATTTAACAACATTAAAAATGTGGCCATCCTATAAGATATTAAGCCTAAAAAAATATTATTTTTTCAATTGACATGAAATAAAAAGTAATAACATTTGAAATATCTGCCACGAAAAAGGCCTGCGATTGGTGACCAGTCGGTAGGTGTCACTATCTGGTAAACCTTAGCAAACCTTATAATATTCGCTTATATAATTTTGCTGATATGTAGGTTCAACAGGATGAGGTCACACAGTGCACGGTTTATTGAATTTATTTTAATAAGTATTTGACGAACTAACCACGTAATGATCCTGTTATGAGTTACCAGTATTGTGCACTCTAATCCTGTCATGCTGATATTTAAGAGATGATTTAAGGCTTTAAATAATCCTTATGTGAGATATTGAGGAAATACTACTGCAATTCCTACGAGAAGTGTTTGAAATTTGAGTATACAGATTGTCTTATCTTCGCGCTTGCTAAATTTGCCACATGGTAGAAATTATAATTATACAACTTTATTACTCTAAAATTATGTTTTTAATAATACCAGCTTCATTACCCAAATTTGTCTTTGTTTAATGATAATTTATAATTTTGAATGACTAAAATTTATTTATAACATTCATAACATCCAACCAAATATCCAAAGAATTATATTTTTGACATGCTTTAACTGCCATAATCTTAAAATTATACAATTTTTGTAGATAGTAAGCCTACAATTTTTAAGCAGAATAGAAACTTGAAACTATAAGCGAATTACCATCTGAATATTAACACAATTCATGTTATTGATTCAAGTTGAACGTTTGTTAAATAAATAAGAATACAATTCACAATTCAATTTGAGAATTTTTTTAAGTTAAAATAAAAAGTCGAATAATTTGTATATGTTTTTTTTTTCTCTGTCATGTATTTATTTTTTGTAACAGATAGTAAAATATATTAGTGATAGCTCCGACTATAGAGCTATCTATAGAGCTTGTCGTTCGTTAAAACATGTTTTAATGTTTTTATACATTGTATGAAGCTGGTACACGTTAGTCCAATCACTTTAGTATTTTCAGAGGTTGATGGAGAAAAGACTTCAAAAAGATTATTGGAATTATAATTCTTGTCAAATGCAAAAATAGTAAAATTCAAACTAAAGTACTAAGGAACATTTTTTGATTTTTATTTGGAATTATTCAGATGATTAAGTAAGCAAATATGTCCAAATATCTTGTGAATAAATGAAAGGCTGAACGGTAATATATGCTGATCAGATCAAAACAAGTCCTTCAAATCTAGGCATAATTATTTTAACTTTTCTACTACGAAAATTTTTACAAACAGGACTATTTAACGGGAATTTATAGAATTTGTTGGCCAAGCAAGCAAGCTTAATATTATTAATTGGATAATCGTCTGAAAATGAGAGTAATACAACGATTTCAACGATTCTTGATCCAACAGCATAAACAACCAATTTTTTCCCCTGTTTCGTACCGACAAACAGACAATATCAGAACATAGCTAAGAAGGTGGCTATGATGAAATCATTTTTTATCTATCAATCAAGATAAAGGCCTAAGAATTAAAAACATGAAAATTACTCAAATCTTAAGCGGTTCACTTTGATCAAGTAATTGAATCAAGTAGCACATATAGTCTAGTAACTTGACGTGTGTATGAATAGCAGCATTTTAATCAAGTGTTTAGTAAAATTATTAAGTCAAGTAGTTTAGTTACATTTAATTTTTTTTCTAGTAAGTGATGCCTCCATTACTCTTGTATCACAAACATATAACAATAAACAATTGAAGAACTCTGTTTGATATATAATTTTTGTTAAAAACAGTAATATAATAAAAACAGTTTATTGATATGAAATAGTATTACATGGCTTTGACTGATTGCATAATTTTATAAATTTCTTGTTTTTGACTAAATTATCAAATTATAAGTGTAAACGATAATTAATCAAATTTGAAATGTTTAGTATTACTTGCTACTTGACCAAATAACTTGATTAATGTGAACAAGGCTAAAAAGGCATATCTAGTTAATACTAAACTGCAATCATTGAAATGCAAGCAAATCTATTGGCTTCTGCCTCAATTATGAAGGCTTGCTATGAAAACAATTATTCCGAAAAATGTGGCTCGTATATATTGATGGTAAGTAAAATGTTCTTGTAAAGCTCCTAAACTAATTGGACTATGGATTCTCGTATAGATAGATACTGTAGTATGTTTTATATACATTTATTATGATCAATAAATACAATACGTATACCTCCTAAACTGAACAACTTTTTGATATATATATATATATATATATATATATATATATATATATATATATATATATATATATATATATATATATATATATATATATATATATATATATATATATATATATATATATATATATATATATATATATAGCTCGAAGCATTGCTTGTTGTATATATTTAGCTTGCCATCATAACCAGAGTATAGTCTCCTAGTTGCTCGTTGCTATGACTACTCATAATATTTGTAGTATTGTACAAATGGAAAAGTCGTAAATAAAATGTATATGTATATAACTTTTTTTCCATTTTGTGTTTTTCTCAAAATTTATCATCTGTACGTATCAATTAATTATGAAAAATAATAAATCTAAAATATTTCAAAAAATTTAATTTTCTACTTGAATTTCACCTTTGTAATATTGAAGAATCTCATTTCAAATGGGAATGGCAATCCTTTTCCAACTCCCATGGAGTTATCCTATGTTTTCAACTTTGGTTGACTTGCACATATGAATACAAAATTTAAATATGTAATGGGCATGTCGACTAATAACTTTACTTTGTATTTGAAATATAGACTGTTTCAGATCAGTAGTATTTATTGTTGTTACATGATGAGATACACATTATAAAACAAAAAATGTTCAAAAAATGAAATAAATAATTTTAAATTATAAACTTGTATAAATAGTTTGTGACCAATTATATACGTTTCGAAATCTTTGACAATAAATCAATTTTTTAACTAAAAATTTGACGCCGACTTTGAGAGGTTATTGGTCAGAAGAAAACGATTTATAGGAGTTTTATACAACCTTAAAAAATTTGTCATTTGGGTGTATACAAGCGAATTGATAAACCCTCCATTTTTGAAGTCGCTTTAAAACGATAGATGTTAATCATATTATGTATCGTTAATGGAAAATAGGCTAGAATTGTTAAACAGTAAGCTAAAATAAATCATTATTTACGTGAATGTTGGCAGGAGTCTTAAAAAATTGTTAAAAAATAATTTACGCAAACACATTATCGATACCAATACCTCCAACTACTCGTGTCGATTAGGTAGATTAATTTGGTGTTTTAATGAGAGGATGTAATTAATCTAACGACATTAAGATGAATTATAATTGCATGCAATAATATTGTGCAAAGAACTTTGCTTAGTTATCGACTAAATGAAAATGCAAAACACTTGTAAAGTTTCTGTCAAAATAACGGATAATTCGTTTATCTTGATCATCCTTTATGATCAAGATATCAAATAAAATAAATACAACTTTTCATTTTAATTAACGATTCGTGTTTGTTTCATTAGTGATAGTTATTCTTCTTTTTAATACACTGTTATTTGAATTTCTGTCCAAAACAAAAGAGAATCGTATTATTTGAAATGAAAAAGGTGCGGTAATTACGTATATTTAAATAACCTGATAAATTTATTTTAATAATGATAATTTATCTAAAATACAACTAGTGACACACAGTGTTCAATTCATTCAACTACAAGAAAACTGATGCTGCACACGTTATCTGTGTAATATGTAGAAAAGCTTTTCTCTGTTGTAATATCGATTTTATGTGAAAATGAGAAAATATGTTTACATCATAGTTTAGTATGCATTTAGAGTAAAAGCTTCGTTAGTTAACATTTAGTAAATTTGTACTGGTGCTTTTATAAATAACAAATATCAATTGGTAAGTATTTTATAAATTGTCTGCTTGCCTGTTAACTTAATTTTTCATTAAATTTTTCCTTTATCAAAAATTCTTATAGTTGAATGAGCTGGTGATAGTGACAGCTGCTCATCTAACAATCGGAATTTGTATATAAAGGTGAAATTGCAGAATGTAAGAGGTAAAATGTTTAAATACAATTTTATATTTCAAAAATATTCATTTATCTGCACACTTTATTAGAAGAAACTAATATGGCAATTATAAGATTCTTAAGGTTAGGAAGTTGTGCAAATTTAGAATATTCACCTAGTTTAATATATTAATTAACCGTTTAACATATTTAAAATCTTTAAGACTGTGTGTAGAAACTATTCGGTTATTTGGAAGTATTTTGAGAAATTTGTTAAAACTGGTAGAAAGCTATTAAAGATGCTTGGGAAGTACATAAAAATGCTACGAGACAAATGACAATTAGATAATAGAACGTTCATCACTTCATTCTAAATCACCTACATAAATTACCAACCGTTTCACTAAACTGTTAAAAAATGTTTGCATTTAAAAATAACTGTAATTTTCTTCGTTAACCGAACAGATTAAATTGCTTTTTATTCACTGAAATAGAAATTACCAGGAATTTCAAATTGTTATAATAAATAACTTGTGCTCTAGAGAACTAATTGAGCTTAAATTTATTAAAATTCACGAAACGGTTTCAAAGAAATGAATTAAAACTGCTTGATAATGTTGTTTTTAATGGAATTATTAATATTAGAAAAAATAGTAAAATAGTACCAAAAAGAATTATTTTTAAACAATTTCTGTAAATAATTTCGATTCACCAATTGCCTGTGGAAATCGACAACAATCATAGTCTTAGTTAAAAATTAATTCATTGGTGTCGACTTCCACAGGCAATTGGTAACACGGAAATTATTTTTTATTAAAATTTTATTTTTTTTACTTATTTCCTTTGAGGAATTTTTTTTTATATTTTCTTTTATTGTTGATTTAAAAACCTTTTTTTGTATGATTTCAATAAATGATGACTATCAATTAATATTTGATATTTGTATAATAAAAATTATTTATTTTATCAGAAATATGATTTACAAAAGTCAAAAAGATTTTAATCACTTCAAACAATCAACAAATAAGAATGAATAACGAAATATCAATTATATACAAAATATTTATGTTCGATTCATAAAAATATGTATTTTGTGTGTTTAATAAATATAGTATTTGTTCGTTCATAAAACTAAGTTCACACCGATAACTTTTTGTATATAATATAAGTACTAAACTATCAGCTCGTCATACCAGTAAATCCAAATTATATGTTTGGGTTCCCACATAATTTTTGTTCATATTCGACAGAATATAATTCTTAATAGGTAAAATTGTAAAATGTAACAAGTATTTTGTATATAACCTAAGTTTACTTTTTTATTTGACCATCAAAGGTAGGAACTCACAAAAAATCACTAATTTAATTTAAGTGTTGAACTCGAGAGTTGATCTTAATTGCAAGACTGATTCAAATATAAAATATCAATTAAAGTTAATCCCAAAACGTACAAGGAATTTGAGCAAGACCAAGACTGAGTATGCAAGCTCAAGGCCTAGACTGCCAAGATCTTGGTCTTGTTCTTTCTTTGCTCACTACTAGATGGTGTAACAATAGCTTTATGTTAAATATAGTTTACAGTTCATAATAGACATCCCTTTTACTAAATATTTTTTTTTTATAAATTCTCCCCTTATTATATATTGTAATACAACTATTAATAGATAATTATATAAAATGTATACTTCTTTGTATATCAAATAATAATCCCTTTAGGTACCGTCCGAATTGATATTAAAGGACTTGTACATTAAAATAAATATATAGGGGTGAGTTATATAGTGTAACTTCGTCCTTTCAAACTAGGAACAGATAGTTATGTATGTATGTAGACAGTCAGGGTTCATCACACAAATAGGATATTCGGATTTGCTTTTAGTAATGTGATTCTGTGCAATGACAATTGTTGTACCCTCTAGCGGGTAATTATAGACTTTATACACTGAAAGTTGTTACCTTATTGTGTACAATACTAACATCATCACTTTGTGACTATATATAAGAGTTTTACCAAAAAACATCCCTTAGAAAAAATATATTTGATATCAACATCACTGGTTCAAAGAATTGCAATTATTTACCAGGAATGACATTCGTTGTTTTTATTAAAATTAAGTAAAAAAAAATTATTCCACAAGAACATTTTTATACACTATGCCACAAGTGTAGAAAAAAAATTAAAGAAAAATGCTCATGAAATTACAATCAACTAGCGAATTTATAAAATAGGAAAGATGCACTAATTTTTTTTTCACTTCAATTGAAACGATTGTACTTCACAGAACATGAATTTGAAGTTATTTTTTAAAAGCTTAAAAAATAGCCAAAATATCGACGTTCAAAATTATTAATTAAATAAAGAAGCAGATTTGCATAAATAACGGCATACATTTTCATCTCCATAGTGATTATACATCAGCGTCGTGCTATGATAAGAGATCCTATTGATGTCTATGGCATCTCAATAAACTTTTATACACTTTTCTTCGAAATTTAAGATAAATAATGTCAGTATGCACAAATAAGTTGATTGTAAGTAATAATGATATATAAATTATATTAATATTCAAAAATTTTGTCGTGCGATTTTTTCATAAAAAATCACCGCTTAACGTAGAATCAATCACCTATGAAAAAAAGATATGAAAAACAATATTTAAGACCTTCTAACTTTTTCGTTTTTGAATCAATTTTAATTGAATTTTCGAATTTTGTTTGGAATTGAGTCTAGTTTTACATTTTGATGGGTAAAATAGCAAATTTTTTTATAGGATTCTCTCTATTGTTTGTTTATGGTACCAACAGTTTTTTTTTTTAATTTTGTTGATTTACCCATTATTTTCATATTGCAAATATTTCAGAATTGAGTATAGGGAAACTCTAAGCAACTCTTTCGTGGTAGTATACAATAAAAGTCGCTTGTTACTATTATCTTAAAAGTAAATCCAACTTCGACATATATTTGTGTAAAACTTAAACCGTTTGCCAACTAATTTACACGTGTTTCTTGTTTAGTCAGTCGTAGAAATTTAACTATCTTTCAAATATCCTAAATAATTAACTAACTTTATTAATGATATGAATTATTTATGAAGTTTTATATTTAAATAGTCAAAATTTTTCTTCGAATCAACTTTATAAAATCTAACACTTCAGCTTTTCAGGCAAACCTGGTTTTATAAAAGTATACTTTCATATAAATACCAGAAATCCCCTTAGCCACATATGCACTTGTGCTCAACACTTCATATGTCAAATCAAGTGTATTATAATAAAATGTAAGTAGAAAGTATATGTAGGGCATTGCATTTTATTTGAAGGGTAGAAATATCTATCAATTTTGAATGGGTCGTACCTACTATGTAAAATAATGTATGAGCAGAGCATATAGGTGAAGAAAATCTCTCTTACTGTGATCATTCATACAGACGTGGCGGGTAACTAGAGAACTTGATGAATATGTATGTTTAGAAAAATTATGCCAACGAATTGATGAAACCCTTAAATTTAACACATGTACTTTAACCATATGTCCATATGTCATTTTGTACTATTGCTTCAAACATGTTCAAAAGACTAATATAAGCATTGGTTTATCGTTTTTTTTTTTATTTTATTGTTCCGTAATGACCATACTCGGTACAATACTGTCATATAGAAAATAAAATTCTAGAAAATATAAAATTTTGGGTAATTGAAATTTTAATAATTGAATTATAAATGACGTGAAAATTGCACTTTACGAAAATTTAGCGGACAAAGGAGTATGAAATTCGACACACTGATAGTTTATATAGAGAAGGCCTGGAGAATGCTAAAATTTTTTTTCAAATAAGCTTAAAAATACATTAAATTAATTATATATACAAAAATATTAAACACACTATGACACCCATATATAAGAAATGTGGTTTATATTTCGCACACTACCATACACACGCACATATACTATTTTGTTAATTAAACTGTTTTTTTAAAGGCACGCATATATAAAGTTTTGTTTACAGGCTAAAGTTTTGTTTTGAGTGACTATGGTCGTATTTCGACCCCTGTAACGGGATTCATTTAAACCATGAAAGTATAATTAATAAAATAAGTAGTCTTCATTAATTATTATGACATTGCAGTCAATTCTATATTTTCATATATTTTTTAAGTACTGGAAGCAAAACTGAAATGTTCATTGTGGACTAATAGTACCCGTACCGGCTTTACATAGGTATTACTAAGTAATCTGCATCAAAAACACTAAATTGTACATACTCATAATTATAACCTAACAATTTAAAACAAATTTTTAAGATAAATTATCAGAATTTGATAAAATACGGAACATGTATTTTTTCGTGGACTTTCTATTAGATCTAAATACGATGAATATTTTCACGTATCTCAAATCATTCGAGTAGCGTTCGCCGATTTATAATTAATTAAAATAATTTCCACATAAGTTTTGAAATATTATAGTTTTCAAGTGAAAACTCATACTTCAAGAATCGATTTAGTTGTTCCAATAATTAAACCCCTATAAGCAAACAAAGTTTTGGATATAACAAACTTTAAACGTAGTTTTAATCCCTTTATGTGTTGAATGGATAAATCAGGAACCAGCTCGGAAAACCGTTTGGGGTAAAAATTTCAAAAAATTATTTTCTAATTCCCATTTACATTATAACAGAATCATCTTATCTTAACATATTAAAATTAACTCCCTTTGGCGGCTTCATTTAGAAATTCCTAACAAAGGCCTTGCCATTTTTATTATAAATTTGAGGTAGTAGATACTCTACTAGAATACTCTACTCAAAATTTTCTTTTTTTGACCTCTTTGGTAACTAAAACAGTACCCTCCGGGAAATACATTGATATATTAAAATTTAATTCCCCGTTTCATCCCCTCATGGGATGAATTTCTATGGGTAAATTTTATTCAATTGTACATTATAATTTTGAAAAGAATTATGAGTTTCAATTTCCACATTTTCAATAAAAATATTTAATTTTAAACATAAAAAAAAGTTACTTTGTTACTCACCAGATGATTTTAAACAATTTGATTATTTATTTATACGGTTTTCTTTCAGATTTCAACTTTGATTATCAAAAAAAATTTAAAATGAATCCATCTTTGATATTGTTGTGTATAACGTGGATAAATTTTTTTCCGATGATTACATGTCGTGGTCCACATCATCCACGAGGACAGAAAATTGCACATCAACATACACATTATCGACCTAGGAGGGATACTGGGGACAATTCAAACGAAAATGATAAACAACCAAAAATTACGCAAGATCAACAGCTTTTACATGACAAAGAGTAAGAAAAAATAAGTTTTTTAAAAGTTTTCATTTTTCTTGCGTCTCTTGGTTGGTATAAAACAAAGTAGTTTAATCTAAAATTTCAAACATAATATAAGCTATAGTTGAATCGTTTTCATAAGTCCATTGTTTATAAACAAAAGTTTCACGTGAACATTTGTATTATACAATTTGAATGGTTTTTAAAAGGTTATTATATTCATTTTTAAATAATAGTTTACTATTAAGTCTTTTACTATGCAATATGGCCACACTACGTATTATTTATATATTTATAGTATAATATGCACTAACAAAAAATTTGAATCGATAAAACAAACCTTTAGGTGATCACGTAGGGAATATGTGATCAGTTGACTATCAAAAACGATTTAACTAGATGTTGTTTTTTTTTAATATTATAAAAATGTATTTTAGTTACAATATAGTCATAATTGATAACTATTAAAGTTAATGATTTCAGAATTACTTTTCGCTTAAGATATTACTCGTCACTAATCGGGCTAAGTTGTCATAACTTGAAAATAACAATACGATAATGAAATGAAAAAATGAAAGTAATTTTCTTAGAACACATCTAGTTTAACCTTATAAAAAAATTGATTAAAATGAATAACATTACGTAATTATTCTTACATATAATTCGAAAATCATCGCCATAAGTTTAGATAGTTACCGACTTAAATGTCTTTTGTCGATTTCTTTTTATCTTCCGGTAAAAATGAAAATGCGAAACCAGCATAGTAATTAAATTTAATATACAGGAAATTTATGTGAATTTTGTTTTTTTTTTTTGTTGTAGACATTTACGTGAAGATTTGGATGAAGCGAATAACAACCACATTGACTTAGAATCAATGACAGACGAAGAATTGGAATTTCATTATTTTCAGTTGCATGATTTCGACAACAATACAAAATTAGATGGCTTGGAAATATTACAAGCAATACAACATACTGCCCATGCGCATGACGAAAACACTGAGGAGAGCACTAATATTGAAAATCCAAATGAAAATGATTTGAATTATTTTATTGGTAAGAAAAATTAAAATGGCAACAAAAACTATTTGAAGAAAAACTTTTTTCTAAATTTGAATCAATGTTTTAGAATTGATTGATCGAGTATTAGCTGAAGATGATATGGATCACGATGGCTACTTAAGTTATCCGGAATATGTGATTGGTCGAATGAAAGATGGTGAAAGTCAAATTAAATATTCAACAAAGTCAAATTCTCAGTAACCTGGAAAATATATTTGTTACATTTTTGCAATAAAATTTATATTATGTAATTTGTTTGGATGCCACTGAAAATTTTTTCTTTTCAGCTCCTTTCAGCTTTTTATACTCCAAAAACACTAATATGACAGAGTATAATATATTAATTTTAATCTAAAATTTTGTAACGCTACCTAATTTTAAAATTGATTTTAATAAAAATTGCTAAAGGTGTTTATAGAAACACCTAATTAATCCATTGACGACTGTCGGCCCGTCATCGATACTGATATGATCGATACGACAGCTCAAAAACAAAAAGAGATAACGAGCTGAAACTTTGGTGACGTATTCTAAACATAGAAAGTGGGTTTAAGTTCGTGAATGAGCAAAATCTGTCCATTGGGTCCAATGGGTCATAAACCCAACTTTTAAACTATAAAAGAGAAGAAAAGTTCAAATATTTAGTTTTTAAAACCAACAATTTTTCGTACAATGTTTAAGTTCTGCACAATATTAGCTTCAATTTGGCTAATAAACATATATAGGTAATAACAATTCATATTATTATTATACATGTATACATATATAACTGTATAGACTGGATATTTAAAGTATTTTATGAACGATAATTAAAAATAATCCAAACAATGAAATTTGTCGAGGATCAAAACAATTAACTCTGTTAGTTGTTATTTTCACTTTTTTCTATTAATAATTTAAAAGTCTCAATTTGAAACATTTAAAAACTATCAATGTTCAACAACAATTACTAGTTCAATAACTCTATTGAAATATGAATACCAATATTCTATGCCTTCTTAGCCGTTAAGAACAAGAATGCATAAACTTAGTGCAGAATTCTGAAGGAAATTTTAATACAGACAGACAAGCAGATATGTAAATGAAAGATAATTTTTTTCAAGAAATTGTAGCTTAGAGCATTTGTTTTCATATTGTAAAACTGCCGATTATAGGTTCATTATCATTGTGCTAAATGTAAATCATTAGGCAAATAATTAAATGACCTAAAGAATTGGAAATTTTAAACATTTATTTTGATTACAAAAATAGAGAGATTTGAATTATGACTTTGAAAATGCCTGGTACGAAAACTAAACAATACTTCTTACAGGTTTATTTATTTTATTTTCTGTAAAATTGTAATATTAATTTGATTCAGTAACTAACTAAGAACAATAGAATTTATCTATTTATAAAAATTATATAAATTTCACAAAAAATCATGTTTCAATTACTTTTGTAGATCTATTATTTTAATTATATTATTTTTTTCAAATACCAGAAAATGTTAAGGTGGGAATAAAAAATTTGAATTGGGGTAAAGAATCCTATAAAAATAAATTTTGCAACGAAATTTTATTTCATTTTTTGTATAATTCTATTATACGAACATTACAAATATTGCAAATTTATAGTGCTAGAAAACCAAAATAAGAAAAAATGGTTTTTGAAAAGTCTAGTACGTGTTTGATTATATCAATATTTATTTTACAATTTTTTCTTATTGAATCGAAAATTGACAATACGGAAAACCTAAAAGATGTACCAGAGGATAAATACGCGAATACCAGGTCATTGTTATCGAATATGGCACAAGAGTTTTTATCACGATCGGGCACAAATAGTCAGGTAAGTTTTGTTTTTTTAAATTTTAACTACCGAGGATACTTTTTTAATGTTTTTTTTCTTCTTTTGGCTTAAACGGAACTTTTAAGGATTAATAAATATTATGTAAAAATATTTACTACAAATTAAACAAATTTTCGAACCCTTACAACTAAGTGTGCCGTGTAAAATTTTCCATTTTATTGGAAATCTACAGAGTACACGTTCGAAGTCAACAGTTTGCATTCAGAATGCTATTTTCGTCCGTTCACTTTATGATTCGCGTGATTTATTCCGATTACAATTACATGTAATTTTGATTTTTTTATGTGTCTTTTAAATTACTTCAGTTTTTTCACATATTTAATTTTTTATTCTCATGTTAGTTGTTTTGCTCATTCAATTTGCCTCATCAAATAATATTATATTATTTAATAACACCATAATTCCTCGATCATCTTACTCCAGCTTTGAGATTAAGTATTGAGAGAATTAAATTTTAATGAATTGTAAGCCTAATACCGCCAATTATTGAATCTAAAGCCAAAGCTTGATCGACTACTACTTGTAGCCAATGGCAAAAAACAATGTTTAGGAATTTCGCCTACTTTTCATCGGTAAAAAAACTAAGAATTTTTGAAAGTTGATTTTTTTTTGTTTTTGATACTTGAATCCACGCTGAACAAAATATTTTATAAACTGCTTTTAACTTCTTTGTATAAATTAAAGAAAAAAAAAATTGAGAAATTAAGTACTTCTTTCTGTTTATTTTCGGCGTCATTCGATGTTTTAAAAAGTTATTTCAAAAAGCGTCAAAGAGATATAGATGTCCCGAAAAATTTTTAATTTAAGAATTCAGATTACCCACCTTTTGCGCTTGCTTTCAAGAGTTGTTCGTCAAAAATACTGTAGAATTTATTCTAACTGCGAGTTTATGATCGATTTTATTTTTAGGTTGTGAGTTTAAACTTAACAAATTTATTTATATTAGTATTGCTAAAAGCATTAATATATGCAGCGGGAACCTTAGGAGCTGGTGCATTACATGGACATGGTCATAGTCATGGATACAGCTTTGGAAAAGGGCGTAATGTGGATGGTACATAAATTGTATTTTTTTAATTAGAAGTTTTCACTTTATATTTTATTGAAATATTCATTTACAGAAAATTCAATTTTACCTCAAATTTCTGAACCGGAATTATTATTATACATGGGATATTTAACTGGAGAACCAGGTCATTATGAGTGTTTACATCAAGTAATGTGCAAGCAACCTGAAATGGCTAAAAGCTATTACAACGCTGCAAGCTTAATGTATAACGCAATTAATACATTTGATAAAGAGTAAGTTAAACAGTAAATAAATTGTAATATCATGTTTTTTACTTGTTCAATCTGTTTTCAGAGCTTTATCACAGCAATCAAAATACCAACATCTGTTAAATACAACGAAAGAAGCTGTTGAGTATGGTGAACATGGTGGACCTTGCGAAATGCGATATCCTTGTAATAAACCAAAATAAGTCAATAAAATATAATACTTAAATATATAATTGTAAGAAAATATTTAATTTATTGTTGATTAAAAATAAATTTGACTGAAATGAAATTTTTTGTTATCTCTGACTAGTCCAAAATTAATTACCAATAAAAATGTATAATTTTAGCTGATGTATCACTATGCATGTTGTTTACATTAGACCCCGGAAACGGTAAGAATAATTCGTAAGACATCAGATATTATGATTAAAAAATCTTATCGCTTGCGCATACTTGCGATACTGAAGGAAGAAGCTGCAGTGTTAGAATTTCTTATAAGAATTTCTTACAATCTAGTGTACTTACGTTTGTCTGTTATTTAATATGATAATAATTGAAGGGTACCACAAAGAACAGGTAATGTTTTAATGAATCGATTTTGAGAAAAACGTAAATACACGCCTTTATTTGCCTTTGCTTTATGTTATATACATACAGCTGTATCTCTCTAATAATTAAAAATTAGACATGTGTGGAACTTTTTATTGTAAGCCATCTATTCTATCACCTCTAAAAATTTTTACTGTTTCTCCTGACCATCTACAGAAAGGTATCTGTCAGCATGTTTTTCGGGACACCATTCATAATTTGAAACGTTATTGATATTTTTTTTTTATTGAAATTTGAGGAGATAAAAATAATTTTTACATTTTGACCTTGGAAAATCCTAGTTTTGGGCAACTAAAGGATTTGATAATTAAACAAAAAAATTATAATTCAGTTTTATAAACAAAATTTTATTAGAAGTTAACAATAAAAATTGTTATAGGTATTTATATATACAATTTCTCATAAATTATAATCTTAAAACAAATATAGAAACTTAAACATTAAAATGGATATATTTCCACAAATACTTCAATTATAATTGGAAAAATATGTATAGTTCTATTTTTTGGAGATAATTTGTTATTAGTTTTAAGGTAAGTGGAATTATAAAACTTCTTGCGAACAAAAATTGTCAACAATAAGTCGTATACTTTATCAACTAAAGGTAAATGAATGATATTATTATAATTGGTAAAATTATATATTTGTTATTTAGATTTATAATTTTCATTGACTTCAAATAAATACGTTTTTATAAATTATACAGTACGGAAAGATTTTTATAATCTATACGAAAACTAAGAGCTATTTTATATAAACCTTCAATCTACCGATTGTCCACAGAATTATTTTCCATAGGACAAAAAAGGGAAGAATATTGAATCTTTTAAAAATAATAATATTATAGTATGTACGTGTATAGTGTTGATTATTATACCAGGGTAGATAATTTTTAAAAACAAAAAAAAATTACAGTAGAATGAAACCAATTAGAAACGGAAGATTATATGATAAAAATGAAAGGAAAAATAAATTACGGGCAATCTGAGTTCGGGAAGTAGGAAGGGGGTGAGTTCTTAAGGGTAAAATTCGGATTATCTGAATTTCCGGCATAACTACAAGTCTTCTGGAAAAAAGTTAAATGGCAAATTTGTACGTAATAAAAAGATCTCCAGCTTTTGTAATTACACTTTTTTCACATTAATGTTTGTGAAAAATTGAAATAACCAAGTTTTTGGTTTTTCATTTTATTTCTCCGAAATTTGGTGAAAACCTTTTTATTTTCAAAATAGATTGTAATTTTTTTGATTTAAAATATTTATTTTTTTATCTTATTTTGAATAAATATCGAAAAACATCCTAATTTTCAATCGTTAAATTTTGAGATTATGTAAAAAAAGTGTAAATACAAAAGTTGTGGATCTTTTTATTATCTACTACTTTGCTATTTAACTTTTATCGATAGGACTTGTAGTTTTGCCGGAAATCGAAATAAACCGTGTTTTATCCTTAAAAACTCACTCCTTCCACACTTCCCGAACTCAGATCGCCCGTAATTTATTTTTCCAATTAATTTTATCATATTATCTTGCGTTTCCAATGGGTTTTATCCTACTATAATTTTCTTCTTCTTTTTATCATTTTTTAAGGCTTCTACTCTAGTCTATATACAATATAAACATACACTTATAGAACATTTCATATTCTATAATACACAAATCATCCTTTTTTTAAATAAACAAAAATAAAAAACAAAAACAAATAATAACACTGTGCTCTTGACTGAATTATTATATTTGCATTTGTAAATGTTAAATGTTTTTGTGTATAAGACTAAACATGTATTTTAATATTGGCTTCACCTTTGTTTCCTATGGAAAATGATTATATGAACAATCGGTATATCGATTTATGAATATTTAAAATCGCTTTAGTTTCCCGATAGATAATTTTTATTGAGCAAATGAAATTATTTCTAAATATAAAATGTAAGTAATTATTGCATAGATAACAAATACAATAAAAATTATAAAAATAAAAGCAAATCTTATTCAAAATAAATAAAAAATATGTATAAAAAATTTATGGGAGCTAGAACGCCTTAAATTAAAATTAATATCCTAAAATACGTAATATTATTATATGGCTTATTAATTAGGAATTGAATTATTTTTCATTTATTTACATACAATTAATATTACATTGACAATTTTAAGTAATTAATTACTACGTTATAAATAATTTGAAAGCTATAATGTGTAACGAAAACATTTTGGACGATATCAATTGGGCTATCAATTTAATTCCATAGGCACATGAAAAATAGAATGTATTTTAAGCCAAAAATTTTGTTAAATATATTTTTTCAATGCAGTAAAATAAATTGAAAAATAGTTTTAATTTCGAGATAACTTTATACATGCTATTTAAATTTTTGATCGTATTATTTTAAACTCTAATATATTCCAAATTTAGCGATTTGAAAAACTCTGTCTACGAATTAACACCATTTTTCTGCATTTAGATTTATTTAGCAACTGGGAATTTGATAAACAAAAATCTTGCCAGACTTACTTTTTGAGCATAAGGTTCTTGTAAAAATTATTGTGTTCGATCAAACATAATAATAATTTTAAAAACATTATTTTTTAACCAAGTAGGTAAATATATCAAAATTAGGCTATATGAATGAAATAAATTGAAGTCATGCAAAAATGACTAAATTTAAAGTGCAATCAATTCTCGCTATTTCACAAAATTTTATTTCTATCATTCTTTTGATGCGTTTATTGCCAAAATGTTTTCATATACTTTTGATTTTGATAACTATTTGTCAAAACGTTTCATTTTCAGTAACAAATGTACGATAATTTTTTTTAGAATTTTTTCTTAATCACGACTCTAAACGTAATTTATAGTCACACTTAATACACTAAATGTTAATAAATAATTCTTTTTTTTTTTTAAATAAAAATTTGGTAAAAAACAAACTACACTAAAAAAGGTTAGTAAATTTATTGTTAGTAACGTTTGATTAAAATTAAATTAGTTAATACGGTCTTTCGGTGCATACAAATTGTGAACAATCGTGACGTTTAACTGCATTCATGACATCATGTAAATGATATGACACACTTTCGGCAACAATTGGATGAACCCTAAAACAAAAAAACAAAAATTTTTTTTAATTTTAATTCTTAAGGAATAAACACTGAAATATAAGGTTTCTTTCACATAAATAAGAAAAAATAAAATTAACAAGTGAAGATAACAAGTAACAGAGTTAATTGTTTAGATATCATCATAATCGTTATGATTATATCAATATTTGAACTATTTTTAATGATAAACATTACAGTTACAACACATATATACCTATTAATAATATTTATTGTAACATATTTAGTATTAGCTAAATTTAAGCTAAAAAGTGGCGAATCTAAACAGTTCACGATGAAATGTTTCAATCAAAAGTTGTTTTATTTTAAAAAATCAAACATTGTCTTCGGATTTTTTTTCTACCTACTGGTTCAAAAGTTGATTTATGGATCATCATGGATCCATTGAATCCAATGGACCTTTTTTTTGGTCATCCACGAACTTCATCTGACATTTTATGTCTTAAGAACGTCACCAAAATTGACGCGGGGCGGATATACGGAAATTGATTTGTTATATGATACTATGAACATATATACCAAAATTTTTTTTTGTGTGGTCAATATTTTCTAGGTAAACAAACTTCAGGGTTAACTTAATATACTCTGAAATATTGTATACGCGTTGAGTGATAGCTAATATAATTATTCAATAAACTTATATGATTTATATTTTTGTTCGAAATGGTGTCAAATAGTTGTTGGTTGAAAATTTCTTATTTGTTTAAAACTATTTTTCAAATAATATCGGTGATTCTTTGAATGAATTAGTAAATTAATTTTCATTGATATAACATCCTTTAGGATTTATAGGTAGTAGTGCAGGACTTGCATGGACTTGAGTGTGCAAAAATAAAGCACCGTATTCTGACCGCAATCCAATAAAACTATATTTAAAAATGGTGCGTTTAGACGTGTTCGAAGATCAATTGCTTATAACAGGAAAACGAAAAGTTTTCCAGAAGTATTTTAATTGTTCAAATTTTTACGGGTTGTTAATATTTAAGTTGCTCTTAACACAATTTCATTGATTGAATGCGGTAATCAATTTTTCCACTCTCAAGTGCATTCAGATCCTTGTCTATCTTTGATTACGACAAAGGGTAGCCTAAAATAACTATAATTTAAGAAGATATTTTAATTAGTTATTTTGTTGAATCACCTAGTATTTTTAGCCACTACTGAAGTATGCCTGCCATTCCGAACTAATTGTAAAACGAGAATAATGGGTAAGAATATTATCTTGAATAATGACACATCAATGAATCTAAAACCATTTCATTATACTTGCCACTTTTAGAAGTATAACTATTCTCATTGTTTAAAATTTCTTCCTGTATCGTGGTAATTTTAATTAGATAATTTAAATAAAAATATAAATATAGGCTTGGTTTCATCTTCTTTATAAAACTCAAATTATATGCAATTTTCAAATAAATTATATAAAAAATATAACTGTGAAAGGGTACTTAGTTATAATTAATACACGTAAAAATGCCAAAGGGATAATTTACTTATTGTAGAAAATAAGATATGATTATTTTAAATTTATTTATGTATATATGCAGAAGCGTATCTAATAGTAGAAATATTATCCGTGATATATGAGTTTCTGGTAATCCTAATAATAATCTGGTTTCTTTTTCCGGTATTGCTAAGAATAGGAAAAAACATATAGAACAGCTCACAAAAAGATTAAAGTTTATACTAACAAAAAAGTTATCTGGGACAACACGAAAGTCCTTCCACATCTTTATTTAAGTCAATCACAGAGATATAGTAAACATTAACCCCGAAACATTTAATAAACTAATAACAACGTGGATAATTTCATTTACCGATGGAAAACTAAGCTCAGAATTCGACAAAATAATATTTCTTTCTACAATAAAGAATTTTTATTTTACAGTTTGTTTTGTATACTATTTAGATGTGCTAATAATACGGCTTCCATGTAAGCCAGAAAACCATATTAAATGATATTGGTGCTCATAACCATAAATTATCATTCATGAATTCCCCTAATCTAAAATTCGTATGAAACTCAAATACGGTTGGTATAACATTTTGTTTTCAAAACAAAAATTCTGAATAGGAGTCGTTTTGTTTTTCGGAGATCGTCAAATTTTTTATTTTGTCAAGCTTCAAATTGACGGAAATTCAGGTAATTTTTAATAGAGAGCAATTCGATAAGAAAAGCAATAATCTTTTTTTCCAGCATGTAATAAGACCGGATTTATGTTTAGATCGAAAAAGAACGGACATTCGTTATTGAATAATCTTTCAATCACACTCCCTCAAAAAAGGATTTTATGAATTTGAAGCCTGTGTACACCTTTTCAGAATTTATATAGAATGACAGAGAAACACTTTTGTCAATAAGGTCGATTTTAAATATTTAACTAATACTTCTATTTTAGTCATGTTTTTAGTATATTACTACTTTTTTTTTTATTTAAATTCACTTTTCAAACTTTTTCAACTACTAAAGTTATATAGTGAATACAGTGAGTATATTTAATCTATACGACAACAGTAAATAACCTATACAACAACACAGCAATCCAAGATGTTCACCCATCCATGTTCTGACTGTGCCTGCTTAACTTTGGTGATCGGTTGAGATCGTTAATTACGTTACGTCAGTGGGTGGTCCATATTACTACTTTGCATTTATATAATGTGCTTACAAACATTTCAGTTCGTTTCCACAAAAAACTATATTTGGTTACAATTCACAATAGAAATATTTTCAATGACTATGCATTAAACATTTTCAAAACATAGGAACTACTCTACCGATATCTATAAACACTAATCGCATGTTTAGTAAAAATAACGAAGTAAAATAAAGAAGTATACACACAAGAAACAATTATTTACCTAAATTACCGCAGTTATTAGGTGAGAACATTGAGAAAGCGTAAAATATTATTTTATTATTTATTTTTTTGTTCTTCTTCATAAAATAAAAACATGAATTAATATTTTAATACTTATTCATTTTTAAAAGACAATAAATTAGTTGTTCATTTAGAAAATAATGAATAATTTTAATTAACAAGTTATGTATTCTAACTATGGTCAGATTAAGATGTTAAAATCACTCCATTACAAAAGAGTTTTTTTTTTTAATAAGGAATCGTATTTTTACTTGACGATTATTATGAGGATCGCCACAGTAGTTTCAGCTAATAATTTGATGCCTTTAGAATTTCCATTTTAGCATGATTTTATTCTTTAAGTATTTTTGATAAAAGAGACTTATTTCGAGAAGTGTAACCTTATTATTTCACTTCATTGTGATCAAATTACAATTTAGTCTGAAGTGCATTACAGTTTTTGTATAGAAATTGATAGCTCAATTACCATGAAGATAGTAATGTTATGTTATTTTTATCAAATATGCAATAAAAAATATATGCAAAAGAAATTGAAAAAATGTAATGTTGTGGATATTTGGACATGAGGAATATTCAAAATGGATAATTCCATGGAAAATTTGGGGGGACTTAAAATTAAAAAGGTGACTAAGGATTCAACAATACAAGCTCTCGAGAATGATTATTTTCAACATGCCCTGGATGATACAAGAATAGGGAAATATTAGAAAAAAAACTAATGCAAAATCATTCCATGATATTATTAAATGACACATTAAGTCAATATTAATTATCTTCTTAAATATTAATGAAATGTTAAAAATTAAATTAACTATAAATTCCTACTATCAAACTAAAATTAAGACATTTTAACTTAAATAGACAGATACACAATTTTAATTGTACATAATCACCTACAATCTTATTAAATAATTAAAATTTTTATGTTTTATTTATAATCTTCATAAATTAATAAATTAAGATAAAATGCACGTGCATTTTAGATATTTATTATTTATATTTATATCTTTAGATACTTGAAATAAAATTTTATGATTTTTTTATAATTTGAATATATGTAGGATGAACAAATTATACATTTATAGAAAAGAAGTGACAAATAAACATGGGATATATCATGTAAATCTTTTCAATGTTTAATAAAATTTATTTTCAAACATTAAAAGTTGTTAAAACAAAAACTTGATTCTTGAAGATAAATACAAAAATAATGCTCATATCGCCTCTTACGACAAATATAAAATATAACTCTATTTATACTTTTATTCAGATAATAAACGATATAGCAGAAAATTTACAAATGTTTATTGTCAAAGAGTTAAACTTCAATTGTGATGTTGTTTATTCTATAGCAAAAACAAAAAAGAACCGGTTTCAAAAAAATGAACTTAAAAGTAAAAAATAATTTTAAAAATATTTTTTTCCTTATGACTAATTACATTTCTGTCGACACCAACCAATCATATTTTTAACAAGGAAAAATTTAAAATTATTTTTACTTTTTATTTCATTGTTACTTTTTTTGCCCCTTCTCTCCACTTCGTGACATAAGATACTGGTTCCCTTATCATTGTATGATTCTTGGGACATCTCTGTTCCAACATGAAAATAATTATCGGTTCATATACGACGAAGTTATCCACGAACACATATATCACTTACAATAGATTTTGCTCCTTCTCTCTCCTGAGGGACTTTAGATCGGAACCATATTTAAATGGTACCGCAAGGGAAACAGCAGCTTTCAAATAAAAAAAGAATCATCAGAACTCACCCAGTCGATAGTTCTGAGTTCACAAACATAAAAAATTAATTACAGTCGAATTGCTAAGCACCTTTTTGAAGTCGGTAAAGAAAAATTATAAATAAACCATCCAAAATAATTGTTTTTTATCCAAACCGTTCTATTTGGTCATTGTTTATCACAATGAACTTATAGAAGACCTTCAGTATAAACTATTGGGTAACACAAGGTTCGCGAAAAAAAATTAAATCTCTTACTTCAATACGTGCTTAACTAGCTATTTCTGAACAAAGTAGTTCCGTAATTACACTACACTCTTTTTTAGAGCGTTTCACATAAAAAACACAATTCTGCCGGAATGGGACAAGACCAATTCAAAAATAACTAAGCTAACCAGAAGCCACAAAGACACCGCCACACACACACTTTTATACTTCATTCGCTTAATATATTTGTTATTCGATGATCGTAATGCAAGATTACAAAATGAATATCCGTCAATCAGAAAAGCAGCTTGAGTGCGTTAATAAAATTTTGCCGGGCTCCACGAAACACAAAGTAATGTTTTGTTGTGTGATTTGTTTTAAATTATTCAATTTTTACAAATTATGCCAATGAGAATTTAAATAGATTTTTACATTTGAACTGAAATTTTTGTTTCGAGTTAATTAATATTTGTTCGATTATCGTATTGCTTTTTCTCATATTACTTCAATTGCCACTCGCATCATTATTATTTATAAAAAATTGTTCTAGTGTATACAGACGTCGTGTGGCGTTAACATCATTGTAACATCACATGTTTTTTTTTCTTTAATTAAAGTAATAAAATATAACTTTCTCCTTTGTTTCTTTTATCACTGAAGTTTATCGCTTAAACCATATACACAAAACATAAATACACACTTAACTCATTTTAAATTAGTATCTTAACCAATTAGTTATGGAGCTAGCTTTAAACATAAATAATATATTGGTATACAGTTTGTATTTATAACCATTCAACATATTGTTGGCTTCCAAACTCTCAGATTTGTGAACCTATACTAAACAATTGAAGGCAACAATAAAGTTAATTGTCTATATAATCGATATATGTTTCAGTATCAGTGATTATAATATTTTAAAGTTAAACGTTCATAAAATACTCTAAATATTACGTCCATACAGTTAATAATACATATATAATAATAGTAATAATATTACATGTGATTATTACCTAAATTTGAGGCTGCGATTGTGTCAAGTCTAAAAACTTAGCTCAAATAAACAGTTGTTTACAGAGATCTCATCTATGATTTTACATCAAATTATTCGAAAAAATCTCTACCTTTAAATAATCACATATATAGAAATCTACATATAAAAAAAAACATAATAATCATTGATATATAATACCAATCACTTGGTAATTCATTCCGTAATCATTTTGTTCACAGAGTGATGAAGGTCTGACTGACCTAGACACCTGTGAATATAATCAAGCATAGGTATCACATGCTTCGCATAGCATTCATATAACTTATGTTGTTTTCATTTTGTTGTTTTTGAGAATATTTACAAGAGTCTTCAAAACTATATGTCTACGTATCATATGAAAGCACGGACTCAAATGCAAGTAATCGTATTAAAACTTTATTTACCATTTGATAAGTATATATAATTCGTAAATAAATTATTTCATATTTTCCACCATTTTTAATATTTTACACTTGCGTCTACTCTGAATTTTTAGGTTAATCAAAGAGTTTAGACGGATAATTATTTTTTTCAATCAGGTTGTATAGATATTCTGAAATTCTAAGGAACTATGATAAAATTATTGAATGCTTGTTAATTGTCCGCATTTTGAAGTTTACTCAACGCTTCCAAGTTTTTTTCATTTGTTAGATCTCTAAAAGAGTTTGAAAATAGTTAGATAAAACCGAGAGTACAGAGAATATCTTAATTAAACTAACCATCGTTTAGATAAAAACGTATGAAATTGGTTTCATAATACTGAAGCTTAACTGTTAAATTTAGTTATTATGAATTCTTAAAACCACAAGAAGATTGTAAATCAATAATCAATATTTCTTTAGCTAACACATTTACAAAATACGTACGTTACTAGCTAATATCTTCATCCCGCATTGAAAAAATGTCGAACAATTTTTTGTGAAAAAATGGCAAAAATTTTATTGAATAATTTTAAATCAAAAGAAGGGTGTTGTTAATGAAGATCGGCGAGGGGAAACTTCATCATTCTATTGACGTCGGATATTTCTTAAGTTACAATTTTCTCCGCTATAGTAAATAGTAAACTACTATAGCTACTAATTTTACTTTTAGCCTTTTGTTGGTATACTTTTAATATGTGTGTATCAGTAGTAAGGTAAATAAATATGTCAATATTTACATATTTATTTATGCATATTTATAAATTAAGCCAGAAAAATCAGGAATCTGTTTTTTTCTCAACCGTCTGGTTCCTCCTTCCTTCACTTGGGTTTTACTTGAATAATAATTTGAAATAATCAAATATTATATTACATTAAATTTTAAGAATAAATGAAACGACAGAATAGTTTAACAAAATACCTTCAGTTCTAGTACATTTTGTTTAACGATAATAATAGATTATCCTTTTGTGTCATATTAAATTATATTATAAAAAAACGGAAATTGATATGTGAAGAAATTGACAGACATGCAGATTCTAATTTTGAAATACATTGTTTACTTAATATAGATATTTTAATATATATAAAACGTATTGATTACAAATTGAAGTTGATGTTTGACAAATAATCGATCACTAAATTTTTTTATTTAATCAATTTTGGTTTGAAATTAAATGTTACCATACACTAATAAATATTACTTACTTTCTTATATATTCAAGAAGGATCAAGAGGTACTTGAATATGAAAAATTTGAGCACTCGTTTTGTATTGGATTTGAGGTTAAAACTCAAGTATTTCAATAATCAATTTTTGTTCAATTTTTTTACAAACCACTTCTTTGTCGATCCATAATTTATAATTTTTATTTATTTTTTATTATAATGATTTTTTTACGTAAATTAGACAAAAAGTAACACTTTCCTTCAAACATAAAAGAAACAAACACAAAGAATACCTATAGCTAAATATACCTATAGCTTAAAAATTTTATGGGTCTTTTCAAAAAGTAAAAACATAAAAATCTTTAGTAAAATCCTCGTAAACCATATTGAAATTAGCGTGTTTAAACTATTTATCGATCATAAATTGTTTTTAGCTCGAAAACGGAATATTGTTCGAAAAAAACAAAAATATTTATATTTTGGGTAAATGTCATATAAGGCAATCATTAAAACGACTCAAAACCTTATACTCCATCGAAAAAGGAATGGAAAAATCTTAAAACAATTAGACCAAATCAACATTTGGATCCTAAATATTTGCGCTATTTTTAACACTAATTCTTTGACAGAATACACCATTTTTCCATACTCAAGTATCTCCATAACCTTCTGTAAATATAGATGGTATAAGGTACACGTATATATTTATAAATTCCATTCACACATTCTTCAGTTATATTTTTGTGGAGAAAGTAAAATATATTTATTATTATTTGTACTTGTTTAAAACTATTTTAATACGAAATATTTTTTGTTCATATTATTATTATGATTATTATTATTTTTACTTTCTTATCTCAAGTTCAATGATTTTTTAAAAATTTCTATTGAATTAATCTATATATTTATAATATTTATTAAAGGTACAGCACACGGTATTATACTTTCTTATATTAAATATTTGGTCTTTTTTTTTCTACTTTCATATATTGATTACAGATTTCCTTTTGAAATTTAATGCCCGTCATAAAAATCTGAAGAAAAATCAGGGTGTCAAAAATTCTGAATTTTCAACGTGTTGTCATTGGGTTACAAACAAATATTTGGATTATAATAAAAATCAAAGACAATTATAGGTGATAATCAAATAAGGTTTTCTAAATTCAAAGAACACGTAAGATAGTGGATATTGTTTAGAATTCAATATTTTATAATTAAATTTAACTTTTAATTTTGTTCTATTTTAGTTTCAAATTAATACTCAGTTAATATTTATGACGTAAAACGTACAAATAGCTCAAAATTTTTCACGCGCCAATAGTATAACCAAGTGTTTTGCTATAATTTTATTTAAAGTCACTTTTTAACAACAAATGTTATCAATGTCTACAATATGTAATAAAATAAATGAAATAAAACAATAAAACTAATTATTGGCAACAATGAAGTTCATTGAAATTATATTCGATTTAAATCTGAATTAATTTGACAAACTTAAGGATCTTGTCGATACCGGCTGGTGTTTAAAGATATGAATTTTAATTTGAAGGAAGACTTACAGACAATTTCAGATTATTGATTATTGATTATTGTTACGCATTCAGCGAGTAGATGGACCAATGATTGATCCTGATCGCAGTTATTTGTGTTTATCTTTTTTCGTTTTAAAGTTTAAGTGGGTTAAATTTGTATGACCGATTCGTAACATAGTAACTATTTGAGTATTATTAAAGAGACTTCTAGGATTTTCACTTGCACAGTCACCAAATTAGCAACGATTAACATCTCCTCGGAGAATCATTACGACTAGCTAATTCATACTAATGATGACTACTTTGTAGTGGAAATACGTATTTATAAAATACAAAGTAGTTTTGATCTAGGAAATTTGGGCAAAAAATCGAAATTAATAGTAACTATTGTTTGTTGCCTTCTCTTCATTTAACAAATATTCGATGGATGCATGGTTGTTGATTCCGTAAGAGTCTATGTTTTTCACCGGTGGTAGCTTTTCTTGCCTCGTGATCCTGGTTCGTTATCCAGGATGTCTTGGTGACTTTGAATCCGGTAGTTTTTATTATGTTCTATTATCTATTTTCAAATTTTATGAATTTCCAAAAGTAACTGATTATTGTTATGGTGGACTGTGTGGCAAGATTTTAAATCAGTGAAAATTACCGAATGCAGAACTTTTGAGATAGCATTGAGATCAAGATTATTTCACATGTAAAAATTGAAAAGAAAAAAATTTTATATAATTTTCTTAATTCGTTATGAATGGCGAATTATTGAAAGTGCCATATCGGCAATGGTCAATATTAAATTTAGTAGATAAGCATACTAATTAGATTTTAAACGATTTATCTTACTTTTTTCATAAGCTTGGTGCTGGATAACAATGTTTTAGCTGTGTGAGAATATCTGCTTAAAATCAAGGAGCTTTTTTAAATTAAGAGATACTAATAAGGTTACATTCAGTATGAGCACTATGGATTTTAAAATATGAAATACCATGTTGTGGTGACTCTATCGACAGTTATTACACGTCAACGAAGCCTACAATCTCAGTTTGCATATAAAATTTATTACAATATAAATAATTACAACAATATAATTACAATAGATGTGTAATAATTATCCTTGTAATATAATATTGATGATAAGATGAGTCAGTCAAAGCATGCATGTTACTGAATGAAAAACAAGCCTTTGTAAATAGCTATATTATGTTTTGCTTTTTAGACCAGACCAATAAATTTCTGATGCATTATTAAAATTTTATATTAAATTTCATTTATTATCCAAATTGCAACTCATTCCGGAAATATATAGATTTATGTTTATCGGTCATAAGTTAGTCGTACTTCATGAGGATGTTTTGTAGACACTATTGACAGTGTGTTTTTATTGTTCTCATAAGGAAAGTAAAGCTTCAATGTTTCTTGTTTATTTAAAAGTAAAAAAATATGATTTTTATGGTGTATTTTATAAATTTTTTGGTGTATATGAGCTTTATACTTAGATAAATAAAGATACTTAGATAAAATATCTGATAAAGTCCTTAAAACACCATCATAATCATTTATTTTGTAATTTTAAGTAAACATTAAATTCAAGTCGGGGGGCGTTTTCTATTCTGGATTTGACTATACTTGTTTGGTTTTCTTCTTCTCATAATTCTTCACGATGTGTATTTTCTGAATCCTTTATTCATATTCACTGAATCCTTTAGAATCAGAATGGAGATTCGTCAATCTTTATAGCTGCATTTATTTCGCCAGACTGAGTGTACTTGTTCTATGCAAATTTTCTACATAAAGTCCTATCACCATAATTAATTATTGTGGGTGCAATGAAAATCGCTGTGTTTGCTTTATACGTATCAGTTGAAGATACTGCTAAAGACCGGTAACGAAACTCATTTAGCCGGTAATAAAAACATACAGGCTTGATAATTTTCACACAATTTTTAAACATATTTTATAAGTTATTTTGTTAGCCGTTTTCTTGAATAACAACAATAACTTCCTATCATATAGTCAACAACTAATACATTAATGTTTAAAAAAATGATGTAATAACAACAATATTTAAACACTAAATAAATAAATAAACAATAAGTTATCAATATTTATAATTATTTATTATCCATAGTTTTAACCTCTATATACAACATACCCAACTTCACTTAATAGTAATTCCGTCGAATTTAATGTAGACAGTTTACCTAGTATGCGGATTCGATTTTCCCTGTCGCCAAAAAAACTATTAATTGTGTCGAGCAGGCGTAGCTATACTTGCAGCATGAAACAGAAGAAGTCAGTCCGTCGAAATAAAAATTGTGGAGCTGAAAATATCCGTGACTCTAGAGATAGGACAATCTCCACACTTATTCGAAGCTCAGTATACAATATTTGATGAAGAGATTATAAATGTAATACATGAAATATGAACCTGAACCATATAAGCCATTGGCTGTGTTAAAATAACTAAATCATTTCAAAAATATTTTCAGTTCCATTTTATAAATAATTTCAGTTATTTTCATAACTGAAAAAATATAGTAAGTTTACAAATGATATTTAAGCGTAATTTAATTTGTACATAGATATTATGGGCAAATTTTTTATTTTTTTTAAATAATTTTTTAATCCTACACATTCACTTAAATATGAATATAATAACTTTATGCAATTTGTGTGGGTTTCATTTTACAACTAATATTTTACATGTTAGCTAATTCAATGACAATTTTAATTTCTTATGTAAAAATTGTAAAAAAATTGTTGTATTTATTGATTATTTCAAATTTGTATCAATGTAAAAAATGCTATATAAGATATCATAAACTAAAATGCTAGAAAATTTAAAGGAATTTTCAAACGCGGTAAATCAAATAGATACTTAAAAAATCCATTGGAAAAAATTTCGAGACTCCCTACACACATTTGTAGGAATTAGGCTAATTGTGCTATATTATTAGTTACTACCAACCGATTATTTAAGTGCAGATTAATTTGTAGTTTTATTGCCCCTATTTTTATATTATTCACGGTAGTCCTTCAAAAACTAAGTATAAACGCCATAAAGAATGACTCTGCCTTAACTGGAGTTAAGAAACTACTTCAAACCTTGTGATGACCATAATTGGTCGTGGTCTTGCAGTCTTTGTCTTGGTCTTATAAAATAATAAGATCTAACAAGCAAAACTGATATCCAAATCACGACTAAGCATGCAAGACCAATACTAAATGCAAACTCAAATAACATATTCCAATAAATACATGAGTCAAAATGTAAGTAGAACGATTCTTTGCATGGAATAAAATGGTTTTTGTTAAATTTTTAGTTTGCTTTATTCGATTTTTATACGAAATACTAAAAAAAGAACCACAAAGACGCTTCATGTCGAACTAATGCCTTGTATGCGTTACATTAAAATACTTTAGTATGTATTTTTTACGATTATTATATAGCCCGATTCGAGTTATACAGAAACAATCAACTATAAACAGCGCGTTTAATCCAAAAACATAACAAACAAACGGTCGGAGCGAGAAAAAGCTCGCATGGCAACAAGCAAGAATAAGAGTAGTAAGCAAGACCAACGCTCGAAGTATTTGAGCAAAACCAAGACCAAGTCTGAGTATTCAAAACCAAAATCAAGACCAATACTGTCCCGGTCTTGAGCTTGGTCTTGCTTTGCTCCTCACTATCTAACTAACGTCTTCCAAAAAATAAATTAGATAAATTATATACGCAGGATAGAATAAAAATTAGTTTTATGAAAGTTTTGATTGAAATAACTGTGTTTGAATTTTAACGTGTTTTATTCCTTGAGTAACCAACAAATATTTGAATTATTTACAAAAATCATAACCATTTATGGGTGTGAATTAAATATTAAAACTTTTCAATAATAAAAACATGTAGTCACGTTTATTATTCAATTATTTCAAAATTACTTTTAATTTTTTTTCTATTTTAATTTCAAAACAGTGCCTAGTTTTATTATAAACACATAGATAATAGCAAGCATTTAATTATCACCATCATGTGACCTATATTTGTATTTTCATAATCAGTATTTTATGTTCAAATAAAAACTTCAAGCTATTGAAGAAACATAAAAATAAATATATCTAAGTAAAACTTATTATGTAATGTTTATATGAAAATGTGATTGGAATTTAAATTTTCTTCAGCAACATGTTATCACTTACAAGATATTTAATAATTACAATATCTATTTATATTTATTTCATAATTATTTAAACTAGCGGACCCGCGCAAACTTTGTTTTGCCATATAAATTATTTTTAATCAACATCAATATCTCCTAAATATAATGACATATTCTCTACTCTTTATTTCCAAATAATGAAGCTGAGGAAAATCAGAATAAATAATAATATAAATTTATATTTTAAGGCTGACCCGCTCGGTTCACGCGTTGCTGTGTTATTTTTTCCATTTTATTAAATGATATTACATCGATTACATGCGGATGTTATTCTATCTTTAGGGGTAGAATTTCAAAAAATCCTTTCTTATCGGATTCCCGGTATTTAGTGTGCACCCGGTATTTACCTGGTATTTGGTGAGTTACACCCGGTACCGCGTTCACCCGATAATTTCTGCTGTGGTACTCATACATTTGATGAAAGGTATATGGACCTCCTGAACCACGAATTATTCTGATAATACTTGAACAATGCTATATGCACACTTTATACAGCTGACAGTTCGAAATACTGCTAGTAAGAAGAGATAAAGAAGTTTTATTTCAAATTTAGATTTTGGTTGCTATGGAAATGATGTTGATAGAATTAGTAACATGTGAGAGAAAAAAGACAAAAGATGTTTCACAGCTAAGAACATTCGAAAATTAAATTGTCGTTTATAGTATTTTCCGTTACTTGCTTTTTATGTTTTTCACCGTTTAAGCCTTCCCTGAATTTTCACAAATAATTCAAGACCAAAATAAGCCAAATCGGTTCATCCATTCTCAAGTTTTAGCGAGACTAACGAACAGCAATTGATTTATATTTATATATATAAGTACATTTTCAAATTGACAATCATAGCAAAACATAAAATACATTTAATTTATTGGGATATAGATATGAGGTAGGAAATTTTGATTACAACACCAGATAAAAATCGATATGTCAATTTATGAATAATTTATTAAATTATTTGTTAACAATATTTTTTATTCTTATAAAATGATACTTAATCACATTGGACCAACAGAATGAACATCTATCCTACTGTTTAAATATAAATAAATGTGTCAGTGTTCGAACGAATTTAATTTGATCAGTACAAAGTTTCTATCTTATGTCGAATGGATGAAGTAGCGAAAGGTTAGATTTATCGCATTAATCAACTTCATAAAACTAACTAAGAAATTCTTTTATCTAATATCAATTATTTCAATATGATTTATCTTCAAATGATATTGAAATTCAAGTACATTGTCAAGTGAACCAGAAGATTTCTCTTCAAATTGAACATAAACAAGACTGTTATAATATTAAAATACATTTTTTTTTTAAATATATATATAGCTGCATAAAATGAGGTACAGTAAAGCTTATTAAGCCCAAAGTGTTGTTATGTAAGTAAGAAGTCTTTAGCTATTTTAGTTTAAACATATGGTAGTTTTGTAATATGGAATATCTAACTGGTCATGAAGCAAATGAAGCCCACAAAACAGGAAAGCATACAAAAAAGTGACTAAAAATCAACCAGAAACGAAACAGCGATTAGGAGAAGATGATAATCAATAAACTGTGGGAAATAAAAAACGACTCAAATAAGTGGGCAACGACCATCTTTTCAAACCCGCGAAATCAGTTCAAAGCCTATGATAATTTGTGAAAAATGCACCGTTTATTATCAATAGGTCTTCAAAAAGTATTTCAAGACCTACATTTGAGTGAAGTCTTTAGCTATTTTCGTATAAACATATAGCAGTTTTGTTATATGGAATATCTAACTGATCATGAAGCAAATGAAGCCCACAAAACAGGAAAACATACAAAAAAAAGTCACTAAAAATCAACAAGAAACGAAACAGCGATTAGGATAAGATGATAATCAACAAACTGTGGGAAATAAAAAAGTACTCAAATAAGTGGGCAACGACCATCTTTTCAAACCCGCGAAATCAGTTCAAAGCCTATGATAATTTGTGAAAAATGCACCTTTTAATATCAATAGGTCTTCAAAAAATATTATTAGAACAAAAACAAGGGTTCAAGACAATTATTCTAGGGTTCGAAAACCAAAATGATAAAATTTTCTCTATATATAGTCATACTGTACTATCTTAGGCATAGCCCATTCTACATAGTCAGATAAATATATGCTGAAACATTTATATTTTCCCATATTTAATCTCCATTGCAGAGATGAATAATTTTTATTCTTGGATTCGTGTAGTGCATATCACGTAGAAAGCACTTCTCAATCGATTGATGCATGTAACTAAAATTTGTTATAAAACATTCGTTTTCTAGAAAATATAATTATTTGTTCAATTGTTTGCATGTATATTGTATAGCAATTGTCAAACTAAAATAATTTTCTTAATAAATTTTGAGAAATTTCCTGTTTTAATCTATTTTCAGGATAATATATTTCGTTACTTTCGCAAAGAAATAAAAGAATTTGAAGAACGTTCCCAAACTTATTGACTAAATAGCTATACTATAGAAAATATTAATCTATTTTTATCTCCGTGTGCAGTGATCGTTAAGAGTATTTAATCTTTTATTATTAAAATAATGTAAAATTAAGGTTAAAATAAAATGGAGAAATTATTCAATTGTGTTTATTATAAAAACAGAATTTCTAAAAACTGCAGCCCTTTATAAAATTTGCATTCATAAATCATAATCACTACTTTCTATTCAATATTTACGTATACAAAATAAAAAATGTCATTCCATATAATTAATAAAATTGCATACAATTATTAGTTATAAATAAATTATTTGAAAAAACATCATTCGTTCAAAGTAACTGTTTATAATTACTCCAATTAGCACTAACGCTAACGGATATCAAACCATATGTTTTTAGAAGGAAATAAAATCATTTTCAATAATTGTCTACAGTTCTATTATCTTTCTATTCAGGAATTCGTTTTTTTTTTATAGGACTTATTATATAAGGGTATATAGAATTTAGGATTTAACTATTCTTGACATGAGTATATATGAAAGATTAAACTTAAACTAAGCTTGTAATGAGGTAAAATGTTGAAAGCGATAACAACAGTTTTGAATCCTATAATTATGACTAATCATCACTGTGTCTGTGTTTATCAGCTAGGTGAATGTCAAGTCAGCTCAAAATATGAGAAATATAATAGTAGTTGATTTCATAAGGTAATTGATCACAGTCTTCATTGAATTTGGGTCTAAAAAATATACCCAAAATACGAGCGGTTAATGCAGGAAATCATGACTGTTTTACTAACGCCGCTACATAATCTTAGATTGATTTAGAACTGTTGATAGTAAAGTCCCTGAAAACCAGAAATAGATTCATCCAAGTTGCACTTTCAACCAGCGTCTGTACTATTCTGATGTCTGTGATTAAATCAGTATTTGTATAATACGTTTTATGTTATAGTAAAAAGCGGGTACAAAATTTATTCTGAATATTTAATTGCCATCGTTAAGAATTTTAATAATTTATTGTTCATAAACTTCTATTTATAATTAATCTATACGCGGCTGTATATATAAACAAATTTTTATATACTTTATGCAAAATAATCATAAATATTGAAGCGGATATTCTATTTATAAAAATTTATGAAATTCAATGTTTTTTCCTTAAAAGATTAAGGTCTATAAAAATATTTAGTATTAAATTTACCACTATTTAAATTAGCCAAAGTGACAAATTGGTACTTCCAGTTTTTTTAAACCTTTATAATAAGCAAAAGCATTTGAAATCGATAATAATAAAGAATGCAAGTGATCAAATAAGGATATTCATGGGCATTACGCTCATTGCATATCACAGCTAATATATACTGACAAAAGTCATTTAAGTTCCCATTTTTTGTTGTAAAAACAGAAAATACATTTAGAAATAATACACTGGCAATAGTGGACACAGAACTGCCCCATGATGTATGAAAATGTTCCTTATATAGATGTCATTTTTTGCAAATAATTAATTTTAAATTAATCTACTCAAATTTAAATAATTGCAAATATAAATTGAACGATATTTATTTATCATCATTAATAATATAGGAAGTAAGATTAATACTTCGATCGTAAAAATATTTACAATCATCATTTAACGACAATTTTCAATGAAAATTTTTTTGGGCGGAAACTTTCACCTCACGTGTTATGAATCCGTGTTTGACTAGAAAGTAACATTTTTTTAAACATACATTTTTACACATTCTAACAAGGAAACTTTCAATTTTTTACTTCCGGTACAAAAAATTATAACAACTACTGAAATTCCAAAAAGGATGTAATAATTTCACTTAAATATTTTATTGAATAAACTATTAGTTGAATTTTTAAGCGATTAACTATCTAAATGATACCTAATGTATACATAAAAATGTTAAATATTGAATAATAATAGCCTAGTTCATTATTTATAAAATTGTTAAATTATTTCAAAAATATGAGTGATGGCCAATTCGTTTTGGACAAAAATTCTGGGCAACTGTGTGAAATTTTCATATAAGCAGAGAAAGAACTGTAAGTGTTATGAATGATGAATTATTCCAAAAACGGATTGGTCTAAATGTTCAAGATTTAAGTAGCTGTTACAAAATAATGTAAATATAAGAGCTATTACAACAGACAATGCGTAATACTTACGATGCGCAAGTATTTTAACGTCTTATGCCATTCATCTAACAAAAATTTTAGAAGAATAGACTAAAAATTTGTATGTATCAATCACTAATCGTTGCATACAGTCTTTAAAAATGGCTATTAGACTAGAGTAGAAGCCTTAAAAAATGATAAAACACGGTTTATCTCGATTTCCGGCAAAACTACAAGTCCTATGGAAAAAAAGTTGAATAGCAAAGTTGTAGGTAATAAAAAGATCTACAACTTTTGTATTTACACTTTTTTTACATAATCTCAAAATTTTTCGATTGAAAATTAGGGTGCTTTTTCGATATTTATTCAAAATAAGATGAAAAAATAAATATTTTAAATCAAAAAAATTACAATGTATTTGGAACATAAAAAGGTAAGTTTTCACCAAATTTCGGAGAAAAAAAATAAAAAACCAAAAACTTGGTTATTTGAATTTTTCGCGTAAATTTTGAGGTTATTTAAAAAAAGTGTTAATATAAAAGCTTTAGATCTTTTTATTACCTACAACTTTGCCATTTAATTTTTTTCCATAAGACTTGTAGTTTTGCCGTAAATTCAGATAAACCGAATTTTACCCTTAAAAACTCACCCCTTCCATACTTCCCGAACTCAGATCGCCCGTAATTTAATTTTTCTTCCATTTTTACCATATTATCTTCCGTTTCCAATTGGTTTCATTCTACTGCAATTTTTTTTGTTTTCAAAAATTATCTACCCTGGTATATATTGGATGTTGGATGGCAGTGTACTTCAATGACTTATTAACGTTTTTAAAATTAAAATCTATTTAATAACAATATTATATAACACTGATTAAAAATTTGTCAACAAAGAGTTATTTATTCCAATTTATTGTATGGTAAATGATTATTTATTTATTTAAAAAATCAAATTGTTTATATTAATTAAATTTTGAAGAAACAAGTGTATATCAATCAAATTAATTGAATTAATGAATTTCAAAAATCAATAGGAGATCCGTTCAGATACTGTTTAGTTAAATAGGTCCAATTTTTTAATAATTTTTTATTAATAATAATTTTATCTCTGGAATGACAAGTGACAAGTTCGATAAGTCGAAGATCTTGTAGAAGTCAAGTTCGGTTAGAAAGTAATTGATCTAGAGAAAGAAAATTATTGATTAAATTTTATGAAGAGTTTTTGACAGCAATTTTACAAAAAGATAATATTAAATATTTTTTAAGTACAAAAGTTGTAATAAAAATCTGTAAGTTCAAATTTCATTTAAAAACGATTTCAGAATTGTAAAGAATGCAAACTCTTTGTAATTTATGTTTTATTTATAAACCTACATATTGCTATGCAAATTTTTTATAATTGCTGCATTTTATTTTCCGACATGTAAGAATTTCACTATTATTCCTTTAAGCCAATATTTCAAATCAATATTACAGATTTTCGTATTGTTATACGATGCTTCAAATTAAAATAGTTATTTAATTGCGTTGTGACAATCAAATCAGTTAACTAATTTCATTTACAGTAAGAGGATTGATATCATAACATGTGTAAGAAGCGCTCAAAGTTCAATAATATAGGTAGGTAGTTGAAATGAAACAAGTTACTAGACATCAACTACATAAGAATACTTAGACTAAGTAATAATAATGATCAGATAACTTGACAATATTTATGTTGAGAATTTAACAGCTTTCTCTAATCAAGTCCAACAACATATTAAATCAATATCACTGGTTCGAGAAAGAATAACAAATTTATTCAACAGGTTCAATAATATTTATAAAATACAAAGGTCTTTATAAAGATTATATACAGAGTGTTTTATTTATCGATAAATAAATAAATTATTTTCACTAATGGTAAACTTATGATCCATTTGATCCGGCTATGAGACAACACATAAAATGGGAATTGACTATTTTAACTAAACGCAACAAATATAAATGAAAATAATGTTAACATTTTAATGTTTGTTTACCACAGAACTTTCGACTAGGTGAGCGGATTTTGATGATTATATTTTCAGTGTGTATAGTCCCATTTCAATTTGGTCTTGGTCTGATGTACCTTATGGGAGAGAAGGGGTAAAAACAATTTTTAATAATATGTGTGTTCGCGGATTACTTCGCCGTTTATAAATTTGAAGATTTTTTTTGTGTTGAGCAAAAACAATTATAAGGCTCTAAATTTCATTTTCCAAATGAAAAATTTTTTGTCGTTGTATACAACATCCAAAATTATAAATTAAAAATTGTAAACAAAAATGAACTGCTAAAACAAATAAGTAACAAATAATTTTTAATTGTTTCTTGTGACCAATTACCTGTCGAAGTCGATGGCCTTAGCTAACAAATTGATTGGTTGACGTCGACTGAGAAAGGTAATTCATGACAAGGAAAATTTTTAATTATTTTTACTTTTTAGTTCATTTTTTAAGTCGGTTCTTATATGTTTACAAATTTTTATGTATCTATATCTTTCACTTATAGGTCCATGCAATCATTGTGGCGTTAAAATATGTATTTTGAATTCATTGATAACTAACACTCAGATCACGAAAATAATTCTTTGAAATTATTTCATTTCAAATATGAACATTTATGGAAGGCACTACATTATTAACGTTCTGTTACCAAACTTCAAAATTTTCGTAAGGTGTACATTAGTAACTTATAAACGATTACATCAAATTTTTCGACCGAGTTATCAATATCGGAAGAATTGAGTATCGGAACAATTTTTTTAAATCGGATTACACAAGTTTTTATTCATTTCGACATTTTTGAACTGAATTACTTTTATTTCATGTCCATATGTCTGTCGATCTATTGATCTATCGATCTGTAACGAAGAATCGTTTTCAGTCCAACAATATATTGAATATATTGTTGAATATATTGAATATATAAATATATTGAATAAAAAGTTCCTGACAAAGATGAGAAAGAAAAATATTTAGTTTTGTTCTGTTAAAGTATTCAAAAAATTATTTATTATAAATTACTCAACGAAAAGAACTCGAATTCAGAATGTGTGGGTGGAAGTAATATAACTCAATTTATGTCCCTAATTTAGAAAATTATTTAATAAAAATAATATCAAATGGTTCTGAAATTTTCTAACAAAGGGTATATAAATGCGATCCTTAAATTAAATCAGTTCAAAAAGTTTAAGTTTGATAGTTGATAAGTACAAAAGAAAATTTGTTTGTGGTTCAATTCAGCTGATTATATCCATAATAATATTTGAAGGGAGTAATAATATTTGAGAAAGGCCTACTTTAACGTAAATATCTCCTAAACTACCAGAAAATACGGAAAATTAATCAATAGGAGAAAATTTACAATAAAATATTTTTTTCCGCTGAACTTTAACCAATTATTTATTTTATCAATTTACTGTTATAATTTCAACTACTTACTACATACATTATGTATTTTTTTATGAACAAAAACTTTTTGTCATTTCTTTTCAATTAAAGAATTATATATTATGAACAATCTGTATAAACAAATATATATACATATGTTTGAAATTTTATATTATTTGAATATTCTCGCAAAAAAATTCATTATTTAATTATACGGATAGTAGAAACTTTCTTCAAAAATTTTCCAAATTTTATTTTACACAAAACACCTATCAAAAATAATATAACGAGTATTAAAAAGTATTTAATGACAATAACACAAAACTATAAGTGTGCTGGATAAATCTTTAATAACTTCAAATGATCTAAAAATCCAAATTCAATCCCAATGAAAAAATTAAATAAAGCAAATGTTTACTTCTCAAAAAAACAAAACTGTTTTTTTTACCATTTTATCGTAAATTGCTTAGATATGTCGCAATTTCAGCTAAAAGTAGCTTTTATCTACTGTAATTATTATAGTAGGTGTATATATATTATTATAAAAAGCAAACTCCTATAAGTGTACAGGTTTATATATTAATAATATTTTATGACTGGTCATGATAAAAAATCATTAATACTAGACCATATTTCGGGTATTTAAACAATTAGTACTGTTAATTGCAATCTTCACTTGTTTTTTATTAAAATTAACTTGAATATCGTTTATGAAAAATCGAAAAATCTATCTTTTTCTTAAAGTTATCGTTAAGAGTTCTAACTGGAACATAAATAATAAGACTACAAATTGGAAATACCAATACGTGTATAAGTAACAGTCCAACATAATTTTAATACAGTTTCATTATTATTGACACATTAATAATATGAAGTTTCTAATACAATAAAAAGACTTTCCTATTTATTTATTTAAAATATATTTCAATAAAATATTTTAATTATTTCTTAAATGTCATTAATATATTCTTTTTCAATACAAAACGAAAAAAAAGTAATAAATGTAAATATTTTTATTTACACAAATTATTATATAAAAACCCACAATTAATTTTTTTCTAATAAGTAATCTACGGAAGATATTGAGATGTATTTTTATACTTGACATATATGTCATAATTTAATCATTTTAGTCTGAAGTTTGCAACGCTACTTAATATTGACCACAAAAACAAGATTTTGGTATAGGTGTTCATAAAAACACCTGATTAGTTCATTTCCGACTGTCCATCCGTCCGACCATCATGAAGATTTAGCTCAAAAACTAAAAGAGATAGCCGGCTGAAATTTTGATGAAGCATTCTAAATATAAAATTAAGTTTAAGTTTGTGAATGATCAAAATCACTCGATTGGGTCCAATGGATCCTTGACCCAATTTTAAAGCTATTTGAGCTCTTTACAATTGTAGTCCAAATTTGGCTAATAATCACTCATAGGTAATAACAATAAATATTATTATCATACATGCATACATACATGACTGGTTATTTATTGTATTTTATGAATGCTAATTAACAACAGTCCAAACAATGAAATTCAATGGTATGTCGAGTATCTAAATATTTAACTCAGTCAGTTGCTATCTTCACTTGTTAAAATTTAATTTTATTATGCTTATTTATGTAAATTCGTTCGTTTTGAGCCTTCATTATTAATTTACAAAACATATGTTATCATATTTATCGCATTCAAGTATAAAATGCATATTGGCCATGGGCGTAAATAATTTAACAGTGAACCAAAAATGTTGACACAGGGATAAATTTCGAAAAAAATATTATGTACTCACAATGATAAAAATGAATCCATTTTCTTTTCCATCAGCAAAACTTGATCAGATTTTTGTCGTAACATCACGTCACAAAATAAACGTTTCGCACATGGTGTGTCAGTCCATTGTGCTGCTTGCGTTAAGTGTTGTAAATCAGCACTATAGGTGCCATCGCCATTCTTTAAATCTTGTGCTAACTCTTGTAATACAAACACTTCACTATTTTCATCATTCACTGCACGTTTATTACGTCGAATTTTTTGGATATGAGGTTCTTGTGCGGAAGTCATTTGATCATCCATGATCACGTAAATATCACTTCTTCTGGGTTCATTATCATATACTTGATACGCATTTAACGCACGTTTATGTTGCATTTCTAATTGGTCTAAGTAATTGTCAGTATCTTGATTACTTCGCATCAATCCAATATCCATAAATCGTCCTACAGCAGCTGCTCCTAGACCAAGAGCAGCACCGCCTGCAACCAAACCCAATGCTGGTAAAATTATTGAACCACTTGCAGCTCCCATTACTGGCGCAGTACCAATTTTATCCTGAGCCATTTGTTGTTGTTGCTGCGGAGATAGACCCAAATTTTGTGAAATTTTATGAGTGGCTTCAACAAGAGGTTCGAATACTGGACGTGTAAACTGTTGCATACGTTCCACTCCTGTCTGAATATTATCTTTTATCGACTCAGTAATTTTATACCAGAAAGGTTGCTCGTATGTATGTTTGATTGTATAATAGCCATTATTGTATGGATAATTTTGATAATATCCCCCTGAATTTTGTTGGGTGTTCTCGTAATATTTTGTTTGTCGTCCAGCATCCGTTGCATAATAGCTATTTTTATTATTTGGAGTTTCTCCTTTCAAATAATATGTACGTTCACTATTTTCACGATTTGGTTTGTACGTAGTAGTTGTTGGTGATACAGATTTCTGTTGATCTTCTTCACTTGGAACTTTAACTGGCTGTACACCTAATTCAGGATGAGCGTATTGTAAAACAGGTGTACGAACACCATCCACAAAATTCACAGGACTTAATTTTGTTGTTGAACTTGATGATGAACTATAAACTTTAGAAGTTGGATAATTTACATTTCCAGGATACTGTAACATTCTCCGTTGAATTTGTGTAGTATCTGTTTCAGGAAAGCGCATGGTGCTTTGATCGCTTGATTCATAATCAATATTCTTACGAACACGCCCAGAGAAATAATCTCGTTTCAGTTCTTGTGCATTTATTTCTTTAATGTAATCGATTAATTTTGAATTCGCTAATCGTGAATTGTCAGCTTTGGTAAATGGTCCAAAACTTGTGTCTGAATTAAACCGAATGTAGTTGTTTTTGTTACCAATATACTCTTCATAATTTTGTTCATTTCGATTTAACATATTATCTCTAACAGTGAATGGACCAATATTTTGTTTTGATTCAGATACTGCAAAATTATCCAATTTAGTGAAGGGTCCAATACCTTTCGTATTTTTATCATTCAGTGGTACTTTGCTAGCGAAAACTAGCTCTCCAATAGGTATTGCTGGTTGTGGTTTGTAACCTTTTTCGTAAGGAACCAATTCTCCGTTAATAACTCGAGCATTTCTCCAAGTTTTAAATTTGTCTTCCTCATCGTCCGGGACACGGACTCCCTGAATTACAGGAATGGCAGCAGATGTTGCTGGATTTTCATTTACTGCAGTTAATGGTACAATAGCGCGCCCTCTTTTCGCTTCCTCATTCTTAACATAAATATTATCGGACCGTATGTTTACTGGTTCTGGTAAAGCTCTGTAAATATTATCATTTTCCATATTGAAACTAGAAGATGTAATATATACATTCTTTGGCTGTGTTCCTTCTGACTTATGTGCCCGAGATGTTTCTTCCAGTGTGAACAAAGTTGGATTTAATGTGACAATTGAAATTGGTGACCAATTACCATATTCGGCTTGGACTTGTCCATCATACTTGTTACGATTTGGTGTTACAATATATTTCGGTTCATATTTTTCCGTAACCTTTTCTGGGGGTATAGGTGTAGTAGATGTTACAAGTTTGTCATTTTGTTTTATGGATGTTGAACTATTCAAAATTGGAATCGTGGATAATTTTGTACTGTCATTTGATGATTTTGAATCTCGGCGTTTTACAATCAATTTTGCAATTGATCCAGTTTTTGTTACAACATTTAATGTTTGAACTTTATCTGGATCTAAACTTTTGGCCACACGTAGTTCTGTTCGTGTAACAGATACTGGTGCTCGTTTATTAGTCTTTTCTTCAGAAAATCCATATGGTAATATTAATGTTGTAAAAAACAACACTGCGATTATCTGTAAATAAAAAAAGTGCGATTTAATTAATTTTTATGAAAATAATTTTATTTAAGAGTATATCAGTTAAGAGTTATTAAATTAAGGATTTTAAATCGAATAGTTTACAAGAAGCTAGTTCACGATAGAGTCCGGAATATAAATAAAAATTGTATTCATCAGTAGGATATTAATTTCGATGTGAGACTAGGAGTTTAACTGGCTTAATCCATATTAAAATCGTATAATAGAGAAGTCTCAATAGGTTAGAAAAAATTACAAGATATCTACTCTGAACTTGAATTTTGGGTTATTTTTGATATTTACGATAGGATTAATATTCAGGTAATATATCTCCATATCATACAAAATATTTTTTTAATTGTAAACAATTAAAATCTTAAAAAAATTATGAACCATTGGGTATATGAGTCAATAGCTATTTATTATGTTCAATACACAAAGTATCAAAAGTATGCCACAAAAATTCATATCCTACAAATAAAAAATAATATAATAATAATTAAAAAAAAAAGAAACATTTATTATGATCTAAATATAGTGATTTAAGTCTCCCACTATAGTACTTCCAACATAATATATGATATAAATAATACGCATCACTTAATTATTTTATTTTCAAACTAATTACATATATAAGTAAAAAAAACACACGGATTTGTATTGTATGGATGTATAAAAATATATATATATATATATATGTATATACGGATATTAAATATATTTAATTAATAGTTAAAACAAAAATTGCGTGCATTTAATAAAATCGAGACTAAAAGAAACATATTATACCTAAATGATATGCTTTACGATTTTAGGTTAGTAAGTAAATGTGAATTATTTTATTTATTATGTTTTATTTTTTTTTTTAAACAATTTACTAAATTGAATTCGATTATAAAAATGAATCATATCTGAACATTATGATATTTGAACACAGTAAAAAAGTCTTCGAATGGGAGTTTTTTAAGCCTCATAAAAACTAAACGGTTGTTGCTTTAGACCGTTACCCAAATTAAATAAAATCTTAATAGAAATTGACACAAAAATGAGAACTCTACATTAACACAATCTCTAATATAATAACTAATAATATAATAAATAACTAAAAAAATTCCTATTCAAATGTTATGAAATTGTGCATACCAAATTTTATAGCGTTCTGAAAATTTTACCTTTATTTCTTGTAGTTTAGTGTAGTTTAACAACAAAGATCATACGTACAGACAGTTTGGATAATTATTTTTAGTTTTTAGTGTGCAAAAATTGAGCGAAATACAATGTATATTGTATATACAGATAGTGTTTGTTATAGAAATCTAATTGTTTTGTCCCCTGAAAGATACTGAAAAACACCGTCATAATACAGAACCTCTCAAAAAAGTAACCGATAGTTGTTAGGTACGAAGATTTTGTTTTCAAAATTTCCATTTCAGAATATATGCAGAAATGCATATTGATTTTAAAAAATGGATCATTATGTGTGTGTATGTATGTGTGTGTGTATGTGTGTGACAACCAGCGATATCATATAGATCGTTTTATTCTCAATTGTCCCTAGTTGTGCCGCAATTATTTGGTTAAAGACGTCCTACCCTATATTAGCAGTTATGAGGTTTTTCTGTTCACAGTAATATTATTGGTTTTTATATCTGTACATTCGGGAATATAAGAATTGATATTAAGAGACTTAAGAATTGGAGAAATCCCGTCTTAGAAAAATTTTTGTGATGGAAAATTAATATTTAACTCGTGATCTTAATTTAATTTAAACTCTGAATTTAAACTGAAAGAGAAATTATTAATTTAATCATATACACTTTTAATTCGCAATGAAATTAAAAAAAAAAAAAGTCCATTAATTTCATATTAAAACTATAAATTATAATTCACTTAATGATTTCACACAAAAATACATAAATAAATATTCTTAAGTTTGATATATAATTAACATTTGATTTCAGTCATTAATAATTTGAAAATTTATGTGCGGATATCAAATTCAATTAAAAAATCATTCATTTTTGCTTTTTTATTATTCCAACTTTCTGTCCGAATGTTAAAAGTTCAATGCTATAAATAATGTACGTTTAAAATTTACATTTAGATAATAATTTAATTTATTATTTATTTGGTAAGAGTTTTTAAAATAATTATTCAGTAAAAATCTCAGTTTTAACAACAATGTTGAAGTGGTTTTTGTATTATGTTGTACACAAAAAATGTAATGTTTCATATTGTATTGGCTTTGGCCTCAATTAAAGATCATCAAAAGTTCGTTTGTCATTTCGATGTATTTTTTAACTTCCTTTAGTCCTAAAGTACCATTTTTCAATACTATTAAAAAAAAATAAGAAATCTTGTTAAAAAAAGTGGAATGGAAATTGAAAAATAATTGTTATTATTTTATGATGAGTTTTTTTTTTTCTGATTAAAAAAACTTTTACAATACAACTAAATATGGACAAATTTGTAGTTAACAAATAAATTGACTAAGCGTATGATAATATTGACATTACATGGAAACGTTTATAGTTTCTTGTAATAAACTTTCTAATTAATTTATTTATCTGTTAAAAAAGAAAAATTTACAAATATATGAAAAAAAAAGCTGGTTATATTTATTCCTATAAATATAATAATTGATGATACCTTTTTTATAATTATACAGAGTGAATTTTGAAGTTGATCATATAAACTTTGACAAACAAGAGTTGCCAAGTTTCATACTGCAGGCTTATGGTATCGAATCGAAAGAATAGATTATGTATTCATAAGTAAAGAGTCGGATTCTCTTATTTAAGTTAAGTATTAAATTACACTATTACATTATGAGTATACATATCCAAAATCGAACAAAATTGCTTAAATTGGAAAATAAACGTCCCCGGAATATCTTATCTGTTTTTGATACGTTGTTTCTACTAATAATATAAAATATTACATTATTTGTCAAATTTACCAGCATTTTTTTGTAAAAAAGTAGGAACCTTAAAGTATTTTTGAAATTGAAATATTTTGCGAAAAATGTCACATATAATATTGAGCTGAGTGTTCATAGGTTTAGATTATATTCACCACAAAAATTAATTATGAAAGGTAAGTTGCACTTATTCTCAAAGGAAAACGCTATATTTCTGTTAATGTTTTAATGTTTTTAAAAAAGTTCACATTTTAAAATGATGGAATGCGTTTTTTCAAAATAATAGTGGTAATCCAGTACAGATATAGTTTCGACTTTTGATTTAAAAAAATTATCCATGTCCATTCAGTCTAGAAAAATATTCTTATATTTTTTTAAACGCTATTAACATTTTTAAGACGATTCTCTCGATGAATTTTACTTTATAATATAATGTGTTTTTCAAAATTTCTTTTCGCTGTAAAAAACAATTTGTAACAGTTGTGAATGACAGCATAATTGATTTTCATAAATAAATTATAAATTTATGTTAATTTATTTAATACAATCATGTAGCTTATGTCGACCATAAATTGTACGACATTTGGTGAAGTAGTTCACCTTACAATAAATATTTATATCACTGTAGGTACACAGAACAAAATTCTGAAGATTATTTTTACCGCTTAAAGTTATTTGCTAGCATATTGATGGAAGTAAAAATGATTTATATAACTTTTTTATATCAAGAATTACTCTTCCAACGTTTAAAAAAAGTATCCATTTAACATTACACAAAAAATAATTGTTTCAATTTATCAATTTTAATGCACGGTCTTGACAAAAAACGAAGGTACTGCCAATAATTTTTTGTTGCTAGAAAAATTATTAAAATAAAAAAAAATTTTGAATTTTACAGTTTTTTGATCTGCAAACTCCAAGGTATTCTTGAATTAAACTTATCTAAGAAAGATCAATATTGGAGAGGAAAAGAAACGTACGTTGGGTATTGAAAAACATTTGATAACTTTACTGTGATAAATGTTTTGTGATTTTATGAAAAAGTAAAAATCGCACAATTTTTTATTGTTTTGCCTCTCTGAAAAAAAGGTGTAAAAACCTCAAAAATAACACTTGCTTCACGTTTGGGTAACTAGATTCCAAGATACAGCTTGGAATGGGCTCGAGATATTAGCCTCCAGATTAACTAATCTACGCAAACTACGTTATACATTAAAAAAATTACCCCTCCTAATAAATTAAATTCCACCTAATAAATCCTTATAAATGGAGCTGTAAGACTATTTTGTCATCATCTCCCTCCAAAAGCAGAGGGTTTGAAAACTTATAACCGTCAAGTATTGTTCACGACACTATTAAGAACGCACAGACATAATTTTAGCCTTTATTCTCTGTACTAGGTCTGGCGGGTCTGGGCTCTTAGATTATGCATTAAAAACTACCATTTTGTAATTGAAGTACAACGTTTTTTCATACAAATGTGCAACAACCATTTATCAATTGTTATAGTTATTATTTTGTCAAAATAGACCCCAATTACTATTCTAATCAATAACTGTATGCAAAATAATCGCTTTCTAAAGTTGATAAAATAATTTTATTTTTTTCTGAGCTGTAGTGTTTAGAGTTACGAGGGATTAAATTATTATCGAATTAATTGCCACAAAATTGTTTAAATTAATAAAGTATGGCAACATATTAACAATGTGTTAATAAATGAAAACTTATGAGTAATGATATTGAAAACAGTAATAAATAAAATAAATAAATATATTTTATTTATTTATTAAGAACGAACATTATGTATAGTTTGTTACAAACCAATAATATTACCTACTTTCACCGCTTAATGTTTTTCTTTTTTATATATATTTTTTTTTATACCTACACTTTAAACAAATATCTTATCGATGTACTTTTCGAATCGTTTATAAGCGGTTCATCATCTAACTTTCTTAACACATTTTTATTTTGAAGTGTAATTAGTTTATCAACACAATTTTTTTTTCTTTTCCTCTAACTCTTTGAGTGATTTTATTACTGACTTTTAAACAGGCATAAATTTTTTTAACAGAAATTTTTATTGACTCGCTAAAAGCTTCTATATTAAATCCCTGATTGTTTTAAGTCCTCCTACGGGAATTTAGGAGTAATTTTCGACGTTTTTATATTAATATGTTAAGGTTCGGATTTATATTTCGACACTTAATATAAGAGAAAAATTCAACGTATCATATTTAATACTAGGTACATATATTTTAATTCAATTATTTATTGGTTTTCTATATTATTAGTTTGGTTTTATGTTTGCTTGTTTACTCAAAACAAAATGAATAAATATTCGTAAATGTGATTTAATAGTAAATGACAGTTCTGTGATGGGTCACAGAAGATATTTGAGACTATTTGAGAAAGATATTTGAAGACATGCAATGCGGTATCTATTGCATTTACCTGCATGCCTTCAAATATCTTTCTCAAATAGTCTCAAATATCTTCTGTGACGCATCACAGAACTGTCATTTACTATTAAATCACTTTTACGAATATTTATTCATTTTGTTTTGACCGTTTCTAGATTTGCTATATTTCACATCAAAAAGTGAAAAGAGAATCAATAGTTATGATTCTAGTTTGTGAAGTAAAGATGCTTTCATTCAAATGATAATCAAAAAATTTTGTTCTGTCCTCTATTGGATGTTATTTAAGAATATATAAATACCTTGAACTTAACTTTCAAATAGTTTTAAATTGTAATAAACTTATATTAAAAATAATTTAAATAGGTATATTTGAAGTTCAATGGTTAGGTTCTTTCAAGTTAACAATCTAATTGAAATGAAGTTAACAAAAAACATCAAAAACTAATAATCATTAAAAGTAAGACCTTCATGCTTCTTAATATTTATTCATGCGACTTTCTGATTATAGCTTGTATAATTTGGTTTTTTTTTTATGAAATAGAATATATGTATTCGAGATACATTAGACAATCGACATTAAAATTTAGGAAACGGAAACTAAGCAATCTCAAAAAAATTACTTAAACTTTTGGTGTTTGAAAAACATATTATGAAAATTAATATACAGATGTAATAAGTTTAGTCATGAAACTTTTAAACCTTTTTTACAAAAATTCTCAATTTTTGCTTAAATATATAGAGTGTCCCCGATTAAGTGCACTAACCCTCAGAATTTGAGCTATTATTTCAAAGCCGGTTGTGATCATTAAAATATTACAAAATTCATAAAACTTTTAAAAAAATGATAGCATAGTCTATTTTATCATGCCTCAAATAGTCTAACAGGAAGTTTTATTAGAAGATCTCGTACAGGATACTCCAAAAATTCATAAAAATTAGTATAGAATTTGATTAATATTGCCTATGTAGATACTTAAACTAATCTTTAAGACTCGAAAAACAAGTGAAAAAGAGAATGATTACACCGAATGTTTGGTATATCAATAATTAATATTGAAGCCTCTGTACATAACTTGTTGTTAAAACATCTTCCTAAGAATAAGACAAAAACTTGAACACCTTGATCGAGATATTTTGGTGAAAGTGTTCACTTTTTCGATTGTATTAAGTTTTAGTAAAGCAAGCATTATAGTCAAAATGAATATTCTAGATTCTGAAAATTTCATTCATTAATAAATAAATATAAACATATATTTCGTACCTCTTCCGGTTTTTTATCTAAAGTGTCATACATGTTTCTTGGCATAAACAACAATAACATGCGTGTCTTTTAATTGAGGAAATCCTAATAGAGTTAAATTAATTAATATCGGAAATAACTACGTTATTCGTTCATTCAAAGGAAATCAATATAAGTTAAAATTAATATAATAATTCTGCAAATGTTACCGATAACGTCAATTATGGACTCTATAGTGGGTAGAAATCGCAAAGGTGTTCTTGGTTTCATTATAATTGCAAGCTGTTTAGATCAATTAATTTTGTCACGAAAATGTGATATTTATTTTTAAGAATGAAAATTTATAAAATTGTTATAGAATATAAATACAAATTTCCTCAATACCCGACGTAATTTAGAGGTTAAAGGAGCATTGAACAAAATTTTCGATAGACTATTTTTTAGTAATGTTAATGAATTAAAAAATTGTCCTGAATATAAATTAATTTGTGTCCCGCATTTAGAACTTTGGATATCATGTGGTCAATCCAACAAAGTGGAAAATATTTACTTCCTTATTTGAATTATCCTAGAAAAATTGTACACAAAAAAATTGTATATCTGAAAATGTCTTGGGAATAAACTATGAGTTTGAAGAAAATGGTTGTTGCCATTTCTGACAAAAATAAAAAACACCTTACAATCACAAAAAAAAAGTTTTGGCGCCACCCGGTAATGTATTTGTAAACTTCACGGCATAACTAGGAGTAATATGAAGACAGAATTTCCAGTTCGGTGAATTTAAGATAAAATTTTCGATATGATATCGCTGTCTCAAAAACACATACGCGCATAGACCAAATTTTGAATACCATATTTTCGGACTTACGGGATCTCAAACCATGTATTACCGGTGAAAAGTTAAAATTTGACACGGCAACTATACTTCGTTTACTACTAGTAGTAAAAGAAACTAAATCTAGACATATTCGTAAAAAATAAAAAAGGCCTTAATCCCAAAAAGGATGTAGAATAATAATATCATTAAAAAAAAAAAAATAGTTTTCTAAATTAAATTACTTTAAATTTATTCCAAAATTAAAATACTTTCGATTTTGTTCATAGTCTGTTAATACAATTCTATGCATATAAAAATTTAAAAAAATAAAATTCCGTACATAAATTGTGATATTCATAAAACAATTTCCGTTACACTTGAATTCATTAACCAACAAACTTAATAAACTATGTAAAATACCATACATAAATTGAATATAAAATTATTGAGCTGCAATTAACAAAATCAAATAAAATTAATTATTATCTCTGTTAGTGAAATTATAATTTTATTTATATGTTGGTTTTTTTTTTTAATAATTTTATTTTATTGTAACAAATTTCTCTTCTTAATTGTTTAAAAACGGAGTGATGATGTCTTGAATTAATTATAATATAAAAAATGTGGAGAAGTCTTTGTATGAAACCAATTATTATCACTTATCAGTATGATTTTTGCATTTGTTATTGAAAAATCTTTCTATAAAAATAATCATAAAATTAATATCCGTCAATTTGAAGTTTGTAGGCGAAATTTTAAATTTTCGTTGTTGAACAAGTTTTTCCCTACTTATAACAAAGCAACTCGGGATATTTCAGTTTGTAATGATTAATCATTAAAAAAATCACTTGATGATTTCTAATTTAGAACTGACATCAGAAAATTACAAAATACGGTGTGGGAATAAAATATTTTTTTAAAATTTATTTAAAGTCTCTTTTCAAATACCAAGATCAGACAGTGACTAAAGTGGGTATATTCTACAAACAATAACATTCAGCACTTCTAGGCGGTCATCCATGGAAGTACTGACTGTGTCTTTTGGGGAAAGAATTGAATGTTGTAGGTTACAAGAAGTTAAACATGTTGTTAATGAATTCCGAGCATATATTGCTAATGAAGAACGAGTAACATCTCTTCAGAGAATCATTTCAACGAGCGAATTCATACTGATGATGACTACTTTGTAGTCGAAATACTTTATAAAAATACAAAATAATTTAATCTAGGAAATTGGGGCAAAAAAATCGAAATTTCATTAATCATTAAAATGCTCGTTAAAAATTCTATAACTTTTTCTAATTATTTATTTCAGAATCGCATGGTTTAAAGAGAAAGAGGTTCGATGATTTTTGAAAAAATCGTATATTTGATTAGTGTGAATTTTATTCAAAAAAATAAATCATAGTTTAAAAAAAATACGGTTTAATAACAAACTCAGACTGTAAAAATTAATTCTTGAGATTTTGTTTAACAGTGTAAGAAATTCCACTAAATAATTTAAATGAAGTAATTTTAATATTTTAAAATACCTTTAAACAGTAAAAATAAAAATAAAGTTTTTAATTGAAAAATTCATTTTATTGTGAAAAGAGAACACGTGGATTGATCCTTCTATATATAACGACGATTTGAAAGGTAATCAATCTAAACGCAAAATTTTTTGTGGTTTTATACAACACTCAAAAGTACAAAATAAAAAAAAAGGACCGCCTTCAAAGAATTGAACTGAAAAGAAAAAAATAATTTTAAACTTTTACTTGTGACCAATTACCTTTCGTAACCAGTGCCCATCTTATTCTTGGCTAAAATATTGATTGGTTGGCACAAACTGAGAAAGGTGTTTACTCATAAGGAAAAATTTTAAATTATGTTTTACTTTTTTGTTCATTTTTGAAGGCGGTTATTTTTGTTTAATTATTGTTTTATAACAATTATACTTTTATAAATATTGCCGATGAAATTTTTTCAATTTGAGAAAAACGGTACAATTTAAAATTCATCAAAAATATTTAACATTTCTTTTTTAAATTAATTAAAACGTTATTTACGTTTCTTTTTTAAATTAATTAAAATGTTTGTAAAAAAATAATAATAATGTAATCATCGCGCGTCATCATTCAACAAACTCAATTAGTAATTAAAAAGTCGTTTATTGATACTTAATTTTTTTATGTTTTTGAAAACTTTTACTATCTGTTTTAAAATTTTAAACTAAACGTAGTTAATTTTTCTTTAAAATACTTTACGTATTACAGTATTCTATTTAAACAATATCAACTGCCCTGTCATAGTATTACAACTCTCTCTCTAAAAATCATTTTTACTTTTACTAACTAGCTATATTATCGGTATCATGGTATAGCAAGAAGAATAAATAATATGACAGTTGTATAAGAATTTATTGCAAATTTAATTGAACATGTTTAGAAATTTTATATTTTATTGTGACAATAAAATCGACCTCTTTTCTAAAATTATCAATATCATTTCTATATTACTAATTACTCTAAGTGATAAGATTTAAGGATTAATGTGTACAGGAAGTAGAAAAAACACATTAATTTTAATAACGTTATTCATTTAAATTTATCAATAAATAAATTGTGAAATATTTATTATGAATTAGAGGATGGAGGATCGATAAAAATACACCAAGACAAACTTTATTAACACATCATTTATTTAATTTGTACCTGATGAAGTGTTAATAAAGAACACGAAACGTTGCGAAGTAAAAGCTTAGACTTGATTTTCACCGATCCTTCATCCACTAAATCTTATAAAATAATGAAAATTGCTTGAATTTCTCCTTCACTACCTGGTTGTAGTTATGAATCTTTTATGAATTCATATCATGTAAATCGAACCATTGGTTATCGAATAATAAGCCTTCAAAGGACCCCACATTAGTCCTTTGAAGATCCCACATATGAGATGTATGTATATTAATTTTTATTTGTAACGCTTGAAACTTTGAAGAAGCTTGCAAATTTTTAAAAAGATATTCATTAGTCTGTTACCGTATTTAAAAAAAAATGTAAAATTCGTATTTAAAAAAAAAAAAAATTATAGATTATTAAAAGCTAAAAAAGTAACTTCAAGTTAGTGAATAAGCAAAGTCGTTGTATTGGGTCTCGAAGTCATACTATTTAAATTTTTCGACGTTAATTCTGCCTTTCACGAATTCGATTATATTCGAAAAATGACTAAGGCCTTAATGTCTAATTACTATGGTGCATGACATAATACATTTGCAGCAAAAATGCTTAGATCATTGCATATTCAGATAGTGTGGTTATGCTCATTGGATACCCACTACATACACTAATCAAAAATTTTTGGCTTAAAATATAATTATTTTTTTATTATTATTAAAGTTTCTTTTCAACTTTAGAGTTTTGACTGACATTGGTTTTATTTCAAATAAGCGGAGAAAACATCCAACGTTAAACTATGGTAAGGAAAAAATAACAAAATTATAAAGGCATCGAAGTATTTATGGTATATGACACACGCAAAGATGAAAAAGCACCATCTGTAAAGAAGCTCTGGGCAGGGATTCAGAAGAGAGATGTCCACGGGATAGAATGAAATAAAAATCTTAGTAAAAGATTGTTATTGCGTCATCTCTTATAGCGATTCACAAATTTAACTACTTAATTATCCTCCTTAACGATTGAGAAAATAGAAAGATGTACCATACACTGTTTTGTTTTACAAATTTCGATTTTCTACTGAGAAAAAATTTATTTGATGCTCGTAAGTTTTGAAACGCAATATATTTATTCAAAAGATATCCGTTAATTGTGGATATTTTGTTAAATCATAAAATTTTAACAAAATAGTTAATTACTACTTCCTTTAAAAATTTTACAAATAATTTATATTCCTAAAACAAATCCACCCTGAAATGTACAGTCAAAATAAATAACACTGAAAATGTGGCACAAATCGTTCAAAGTGTAAGTGAAAGTTTTATTAAAATTTGATCAAAAAATATTCATCAATTCATTTTAACGAAAAGCTTACCTTCATTTTAGGAAAATTCATATTGAAAAACATCCAAAAAATTTCAAATCCTATTAAAATTACACGGCACACAATTTTTTCAAATCACACATATATCCACACTAACAACGCTTGTCCAAAAATTATATTGGGATTTAAATCCCAAATCACTTTGATATAAATTTTTCTCACCAAAAATTGAATGTTATTAACGATTTTATTATTTCTAATTTTCTTTTAAAAATAATAACTAACTGAAGAACAATGCAAGGTTACTTTTATTGTTTATATAGTTAAGTAAGTGTTAAGATTTCTCTTAAGACTCTAAAACAAAAAATTCTTGCAGTATTTAATCTTTAATGTGTACGAACAGAAGTGAATAGTTATTGTGAATCACCTGTTTTTTTTTCAGTGGTGATATTTCCGTATAATATAATCTTCAGTCGGTTAGTCAATCGGTGGGTCTCACCATCAGTGGATCATGATGTTGATGGTGATGATGGTAAAGTCGAGTCTTGTTGATTGTCGTGTGGGGTGACCTACTTATTCAATAAACCAACCAAAACAATTTAATTTGTTTTTTACCATTCATCCTCGTATCTGAATAGTATTTTGTACTTTAACTAAGTACATTGTGTATGCATTGCTTACAAACACAGCATGCACGGTTGTACTTCTTTAAAGTGGTAGAGAGTGAGTTGAATATGCGACTCATTCATTCATATTTTTCAACATTGTTTTCAGTTCAGTTGAATTATATGTTTCTTTAGTACTTGTTATCAGTTTCATTACATCAAAATAGATTTAAAAATGTCAATATCATCTTCAGTTTCTAATTTGATTTTAATTTATTTTCTCATATATAATAAAACTAACTGTTTCCCGCAACATCGTACCCTTTATGGCGTCATACGAAATCGATACCAGTCTCATACGAGACGAGATGGTTGCCAAATCGTTAAAAATAATTCGAGTCTAGACGGGTACTAGATCAGTAAATTATACGAAAGTCGGAGAGTCTTTTATCATTGTAATTTTTGTAGTCACAAACTGCAGTTGCTGCTTTTGCAGTCTCAATCATTCATTGTAATTTCGGACGTTAAATGCTTTCACAACAATTAATATAGAATAATAATAATAATAAAACAATAATAATAAATTTTATTCCTGAAAAGTTGTATAAATAAATATAGGCTCGTCACAAAAATTCATTCAGTATATAAAGGGATTTTTCAAGTATTAATTTTCTAGATGTTATTTTAAATTTGTTAGACGTAAATCATATTTTTTATGCTTTCCGGAGCTTGATATTCTGCGATTTAAATGACTATTACTCGCTTTCAAGCAAATCCCAAACTGTAGGCTTTGTGTGTTGAATAATATTTGCAATCAAATCATCATATTCTTTATTCTTCTATGCATCTTATTTGCATTCGCACAGACTCCCGAATATGTGAAATCGAACATTTGCCCTATCACTAATGTATAAAGGTACACTTATAGATCGGTGAACTATAGACCTCACTTAGAAGTGAAGAAAAAACTTCATCTTCCATTCACAGAAATAGAGGGGTTGTATTATAGATATAGTAAGCTCCCCCGGTCTTTATTTTTGTCCGTTATTTTTAGGAGACTGTATAAAAATCAAACCAGTGGTGTTTTTTTTAACTGTCGTTTGACTATATGCGTATTAGAAGTGAAATTAATACCTAAATACTCTATGACTGTATAGGATATTAGATCTATAATTGCCGTTGCCTCGGATTAAAATGATACTGCTACTGAGTTTTGATATAGAGTTGGATTACGTGCTCTTTCTTTCTGACAGTTTTAAAATGCTTACTATGTTGTGGCTATCTTTATTTGTCCAAATATGGCTATCTCTTCTTAAACAACGGGAGAGATGGCCACATCGATATAAAAATAAATTAATAGACATTAATTACAATTTTGAGCATTACAATTACAATTATTAAAATTTTTACAAAACCAATCGCAGTATAACGAAAAAGGTAAAAATTTCAATTAATATTTTATCACCGAAAAACGGAATGTATACATAAAAAAAATTTCTGCTTTGGAAAACCCATTTATTGGTGTTTACAGATCTCTCCCGTACGGCCATGTTCCTCAGACTTACCCTACTTTCATTTCATTACGATTTCAAAAACCACGTATTCCTAAGAGTTGGCATCGTGGAAGATTTACAAATAAACGTTTTAAAAGATACACAATAAAAAATGGCGATTATCCTTTGTTCACAGGTAATTTTACATTTATTGAAATGAATCAAATCATTCTAGTGTTCATAGAAAATAAAGAATCAATAAAACTTATGTGTTCTTATTTTTCGTGGCTAGTTCACATTGATTGCAGATAATATATCTTCCTAGTTTGCATAGAAAAAATGAGGTTTTGAAAATATAATAATTAATTTATATTGGTCGCAATTAAGTGTAAAATCTTATTCAAAAAATGTTCTATAAATCTGTTATTATGAATTATAAAAACCATGAAAATTTAAAACGAAAAACTTGAAGCGCAGGATATGAACTAATGTTATTATTGATTGCTATTCCTTACATTTCTTATTTATTGTGTTGCATTTAACGGTTTTAGTTTTAAAACTCATAAGTGAAGTAAAGATTCTTTAATTAAATTAATAAAAAATTTTAAATCTGTACTAATATATATATATCTGAACTATGATTTCAAAACTCTTTTTCTTTCAAGCATTTATTATTCCAAGGCTAACAAATATAATCCTAATACTATACAAAATATTATTTTTGATTTTAATTGAAACATTTTATAACTGAGGATGTTAAATGTTCCTATTTTCCAAATTCATTTTGATTTTCTTGTATTGTGGTGGAAATGAAGATAAGAGATGACTTCAGTGTTTCAATAAAATATTTCAATTTTATTATTCCATAATATCACTGTCATCCAATTTCGAAAATTTCAAGTCTCTAGCTCATCTAAAAGTAGGTTGAAAATCAATTACAAAAATCCATCGAACAGACAGTAAGTTAATAATAATAATAAAAAAAACCTTTTAATAAGTGTTTCAAAATTAATTAAAGAAATAAGAATGTTAACCTTATTTTATACTGAATTTAATAATAAAAATTAAATCTGTAGACACAATTTATTAAATTATTTACTCATTAAAATTCCATATCGTGATTTATGATTGACAATTTAATAATATTTGACGAATCGTTTTATTGGTGGTTTGTGTAGGTAGAATCATCAGATCATGAAATTTTAAATAAAATTTTAAATCTTTTAAACGTAGCCGTAAGTTAATGGACCTAGTCACTAAAATTTTAACAATTACAATTCAGACCATAAATGAATCGGAAAAAGAACAAACATCGTAACATATGATTATAATAAAAATTAGCTTAGATATACTAAAGTTAGCTTCCTTCTTATATGGTTAAAACAAATTCTTGAATAGAATTCCTTCTTTTGAATGATTCAATAAATTTTGTACAAACAAAATCATTAATTTTTGTAAAATCATCAATTTTATATTTAAATTTCGTTTATGCTTAATTATTGGCACGCGTATCACTTCGAAAATCAACTTGCGTTATAATTTGATTCTCCTAACGAGTGTATTAATCATTCAAATCACACAAAAAGATAATAAGTATGTCTTGTGCTCTCAACAATTTACTACTAATCGAATTTGAGTGTTTAATAGCTCAAATAAAAGGTCTTGATTCACGGAGTGTTCTTAGACCAAACGATGAACACTATCTTTATTGAAACTGGAGATATTGGGATACAAGACTATCATAACATCGCGTTTGAGTATAACTTGAGAAAGGTAAGAGATAGAAGTAATCCAATGCTTCATAGTTTCACCTGAACACAAATACCTTGTTTTAAAAAAGTTATGCAAATCGGATGAATAGAACGGTCGGGCGGACAGTTTTAATAAATTTTTTTAATATATATATACATAATTATTTAATTTTTAACATAATGAAAAATCATGGACGAGCCCATTCATTTTATAGCTATGACCATTTGTTACAATAAAAATTTAACAAAAAGTATGACATACAATAGATGATACTCATGTTTTGGTATAAACATTGTTTTGGATTAATGGACGTATGTAGCACGCGATTCATTTGTCTTAACGCGCACAAATATTACGGTCTATAGATTTAACAGAACAGCCGTGTTTCAAAATACTAATTACTTTGACTCAATTCCTTTAAAGAGTCATATCCGTTTGTTCTTTTGAAAATGTTCGTATACGTTATTTTAGAAGTAATTTTAAATTTGTTTATCATCTTATTGATTGAGAAAATATCTTTATTTTTCAGCATCTTCGGACAAAATACTAATTAATAATCATACTACCTGTAAAGAAATATTTACCTTTTTTCGTTGGAGGAAATGACGTAGCATCCTTGGATGGGCCCTGTATAAATATTTGACTAAATTATAGAAATTAGGCATAAATACTTTTGGCAATTTGATTTAAATGAAAACTGGAAAAAGTGAAATCATCAAAGTGTATTTACTCAACTTGAATAAATATTACAGTTTTAGTATAAATCTACAGATTCATGTAATCAGAATCATGTATAATCAATTATCGAAAACTAACCAACCCTATTAACTTAATTCAGGTTAATTTGACCACAAGTTCCATTCATTTTAATCAGCGCTGGTTACACCGCAAGACATTTTTGTATCGATTTATTTTGTATCTGTATAATGATTTAATTAGTAAAATTGATTTGCTTTTGATAATTGAATAACCACGGTTGAAAATACGATAAAAGATTATATGTCACACGATAACAACTAACAGTGTTAAATTGTTAAATTTCTGATATTTGGTTGAGCATCGATGAAAGGGCTTTTTTAATTATAAATATAAATAGTTATGAGAAGTAATATTTTGGATACATATGAGATATATATATCTCATTATATGAGATAATAGATCGAATTTTGGGGTGAAATTGCTACAAATCTAACTTATGAAGAAATTTTTCAAAAACTAATAATAATTGATTGACTTTGAGAAAAATCTCAATTTTTGTATTAGAACTTTTCTTGTCTATGGTTGATCTATGGATAGAAGCTTCCACATGTGGGTACGCCTGTCTGCCCATTATCAAGATAAATCAAATTCAAAAATAGATAGCAAGTTGTAATTTTGGTAAAGTATTTTGAACAAGAAGATTGAGTTTAAGTTCCTAAATGAGCAAAATCGGTTCATTAATTCCAAAAGGTCTAGGACCCAACTTTTGAAATTCGCCAAAATTTTAGCTCAAATTTAGCAAATAAGCACATTATATATATTTTTATATTTTTTTACGAATCCTCATGATTGAAGTTATGATAGTTCAATGTTTCAAACATGAATATTCACCTATATGTCAAGTATCTAAACATTTAACTCTGTTAGTTGTTATATTCACTTTTTTGAATAAATATTATTGTAAATATTTCAATTGAAATATAGAATACTTAATACAAAATATTTTATAATTTTTAAATATTTTTAGTGATATCTGATAATAGATTTACTCTATGAGAGATCCAATTTGCTCTATGCAGAGTAACTTTTAGGTTCAGTTCACACTTTTTGATAGTTAGATTATGGTGGTCCGTGTATTAACTAGACGTCTTAAGACAATCCATAAGATTTCAAACCGTAGGAATCTTAAATACATGCCAAAAATAACTTCCAGTTATAAAATTCATAATGAAGAAAGTTATATGGTGTTAAATGTTATAAATATTTCTAACAATATAATCTTCCAAACAGTCCTTTCACTTTTATATACAAAAAACCATATACCCATGAGAGAATCTCATTCAAACACATAACCTCAGTATATAAACTGAAGTGTGTATATAGGGAATGATTTTATACGGTAATTTAACATAAAAATTTTTATGACGATTAAATAATTATTTCTGTGGACTACGAAATTAATTTTTGAAATATATATCTCCTTAAGGACCCATAATAAAAATATTTTGATAGGCTGGTTTCGATTGTTTTGACATTATTGTCTATTAGTCTATTGGAGATTATTCTTCAGTAGACCTTAAGGACGCTTCAATTGAAGTGATTTAAAAATTTTGTGCATGTTGCTATTTAGAAACAATTAAATGAGATTTCATTAAATTAATATTTCTGGTTAAAATCGAAGAAAAAAAAAATTTTCCTGCCTAAAACTTTTTGAAAATAAATCATTTAAGATTTTGAAACTTTTTGAAAATAAATCATTTATAATTTTTAGTTACCACTCTCGATTTCTTCGGTAACTAACCACCAGATAAAAACGTTTTGCGGTTCGGTAATTTATATAACAATCCGGTATTGATTACACTTTATACAACTGTTATTGTATATAGAGGTCAAAAATAATGTATTACAACTATAAATAATTTATTTATTTTTTTTTTTGCATTTTTATAGTAAAAAAATAAATTTCATTACTAAATATGAAAGTATTTTTATTATATTGCGATTTGTTGATGTTGGTCGCCTCTTTTCAATATCCCCATAATCAAGCGAAGCAACGATGAATATCATCAAGTCTCAGTCAATAACACCTGTTACAATACAAAAGGTTAAAGTATCCTACATATACAATAATTTATTATTTTATTTGACCATCACGATATACTGAGTTAAAAATATTTCAAATATCTCCATATCCGTATACAGTATTGAAGATATATATCTGTGCGTAAAAGGTAGAATAACGTATATTATTACATCCATACTATCCTTTTTAAACTGCTGTTTCCAGAAACAATTTTATCTAAAATTTTCAGGAAATTTTCAAATAATATTCTAAAATAAAATTACTTTTAACATGGGCTAGTGTGAAACGGGATTAGGTTAAAACGCCAACTTGCTAGGTATATGTAGGGGAGCTAGGATTTGCTCCTCTACTAGTAAGGTATTTAATAATTTTCATGACATATTAATTCAAATTTTTTATAAAATTTATAAGTATTGGGTGACAAATGGCGATTTTCGCAAAATAATTATTAAAAAAACATATATATTTGCCACTTAATCTCATTACATTTTCATAGTTCACGAATATAGTGTCTTCTCTTCTCTTCTCAAACACTTCTCTTTTCTAATTCACGATTAGACAGTTATCTGGAAAAAGTTTTGCCTCGATAAATACATATGTAGAAACAAGAAATTAAGGATACAATAATGACTATAGGTAATTTTTTAGATTCTACCGTGAAACTGTAATCAATTTGCAATATTAGCTCATGTGGAAAAGAAAGCCTAACAAAATGATAACTACAAAACAACTAACAGAGTTAACTGTTTTATTTCCCGACATTTAGTTGAGTATCAACTAATTTTCATAAAATACTCTAAAAATCCTACATCTATTCTAGTAATATGTATTGTATTTATATAGGCATCTGCTTATTAACTAAATTTGAGCTGAAATTGTGGCGAACCTAAACATTTTACGAAAAAATATTTCAAACAATAATTTTTTTTTTAAATAAAACATTTTTGGTCTTTCTTTTATTTTTCTTCTATCTTATATGAATTTAAGATTTTCAATCCGCCAAAATTTCAATTCACTATCTCCTTTCGTTTTTGAGTTATCTTGGTGACGGACTGGCAGACATACAGGCGGACAAACGGTTAGACATGCAAAAATAGAGTATTTACTTGATTCTATGAACACCTTCATCAAAATTTTGTTTGTGCGGTCAGTATTTTCTAGCGTTAAAAACTTTGGAAGTATTGCATTGAAATCAAAATGTGAAGATTTTGTAAAATCATTTTCATAATTTATTTATCTTTTTTGGAGAAATTTTGAATGTCTGTTTGAATGTTTTTGAGTCAAATTTTTTATCTATAATAATCATAGTTTGAAAACAATGTAAAAAACATTATCTAGTACGGGAAGAGTATTACATTGTTATCAGAATGAGATGATTTTGTAAAATCATTTGCAGGATTTTTCTTAACATCATAATACGATATGCTAAAAGTATTATAAAAAGATAATATGAATTACTTTTTATGATCAATTTGACCTACAGCGATTGCTGACCGGTAGACTATAGTACTTTCTTTATTATTATTATGACTACATTTCACAGAATGACATTGGAATTTTATTTCGTTAATACGTTTTTGTAAAATTGGTTGGTAGGAGATGATGCAGAAAATACAAGCTGTACAAAAAATTATAAAAATAAATTATAAAATTAATACGAATATAATATATAAACTTTTTAGTTAGTTTAGTAAATAAACTAATGATTTTCTAAAATAAGATCGTTACAGAATTAGCTTGTATTTTATTGGCCCAAAATATAAGTAATGTTTATGGCATTGCCTTTTTCTTTCAAAAGAAAAAATCTCTACTTGTATAATATTTTACAAAATTGTTTTATATTTAAAAAAAAGAAAAAAAACAGAAGCAATTACTATTATTTTTTTAAAGATATCGTTATGCCCTAAACGAAATAAAATTACGCAATTATAAAATAAAATAAAATTATAACCTTACGCAAATCAAAAAACAAATTAAGTATATCAAAAAACCTATAGGCACCTACTAAGAATTTTCGCTGTTTTTGGTCACGGAAAAGATGTCTTAAAAACTTATTCTCTCATTCTTCAAACTTATCTTCTGAAAACGATTTACCAATTTAGAAAAAAAATAATTTGTATTTTTTTTCAAACAATCTTTGTCTACTTTGAAAGATCGATAATATTATTGTGTCTTCTATAGCTAAGTAATTTTGAGCCACATTCTTCAAAGGTAACACATTAAACGATGGAATGCGAAAGTTATTGAGATAATGCTTAAAACCCTATTATTGAAAATTTCCGATTAATTTGAAGGAATAGCTCGGAAATTAGATCTCAAATAAGGGTTTTTTTGGTTTATTTTGACCCATATTAATCATTTTCTGTATTTAGGAAAATATTACAATTTAAATGAAATTCATGATCTACGGCGTAATTCGTTCACAAAATCGAATAAGTCTCATTAATAATTTGTGAGAGTAATAAAATGTTTTAGTAGTGCAAAGTAAATTTTTTTATATTTCGAGGAATGCTGATCATTTTATGAGAATTACATTACGCTTCTTTTAAAAATACTTTTTAGTCTCTCGAGCGCTAAATTATAACTAGAAAAATTTTTAACTAAGGGATTTTTTCGCATTATAAGGATTTTGGGGTCAAAAATCTTAAATATTGCAGTTCTATTCTTATACAAATTTCAGTGTTTTAAAAAGAGCATACATTTTGTTAATTGTCGAAATGAGATTGAATCTCGAAGGATGATCGGCCAGTGAAATAAATTAAAATGCTTCAATGTTTAATTCATATTTATTTCAATAGAGATACAAAATACAATACATAAAAATTAAATTAACAATATTTTAATTATTAGTTATTAACATCTGAAATATTTTTTAATTTATTCATTTTCAATTAAGTATTCGAATCTGTATCAGAATTACATGACAACTCGTTGCATTTATTGCCTTTTATTGCATAAAATAGCTTCATGAATTCTTTCGGTCCTTTTGTTTCTTCATACGATCTATAAATGATTGAATTGATTTAATATTTAATTTGAAAAAATGGTAAAATATCCTAATGAAACCCTTAAAAGTCCACCCTTTCAAAGCTTGAAGTTATAAACGACACAAAATCGATATTAGTTTTCGACTTTTGATGTAAACATTCACTTAAAAAAATTGATTTTTTTCAAACAAATTATTACTTACTGACTGGCAATCAACCACAATGATTTTTGTAAATTTGTAGCTCCAGGATCACGTCCTTTGATTGCTGCTTCACATAACAATCTAGTTTGATGACATCCTGATGTATCCTCAGCTCTACCTTCTAATAATTCGATAAGAGAATTATCGACATCCAACAATCGAGTTGTTCTAAAATATAAATATCATTAATCACACATATCACATCAAAAAGTTACCAGATATTTATAAGCCAGCTAGTAAATTTTGTTTGGGATAAAGTTGCATGAAACTTGCTCATTTTTGTAAATATTTTCTATGATTGATTAATAAAAAGGTTTAATGTTTGATGGACAAATGTAGTATTTATTTTGATTAATATAATTTACAGAAGTTAATGATCAAATGGGAGATTATCATAAGACATGAATTATTACATCTAGTTAACGCAAATCCGGTGGGGAGTAGATAAAACTTTAACACTACAATTGTTAAATTATTTTGATTTTTTCCCCAATTTCTTAGATCAAATATTTTTCCGTATTTTATAAATACGTATTTCGACTACACACATATAAGTCATCATCGGTATGAATTAGGAAATCGTAAAAATTCTCCGAGGTATTTTGCGCAATTTATACTGTTCCAGTTGCTATGTAAATTAATTAGCTTCTGTGTTTAATCTTCGGCGAATAATATTAAAGTATTCATGCAAATTTTTACAGTTAAAAATCTCAACAAAAAAATTAAATTTACAAAACAAAAAGAAACAAATGCAAATAAATAACTTTAATTTCAAATTTTGTTTCCGATTCTAATAATTGAACATAAATTTCGAAATCTTGTTTATCTTAATTTGGAATAGATCCTTTATCAAAATTTATGGTTTCCTTGCCAAGTTGAATGTAGATGATTTCATATGCATCTAGTTCGTTAAGGTTAGGTACTGATTTTAAATGTTAATTAACAAAGAGTAACATTTCCTCGGAGAACTATTACGATTAGATAATTCATACTTATGATGACGACATTGTAGTAGAAGTCGAAATACGTATAAACTATATAAATTTTCAAAATTACCATTGTGTATTAGATCGATCTTATTGAAATCATTGTCGACTATGCTATCTTTTAAAGTACCACTAATATTTTAACTAGGTTATATTAATAATGGATTTAATTTAAGTAGAAAAATTAATTTTTCAAATATATGCATATCTATGACAGAACAAAATTAAACGTGCTATGAAATACTTACTTCAAACTATTCGAATCGTTATTCAAATTACCCGGTTGTATTGTAAGAATGGTTGGTGTCAATGCTGTTAAAAACAATCCAATTGGTAATAGAGTTGTAATGAATTGTATTACTTTCTTCCAAGGTGAAATTCCATGATGTTCGTGTTCTTTGTGACTACTTGTGGGTAAATAGCTGGATTGGGGTGGCTTACCAAAACTTGTTGGCCTTTCTAAGTCTGAACTACCATGTCCGCTTATATGAAACGGATATGGCGGCTGATCATTAACTACGACCGGATTTCTTGATTCTGGAACTCCAACAGAACTAAACCATGTTCCTACTCCACCTGAATACGGTTTTTTTGTTGAGCTGCTACCTCCAATTGAGGATGGCGGTAAATACTCACTACTTCGAGGTGTTGAATATGCCATCGGTACTGGAGCCGGTGGTAAATATGGCCGTAAATTATTTGTGTGAAATAATTCGGAATGTATATGTTTTGCTTCGGGATATGCAGGAAGTACTGGATATGAATTATATTCATATACTTGTGGACTTGGATTAAAAGAATTATTTTTTTCTGGAGTACTAACAACTGATGATGGAGTTGAAGCAGATGTGGTAAAATTGGCACGATCATCATTACGAATGGAATCACGATAATAGTTAGGAATTGTAAATCGTGAAGTTTCTTTAATTTGTATTTCTGGTGGCGATGCTAATGATGCATTTATGTCAATTCGTGTATTTTCTGGATTATGATCAAATTCTTGTGGATCTTCCGTTGTCGATGTGCCATTCTCTTCAACGTCTTCTCTCACTTCGATTGAAGTGACAGTGGTAGAGATTAGTAGTAGATTTATAAAAATGGTATAACATAATTTATTCTGTAAGAAAAACTTACATTTTAGCAACATATAAAAGTTTTTTTACATTTAATTTAAGTTTTTTAAGAGATTTTGTAAAATTTTTAAACCAAATGATTTTTGAACTAACATAAATCATATATAAAATTACTACTGAAAACTTCTAAAGAGTGATATATTTATAAATTATTTTCAATTATTTACTAAATAAAAAATTTATACCGGCGAAAATGGCATTGATTGTTAAGTTATGTATGCCCAAATAAACTATAGCGTATTTATCAACATTAGAATTTATTTCAGATAAATGATATCTTTAAAAGTAAATTAAAATTTCGGTATAAAATTCTTGAACAAAACACTGTATATTTTATTGACACTGACATTTTACATCTACATTTTCATATACTAATTTTATCGTAGAAATTTAGTATTTATCATAATTTCTCTTATTTTTAGACGTCGTCTCGATTAATTATAAGTTTTTAATTCAGAATTTAATTCGCTAACAATATGATAATATTATTATTCAATCCATTAAAAATTTAATATTTTTAAGAATTTTAAACAATTTTAACGAAAGCCTTTTTGGTTCAAAAAATACAATATTAAAATTAAACAAATAATAATAATAAAACTTACACAAAAAACAAAACGTTTGAACAACTTAAACATTTTTCCTTAAAAATGTTTTAAACTTATGATCCCTTTTTATCGTTAACAAGTTCATTGATTGTAATTTTGAATTAAAATGCGACGAAAAGTTCAATTCAAATTGAATTTATAAACTTTTTCAGTTTAATTTTAGTGAAAAGCATCTAATAAGAAGGGAATTCAAATTAAACAATTAACTTAAGATTCATATTGTTGCATTGTATTAAATAATTACTGTGATCATAAAAATGTTGTTATACAATGTATTCGTTTCGTTTATTTAAAGGTACATATCTCTCAAATTATCATAATTAAACAGTTAAAAGGTATTGGGCTAGTTAGGCTTTGTACTTCAAATAAATCCAAATGAATATGTTCGAATCTAATTAAAAGTTCGATCTAATTAAAAGTTAAATTGATAATAACTCTAAACTATAGATTTAAATCACATTTTTTTAATGAATTGCAAAAGTTAAAATACTGATAAATCATTGTATAAAAAATTACATTTTTAACTCTAAATCCCCATTAGGCACATCCATATAAAATCAAGTTTTTTAACTCTATATTACAGTCTTTAACTAAAACAAAAGTTAAAATGATGATACAAAGATACAATTTTCAATCCTAAATCACAATTAGGCACAGTCATCGCAAAAGTAAATGGCCAGCTGTAGTAAAACATCGAAGATAAAAAAAAATTCATAAATAAATAACAAGATTCTATAAGCCTCTTACAAATCGACTATAAAATATTTAATAAAACATTACGTTTATTTTAAGATATAAATCATATTTTTTAAATATTTCATAAAAGTTATAATACTTATATAATACTTATCAATCGTTTGGCTTAAAAAAATTTCATTTTTAACGCTGTCGAAATTCGATATTGCTCTCACACATGAAGTTATAGTATGGAAGTATAGAAAATAGTGAGTAGTTTGTGATTTGTTTACGTCTTAAAGACGTAGATTATCTTTCTTGGGTTAAAAATAAATTATGATCAAAATAACACCAAAAAAATTAAATCGATTAATGGCTGTATTTAAAACGATTTATTAGTGTGTGTTATTAGTGTCTATTAAAATTTTAAAAGGCCATGACCATTATGTACAGTAGTCTGTTTTATACTCTGAGCATTATTTGTTTTCGCCAGATCAAACTCATTTCCGTAGGAAAAAACGGTAACTTCAATTCAAAACGATTTTCAAAACATTGAAAACACAAAAATTCAGAATATTTAGTGCCATTTTGGTGACAAAGTGGCTATATAATTATCAACTTAATACTCAAATAGTTTCAGCGCCCTCAATATAAATTCAATTTTCAAACAAACTATTTGAGCATCAAGTGTTTTAGCATAGAACCTTATTAATTAGTATATTTGGAGCGAATTTAGCAATGGGAAACAAGTTTTGTTGTTATTTTATGTGTAATTTCTTTCTTTGCAGGAAGTGAACCATATTCGCGTTCGACTTAGTGAAACCCTCCTATTAACTATGGTATGATATAAATTCTACTTTCTGAAAGTGCAAAAGTTTTAAGTTCAGCGATAACTAAAAAGAAAAAACTTTTTTAAAACAAGCTTTTATTTAAATATACTAAAAAAGGAAAAATAAATGTCATAAAAAAGGAAAAATAAACTTTTAATAAAATTAAATTTAAATAAATGCTTGTTTTTAAAAGGTTCCATACTTTTAAGTTATTTTATTCTTAATTTAAAAGCAACCTTTATTACTAACTGGTCTTAGTGTTTTGTACGTTTTATGCAATTCTATCTATATAATTATTTTACATAATCTAATATAGGTATAATAATATTTTTAAAATCTCTGTATAATACTTAGTACGTACTATGATGTACTTAGCATATGCATTGTTTAAATAAAATAACAATAAAATAGCGTTAAATTATGTCAAAAGCGTGAATTTGAAAGTAAAATAATTTGATCTTATCATATCATCAAATCATTTCTACTGAAAAATTATTATGTATTTATTCATTGTTATCGGTAATTGTCATCAGAATGACAATTTTGTCGTTTTTATTTTTTAATGATGAAACAATAAAAAAACATTAAGAACAAATTTTGAGAAAAATTAAAACGTACTTAATATAACGATTGAAATGTTTTCTTCAATTTGAATATCATATTTGAAGTTTCAACAAGAATAAGTGTAAATAAAATAAATAAATAAATCAAAAATAAGAAAATAAGAAAATTTACTGGTCATTATACAGACCTAAACAATTTAAAATGTAATAAATATGAAAAATTCATAAATATTTCATTAAAATAAGTATACATAAATTATGCGCCAGTGGAGAGAATCCAGGATAGATTTTTTAACTGGAAAATTATGTATGTTTATAATCTATACATTAATTAAAATCAATTTGCAGAATACTATTTAGATCAATCATCATGAAATAAAATTGACCAGGGCAGAGAACTTATTAAGCGAACTTCACTCATAATTACGGATGTCGTGTTGAAAATGACTGATGAACAATTGAATTCAAATTAATAATGTGAACTTCAGGAGGTTGAATTTTCCTTCACCAATAGCTTTTCAACAAAACTAGAGGAAATATGAAAATATAATACCTAGTTTGGTGAATTTGAGGTATTGTCTTCGATACGACATCGTCATACACACACACGTTAATACACAGATATACTTCCGGTGTAAATAGTAAACGAACACCAAACAATTAAAGATTGCAATTTTACACTTGCAAATGAAGACCAGAAAATTTTTATAAAGAAAATTTGAAAAATCCTGCAATGGGGAGCTGTCTTAGTGCATTATTAGTAAAATACGCGAAAACTAAAAATGTCAAAACGATAATCCAAACATTTTCAATACAGAAAATTATCAAAATCCGACAAAGGGGTGTTAATAAGGAGAAAAAAAATGTCAATCTCTAATGACCTGATTCATATTGAATTTTTTTGTATTTTCGTAAAATTTACCGTAAAGAGTTGAAAACAAAAGTTACACGGATTGTTTTTGAGCCATCTATTAGAATCATGTTGATCTAGTAAACGCTTTCCAATCAGCTTCACTACTAGCTTACCAGTAATACTACTAGATGGCAGTAAAACTCATTTGATTTATCACAGTAATTGGCTCAACTTCATAGTTATATATAGTACCATTAGAGGGTACTAAACGATAAGTTGTTTACATAATCACTTAATAAAATCAGTGAATTTACTTAATAAATTAGTTCTGGAGTGGAATTTTTCAAACAAACACATACATCCTCATTGATAGCACAATAAGGTCTTATTTTGAAGATTTTCCAAAATGGTAGGGGTTCAAAAAAATTACAGATTATCAAAAACGTTCACAAACGATTGAAAAATCATTGGCATAGAGGAAAAAATCAAACTTTTATTTGATATTCATTATTTAATGAACAATAGTATAGTAAAAATAGTATTTGGCGAAAATCATTTATTGTTTTAACATTTTAAATTGAGCCATTAATATCATATAACTCTACCCAAGAATTACCTTTCTAAACAATTTCGATACTAAAATCATATTATAATTCTTGTATTTACAAATATTTTTTGTATATTAAAAGTACTATTAAAAGACCTTATATGTTATTCTATTTATAGTGTTTGATGTAATAAAATTGCCTAAGCCTAAATTTGTAAACAGTATTATTTGATAATACTTGGTTAGCGATATTGATACTAATAATTCATATAAAAAACTTTTAAGGATTACATACTTTAAATATCGTGTTACACTGTTTAATTACTTTCAAACAATGTTGAAGCTTGTTTTCAATAAAGCGTTTAATACCCTCCTAAGGTACTATACATAACTATGAAGTAGAACCAATTACATATAAGTTTTACTGCCATCTAGTAGTATTACTGGTAAGCTAGTATTGAAGCTGATTGGAAAGCGTTTACTAAATCAACATGATACTAAGAGATGGCTATATACACAATCTGTGTAACTTTTGTTTTCAAGCTCTTTACGATAAATTTTACGAAAATACAAAAAACTCAATATGAAACAGAATGTCATTATTTTGGCCTTATTAACGTCCCTTTGTCGGATTTTGATAATTTTCTGTATAGAAAAATTTTTGATTATCGTTTGGACATTTTTAGTTTTCGCGTTTTTTACAAATAATGCACTAAGACAGCTCCTCATTGCAGGATTTTTCAAATTTTCTTTATAAAAATTGTTTGATCTTCATTTGCAAGTGTAAAATTGCAATCTTTAATTGTTTGGTTATCGTTTACTATTTACACCGGAAGTACATCTGTATATGAGTATGTGTATATTTATGTGTGTGTGCGTTAGTGCGTGTGTGTGGCGATGTCGTATCGAAGACTATATCTCAAATTCACCATACTAGGTATTATATTTTCATATTCTCTCTAGTTTTGTCGAAGAGCTATTGGTAAACGAGAAATCCGACCGCCAGGAGTACACATTATTTATTTGAATTCAATTGTTCATCAGTCATTTTGAACACGACATCCGTATTTATGAGTGTAGTTCGCTGATCAAGTTCTCTGCCTTGGCCAATTTCATTTCGTAATGATTGATCTAAATATTCAATAGTATTCTGCAAATTGACTTTCATTATTGCAAAGATTATATAGACATACTTAATTTAATTTACCTAAGTTTAATACTTTTACGATGTTTATTTTTTTTTTTCAAAAAAAACAACTATCCTGTATTCTCTCCACTGGCGCATAATTTGCTAGCATATTGTACAGAGGTACGTATACTTATTTTAATGAAATATTTTTGAATTTTTCTTATTTATTAAAATTTGAAATTGTTCAGGTCTGTAAAATGACCAGTAAATTTTTCATTATTTTCTAATTTTTGAAGAGATTTGGGGAAAGTCTGCATTTTATCCAATGGGCATTGTTCTTTTGGAAAATGGGAAAAAAAAATTGTATTAAATAGATACAGTTATGAGATTCTAATATAAACCAATGTATATTAATTTTTGCATGTTTTATAAGACTTTTCCTACAGGTACGCCTCCCCAGCCTTTCTATAAAATGATTAAAAAAAATGGAAAATTGACTGGTTACCTTGCAAACATGCAACATTCAGTTGTTTTAAATATTCTAGTAAAAAATTATATTACAATTTTAACATTTTTGTCGTCCCTCGTTTTATCAGTACAGCGATTTCTTAATTAATAATAGAAAATAATTTATGACTCATTCTTTTCTATTCATTCTTGCCTATTATCAGGTTTAGCCACTGTAATTAATGGTACACTCGGACAAAGGAGCTGGTTAAAGGCATAATTGTTTATTTATAATCATTAATGATATTAATTAGATAAATTTGCTAATAAAAAGGCACTTATTTTATTAAAAATTTGTTTACAATATTTGCTAAATCTTTAAACGTAAGTATAATAATTTCTAAAAATAAAAAAAAAACTTAACACTTTTATATAGTTCTTAATAATAATTAACTATTCAAAAAAACATTTTTAAAGTTTATGGAAAATTGTTCATTCTAGAAAAATAATTCAGAATAATTTATTTACAAGCCGTTTTGATCTCGAATTGTATGAATTGTAATCTGAATGAAAATTTGTATAAATTGTCTAAAGTAAAATGTCTAAACATATAATCGAATAATAGCATAAAGTTAGTTTAAACTTAGTCCCACTAAGTTAATTCTTGAATTATTTTTTCCGTAAAAAATATCTATTAAATTTTCTATTTAAATTAATATTTATCGAAAATTATAATTCAGACGTATTTGCTATATCACTCAATACGTCGTTTTTAATGAGTTGCGCGCACGGGGTAGCGTTTGACTTACATGAAAACGTCTTGCGAATTATCTATTTATGTTTATTTTTCATAGATTGTACAAATACACGGAATTAAACATGCATGTTGTAGCAGACTGGTTACAGTAGAATTTCCAAATTTGCTTGGAATAAATAGCTACTACGCATTTCTTAAAAAAGGCTTATCATGTCCTTCGATAAAATTCTTAATTTTATATTGAATATTTCCAATTTCAATTACCTACAAATTTGAATTTAAAAAAAAATATAAAAAAATTGGCAGATTGAATGAAAATTTGAATTATTGAAATTACTATTATTGAAATTAAAATTTGAAATTACTATTATAATTTTATTTTATGAATATCTATCTATACAAAACCTCGATCGCTATGAATAACTGGAATTCACTGAATTTATAAAAATGACAAAATTTCTTGTCAAAAATTCATGGATAAAATTTTTGCTACTAAACAAACTAAATATTCAATAAGAATTTTATTTGATTTATTCTCGCGAAAGTTGTCAATTGCAAACGATTGACTGAATGGCACAATACTCGGCGATCATGTTATAAACATTTTTAATTCATTTTTATATATTTACAAAATAATAATCGATGTTTTTAACCGATATTCACCCCATTAAATAGTTCATGGCTAGAATGAAAGATCGGTTAAGAAAACTAAACGTGTTATTTTCAACTTATTAGAATGATACTACATAGAAATTTGAATTGATTATAATTCGATATTGTTGGTAAACTTTTTGGAATAGAAAAAACAAAATTTCTTTTATTTGAATTCCTATTTCCCGTAATTTTATCGTATAAAGATATATTTTATTTTTCCTTTTATTTATTTTTATCATCAGCTTATCTTTTACCTTCAAACATGAACATTATGCTTTATGAATTTGTTTTCTTGCTTTCTTAACTCAATTATTATTCCAAATAATTAAAATAATCAGAAGCAATTGTTGTTGTATCAATATGCAACAATTGATGTCCATTGATCATTGTTGAACTATAATCATCATCAAAAAAATTTTTATATCGTATCATTCTAGTTAATTCAAAAAAGGGGGCAAAGTTACGTAATTTTGTTGATTTGATACGGGACTACTGGCACTGTTTGAGGTTGGTTCACTTTTAATTTGATCTTTTACACCTTGTTGCCCTTGCAATCTTGCACCATTTGGGGATCCTAAGTTTTGATAATGATGCTGTTGGTCACTCGACCCAGTGCTACCACCAACATCGGTGTAGCGAGTATCCTGCGACGGTGATACAGACATGTTGGGATATTTATCGATAACGTAATCACATGTGATTAATTTGCCATTATCACCACCACTAGGTGAGTGTGCTTGTAGCATTGAGTATTCTCGAACTGAGGATGAAGTGGGTGGACTGTGTGTGGATATGTATGATGACGCATCATGTGGGGTGCTTCGTATATTTGAAAATAGTTGCGAATTAACACCACCAATATCATGAGGATTTAACATTGTTGTGTATGAAGAATATGGTGACGGGCTTTGGCCTACTGAGCCACCGAATACATTTTGTGTTGTATACGGACTGGTTGTATTTGAAGACGATGGACTTAATAAATTTAAGTGATGTGGACTTAAATCATACGCAGCTTGATAGCTCCAAGTGTCAATCATGTTTGGGGCCATAACTGCCGTTGATCCACTATTCTGATGTAACCCTTGTGATTGTGTACTAAATGGGTTAAGCGTGAAACTCGAACTAGTTGGTGAACTAGATCCAATATTTATACCACCTCCACCAATTACGGAATTAGCGTTTGCTGGAGCACTACCAATGTAACCAGTTTTTCGTGGTGGCTCACGTTTACGCCATTTTGCACGTCGATTTTGAAACCACACTTGTACACGTGATTCACTTAAATTTAATTTACCAGCTAATTCCTCTCTAGCGAACACATCTGGATAAGGAGCACGCTCAAAAGCCCGTTCTAATTCTTCAAGCTGATATGCTGTGAATGTAGTTCTGTAACAATGAAAATAAATATTAAGCAAATAAAACATTTAAATTATATTTTAATTTGAAGAATAATTCATAAAAGAAATGAATTTTTGATAGTTAATACGGGTCCAAACAATTGAGTATTGATTAAGGGCAGTGAAATTAATTTAATCTGAATTATCGCAAACTTGAAAAAGAATGGCTTTATGTATAATTTATGCGTTTGCTGATAGTATTATTGTAGCTTTTGATTACGCTGTATAATTAGAAAAAATTCCAAAACAATACACGCCAAAACTATATAACAGAGTGAAATTGTTTCATAAAAAATCATTCCTTTAAAACCCTAAATCACCAGAAAACCGTCAGAACTAATACAAGTTGTGATCAAATTTCAATTTCAATAAAAAATCAAATGTAAAAATTTTATAAACATGTTCGTGGCAATATAATATAGTTAATACTGAAAGTAATATTCCAAATTAATATTGGGTCGTCCACAAAATATGTTCGTAAATATGGAAGTGGGATAATTTGCTTTTTTTCATTCTAAAATTAAATACTTTTTTTAGCGCGTTGGGCATTTTTTGTGATGGAAAAACCCATTTAACTCACGACACCTCTGTATATAAGTGTAAACATTTATTACATATAACATATATATAGCAGTAACAGCCTTTTTTTTATTTTTTTATTTATCCAAAAATTATATACAATTGAAGATTATTTCTTCTCATTTTTTATGAATCTTACGTAGCAATGTAATAAAAATGAAAAATTTTAGTCTATAGATTGCAATTTTTGTAAAACATACATGATTGGTCAAGTGTTCACTTCAGTCCGCACTCCCCATGTGCCACTGTGGTTTTTCATAACTGATAGTTTGCAAAATTTTTCTGTGCATTTTACAATTCTTGAACTTTTGAATCGTAAAATCGTAAAAAGAATATTTGTGTTTTTATTCAATTTGTATATACATATATATATATATATATATATATATATATATATATATATGTATATATATATATATATATATATATATATATATATATATATATATATACACATAAATATATATATATTAATCTGTAGTAATCTGTTATTTTGAAATTTTTTTATAGGCGCTAGCTTTTGTGACGTAATATTTATTGTGGGCACTAAAAGTGTAACTAAGCATGATAATGGGGAAAGGGAGGGGTTCAAAACAGTAAAATTCTGAATAACGTATTTTATGAATAATACCACAATTAAAATGAAAAAAGTAGGAAATATACATTCCATTCGTAAATAAGTAAATGCAGATGTGCAAAGTGTATTAATAGCTCTGAAACACTCTGTGTTAAATATTTTTCATAGTATTTATAATATCCGAGAATAATGTGCTTTAATGGAAAAAAATTTTTCGTGACGTGGAAAAATTCTATGTGCAAGCACGAATGAGTTTATCTTTGATGACATCAAAATAATACATTGAGAAAAAGAAACTGAAGCTCTTACTATACTTGAATAGTAAATTTTACAACCGCTGAGTAACATGCTAATATATTTAAAGAAGAATTGCCATCATGCGTTAGTAACAAGTACAATGCTGATATAATCATTTTATTACGCACCAAGGTAATTAATGTTACCATCCTGATCGTATAGACTTTCACCTCAAAAATTAAATTACAAAATAATAAACCTTCCTTTGCTAACATTATAGTTATGTTATAGCTTCATTGGTTTAGTAGTAGTTATCTCTTCTATAATAAGTTTTTTACCGTGTAGTAATGATCTTTTATATTATGCGTACAAAAGCAGTGGGTCATCAAAAATTGGCCTTATTTTTAAGAATAGAGAAGAGTAGCAGGAAAGGGTAAACAAATCAGAATTATTTTTGCTGGTCAACTTAAAAGTAATTTCAATGTATATACCTATTGTAATATCGAGATAATATTTTCAAGTTGAAATTCCATTAAAACATAGCAATGGATGGATGTTAACGTTTTAAAGTCCTTTGCATTCAAATATATCATTGTTAGATATTTGTGTATATGGGCTTACGAAACTATGAATATATGGATGGGTATTTGGATTACTCTAAATTTTGATATGAGAAAAATAATAGATACTACATATCTAAAGAGTTGTGTTATCCAATTGGAAATAAAGCTGATTCCAAGAATTTGTTTGGTTTTGCAGAGACTTTGGGTGAAAAAATATCAAAACAGCTGGTACATAATTACGTTGAATCCAACGTTAATTAATATTTCATTAAATGTATATGATTTAACTTTTATTCTGGTTTAGAAAAGCGCCAACGAATACATATTGTGATTATAGCAGATTTTTGTTAGTAAAAAATTTAAAAGAAAGAACCACCTTAAAAAAAAAATGAAACAAAATGTTAAAAAATAATTTTAGATTTTCTCATGTGACCAATTCCCTTTCTGAGTCGATTCCATCTAATCAATTTTTTAGCAATTAAGGATAACATGCCCACCGACTACGAAAGGTAATTGATAACAAAGAACAATTTTAAATTATTTTTTACTGTTTAGTCCATTTTTTTTGAATGTGATACATTTTTATTTTTTACTTTTAACTGCAGTATATATCCACGAAATTTCATTTGGATGCAATTAATACACTAATAATTTTGCCCCCTGTCTCCCGCTAAGGACATTAGATCTTGACCAAATTGAAACGAGATCAATTAGCTTTCAAATAAAAAAGAAAGAATGTACAAAATCGGTCCCAGTCAAACAAACAATCAAATTGAGACCCTCCTCATTTTTTGAAGCCGGTTAAAAATATAAAAGCATTCATAATATATTTAAAAAAATTAAAATAATTTAAAAACTTATCAGAATTTTTAGTTTTAAGTGTGCCATAAAAGTCATCCCACATCACAAAAACAACTGACATTCAAAAATTAACTTTTCAATAATACGGTTTTTTTTTTCTTCTACATACACAATAGTCAGTAGCTTTCATCCCCTACTGTTTATTAAATACCCTTACATTGTACATATCAAATAGGGTACTGCACTTACAAAATATATGTATTGTATGATAAATAAGGGTTTTTAATTAATAATAATAACTATATAGGTAATACCATCACTTTAGTGTAAATTAAACCATATGGTTATTAAATACCACGTTTCTATAAATTTGGTCACACTTATGGTGTATTTATTAAATTTATGGTAATTAATTACTAATAACAAATAGATACCTATTGAAAAAGTTTTGAAATTTTAACTGATCATACTATTCATTCTATGATAATATTTGCAGTCAAATTGGTATTGGGTCATTGGGTAGCAGCAGACAACTTATATGAAACGATAAAGACACAAAAAATGTTCAAAAAACGGCCAAAAATGTAAACAATAATTTAAATTAAAAAACTTCTATAAATAGTTTCCTTATGATCAGTTACCTTACTCAGTCGGCGGCGCCGAATCAATTTTTATTTAAAAATATGAGAACTTCGAAAAATAATTGTCACAAGGAAATTATTTATATTTATTTCACAAGGAAGTTTTTTTCTTACTCTTTAGTTCATGTTTTTGAAGTTGATTTTTTTATTTGAAATTTTAATTTTTTTATATTTTAGTGTTGTTACAACCACAAACATTTTTTATTTTTATCTCCTATCACTCCTAAGAGCTGGAATTCTTCAAATTATTATGGGACCACTTTGAATCTGAACTTAATCCAACGTAAAAAGAATTTTCAAAAAGCTTAGATTTATTATGAAATATATTTTTATAATTACTCAATAATTAGAATTCATTTTTCTTAGGATTCAATTGCATTTTGATAATTCAAGCATTAAATTAATTTTTGCAAACAATATATGAAGGAATTTACGTTTGTTACATTTATAATTTTAAAAATAATGAACGGGATTATAGGTTATAATATACCAAAATTTTAACGTGCAAATAGAATAAATTCCACTTTTAAAATCTAAAATATTTGACTCCTTAACATTTAAAACATATTTAAGGTAGTTCACTACAATTATTTCGAATGATATTTATTTTTTTGGGAATAAAAAGACATGAAAATTGACTGTTTAAGAAACATTTTCTTTGGAATCTGTTTAATGTTTTAGTAAATTTTTTCAAATCATGTATTGAAAGCACCACCAGCCATAGTTAAATGAATCCGACGAAATAAGTATCGTATGGGAACTATTATAAATGAATTTAATAAAAATTTATTTACTAAAAGTTATTATCCTCGTAGTTATTTTCAAAACTTTAAGAATATTTTTGTTCTTTAACATTTTATTCTCGGAAAATATTCGAAATCCGATTAAGGACATAATTTAAATATGTAGAATTGCTTACATACATGCATTAATTCAAACATTTGTTAATGAAAACTTACCGAGTTTTCTTTTTCTTAATACCATTATTATCATTTTTCTTTGATTTATTATCAGTTTTTTTCACTGTATTATTTGCATTTGTACTGCACATCACAGAATTATTCGGAGATGATTGATTCGATGACAATGACGAATGCTGTTGTTGTTCCATGCATACAGCCATCGATGCATCACTTCCAGAATCAGTTTTACGTTTTGAATTATTATTCGTTTCCATTCCACTATTTTGTTGTTGGAATAACGGACCTAGATCATGATGGACTAAGTTGTTATTCGTTGATGGGTTTCCTTCTAATTTGACAGTTTGAAACATATCCGAATTATGATGCTGTAATCCAAGCATTACTTGTATAGAATGTACATTCTGTTGTCGATGTGATAAATCTGATTTATCAGAGAAATCTTGGAAAATTGTATCATCAAATGGACCACCTGTTGATTCCATAACTTACAAACAGCTTAACGTATTTTATGTATTTGATTATTTTTAATAATTAAAATCTAACATATGGGCCGCCAATTTTAGATAAACAAATTTGATTTCATATTTTAGAAAAAAGGAAAAAAAAATGCATAAACAAAAAATTATCAATATACACAATTTTTGTTTTAATTAAATTTGATTTAATTTGATGATTAATTTAATTTGGATTAATTAAAAATAATTTAGTATAAAAAAATTATTTTAAATTAACAAATATTATGGTGTTTGTTAATATTAATTCAAATCAATTTATTTTTAAACGACGAGAAATATTAAATGCGAAAAATTAATTCCTCCAATTTTATCCAATAAAATCCAATCAACTTTTTAACTAACTTTAACTAACTAAACTGTGAAACTTTATTTAAACTGTTAACTAACAGCTAACTAACTTAATTCACTATCAAATTTTAACAAATGATCTCGTACAATCAATATACGTTAATTTATGTCCTTATTATTTCTAGTTTATTTTTTTCGAATATATTTTATGAAAGACGAAAATAAACGATCATATACGAATGCATTATATTCGACAAATTTTATACAATGCTATATTTGTTTGTTGTATAAGATCCGACCCCTCATATTATTTGTAACATATAATAAGCCCGACCCTGACTTAAAAGTTCATGTAATTGGTAGGTCACTTTGTATGTTTATTTACTGTAGATGTTTGTCACTACTTCTGATATAATATAATCTGTAGTAGAAAATGTATTCTAATACAGAATACTTATTAATTTTGAGAAAGCGTAATAACATGTTATGTTTCATCCATTTTAACAAACTTAAGGGCACTAGTATAGTCGAAAACAGAATAGATTCTTTTTCTTGGCTACCCAATCGGTAATGTAGCTAGAAAAATTCATTCTACTCCATTAACCTAAATGACTGTTACGTTATAATTAGAAAAAAATTTTTCATGATGAAACCGAGTGTTTTAATATACCACAAATACCAATCATGATAAATTTTTCTGGATGAAAAAAAAATCCATGATATAAAATAGATATAAAATTTGAAAAAAATTAGGCGTTCCTGGAGGAATGAAAAAAAGTGTGTACACAGTAAAATATTGAAATCAAATAGGTATTATAGTATAGGTTTTTCAGATTTAGAAGTTTTTCTATTTTCTAAAATATTTACCTTTTATATTTGAATCAGTAGTTTTTATTTTTAACCAACTAAAATAGAAATATATTCACAAATCGAACCAGTATTTATTTATATATATATTTTTTTTAATTTATGACTATGCATAACTATTTACAGGATATTGTAATTTTAAATTTTCTATTTTTAACTTCCAGCTAAGAAAATCGAATCGAAGATTTTTAAAAATTGGGAAATTGGTTTTACCCCGTTTTGCAAAAATCGAGTTTTCATCAGATCTCGAAGTCGATGGCCGCCAAGAATGTGAAAATCGGTTGATTGGTTCGAGAGATATATATCGTTAACGAAATATTCGGGAACAGCTCTAGCTTTTGAGCTCGGAGAGCTTAAAAATTAAAAACATTGTAATACGTTAAATTTTAAATGTTTAGATATGGAATTAGCGGGAAGTTGCAGGGATGGCCTTTAGTGTCAATCGTTTACCAAATTTTTATTGGAAAGGTTTTATTTCCAAGTTGGTGTCTTTTAAAAATAAAAATAAAAAGAATAATACCGATCCTTAGTGGGAAACATTCGCATTAATTATTCCAACCAATTGGTTATTTTACATGCTATGGAATTATAATTAGACATATTCCGTATAATTAGACATTCTTCTTAGTTCATTTTAGCATCACAATTATGTGAGTGTGACCAACTGTGATTCAAAGTATTAATGTTAATTTTAGTGTCCAAGTGTTGTAACAGATCAGTAATGAGAAAACTTAGCTAATAAGCATTGCTATAAAAGCGTGTAACCAAAATTGATGCAATACTTTCTTTCGACATTCAAATTTTGATATTAAATCTATGCATCGTTAAGTCAAATCTTGTTAATACATTCATATCACACACATCCACGCTACGTACAAAGAACGTTAATCTTAATTGAATACATTGAATAGACATATAAATTATATTTGAAGTGATATTACTCCAAATAAAACATTTTATTCAGAAGCTAGACCAATCATTGCATCAAGTACTTACATAAACCATTTGACAATTATTGTAAAATGAACCAATTGAAACTTAGCATTGCAAGTAAAGGGGATTGTGTTTAACCAATCATAATTGATAAATACTGAGCACAACAGTGAGAAAAAATAATGATGTCAAATTTTTTTTCCCGAACTCTTAAATAGGGGTCACGTGTTTCACTATTAAGTTTTATTAATTTTTTGAATTATATATTTTTCTCAAAATATGTGGGCTGTCAAAATTGATTATGAGAATATTTCTTATGTTCAGAGTCTGTATCTACTATCAAGCATCATTTAAAAATATATAATGCTGGTGTAATTCTGATTATTAATCTCTTTCCTATTTGAGAACTTGCTAAAATAACATCGCAAAAGTATAACTGCACCGATATATTATACTAAATTTTCTATTTTTATACTTGACATATGTACAATATGTCAGCAGAGTATATTAATTTTAGTATAAACTATAAAAAATATTGACCGCACAAACAAAACTTTGGTTAAGGTGTTCATAGAATCATCGATTATTAATCAATAACACCAAATCGAAAAAAGATTGAGAAAAAAATGTTTGTTCTTTCAAAACGAATAACTTTTGTGTGAAACATTTTTTCTAAAACTATTTAGATTCGCCTCAATTACATCTCAATTAAGCAATTTACACAATTTAGCTAATAAGCATATATATATATATAATTGCAATACATATTATTATTTTAAATGTGTTTTTAATTTATATGGAGCGCATACTTAGAGTATTTTATGAATGATAATTATTAAAAATAGTTCAAACATAAGCTGAACCATATATTTATATTGAATTATTAGAATACATTGACTCATTAGCTAATAATTAACTAATAATATTGTTATCAGTTATTAGCTAATAATTTTAGGTAAATACTTCACCCAGACACGTTTTTTCTTCTATTTTTATTCTTCAATTAGAGATCGTATTTCAGATATGTCAACATCCACGACGTTTTATCGACGTTTTTATTGAAAATTACTTTTAATTGATGTTTATAGTGCGAGACATTGCTAAAAAGTCAAGAATGGAATTTTTGATAAAATATAATTTTAAAATAACTGGTTAATCATTTTAAATTTAAGAAACAAAACAAAACAAAATCACTTTGTAAATTTCGTAATATGTCCAGGTGCTACCTATTATTAATTAATACTCTACAAAACATATTTTTAAGAAAACTTATAGCCCAGCTTTTGATTAAAAAAAAGAAAATTTGTGGCAATTGGCAATAATTCAAGCAAAAGATTTTTCCATAAATATCCTGAATATTGTTAAATCATGTTAAAACTTAATATCGGACTCAGTAGCTCTCAAGTTACCGAAATAGTTTGAAATTAAATGTAAAAATTTCAAAACATGTTCTGTATATTTTAAAATATATATTTTCAAATTAAATGTAAATAAATAGCTTGAAAAGAATATTGCAACTAAAACGATTGTTTGAATTCGATGATCTTTGTTTTTTTCTGACTTTGTGTTTTCACATTAATTTTATTGAACTGTCACTTCGGGCTAGTTTAAATAAAATATTAGGCATTAGGCATTAGGTATTTGGAGTTTTATTCGAAAATGTAACATTAACTACATGGAATTAAAAAAAAACGAATTATTGTTTCCAACAGCGAATAAGGATTTATTGGATTCTAATACGTTTTGAGATACGGCAATATGTGTGTGTTGCTGAATTTTCAATTAAATTGAAATTTTAATTTAAAATAGACATAATACGTTTATGTTATATTTGAATATGCATGCATATATATGAAGTAAACGAAAGGGAAGCTTTGAGAAGGAAAATATTTGGATTTTTTAGGATAATATTAATAAAACTGAATACTCAACACAAAAAACTTGAAAGCCAACTTATCTACAATTTGCTACAACTTCTTTTGTACTCATAATATTTATAAAATATTTGGATGTTTAGAGCCAAACATAAATATGGAATTCCTCGATTCAAAAATATTATATTATTTAAAAATTATAATATTATTAAATATTATATTATTTACTTCCGCTTATATGATAAAAATACACCTATTAATTTCTATAAAAACAATAAAGGTTTGTATTATTAAGCCGGAGATGAGTTTAATTTTGTGGCTTTCTTTGTAAAGTGTGGTATTATTTCTATCAGTTTTAGGAACATATTAAATGAATTTCACAAACCCATTGGATAGAAATTAAATGAAAAAATAATTGGCATTAATTAAGTTGCCATTTCAAATTTATAATTGAGTATTGAAAATATTCAATTAAAAAAACGAAATTTTGAAAGATGTACGTTAAAATTACCGAATTTTATAAAACTCATGTACTTATCTTTGTTACTTCCTAGTTATTATGCATATTTCAAAGATTTATTAACAAAACGTGTTTAATTCGATTAAATATCAAATTTGATGAGTATATCCATGAAATCAAGCTTATTGGTTAGTTTTGTTTCATCCAAATCAGAAACTAGTGATGATTTTCGATATGTTCCGTTTTGTATGTCAATTTCAATTTCAATAGATTTAAATTTAAAGGAAGCCTTTCAAAAAAATTGCCTTTTTTTAGAGTTTTAGCTGAAAAAGAAAACGTAAATTTTAATATTGTAAGCAATGAATGTTATTTTTAAAATAATGAAAATTAAATCGACAGTAATAAAATGCATTTTAATTTGTTAATTAAATAATAAAAAATTAAAGAATTTAATTAGACACAACATCATAATTCGACCATGCATCATGCAATGCCAAATTCGAATATTGAATGTTATATGTTACATATATTACAGTATTATTGTTTGAATGGCCGCAATTCATTCAATAAATAAATACTTTATTTAAACTGAATTTATTAATTTACTTAATTTTTGTCTATTAGTTGAATTAATGCCTATTAGTATACTTAAATAATATTAAATATATTTATTTATTTATTTGATCATCAAATGCAAGCATTACATAAACATTATTATTTTATCCTTTTTAAAGAGTTCGTTTCGATATTTCACTCATGCTGTCAATAATTTTTTTATATCAAACACATCTTTTTAACTTTAAGTATTTATGTGCTTAAGTTCGTGCGTTTGTGCGTGTTTATTCAAACTTTCATTAAGTTTTAATTATTTAATATTACTTGAATTTGAATAAAAATGTAATTCATTCGTATTTACAAATATTTATTGTTTCGTTATTGTGAATTTAATGCTTATTTATAATATAAAAATAATAATAAAATAATTTTTTAAAAATTTGATATAATAATTTCTAAAACAGTTTATTTTGTGATTCAACTTTATTTTTCTGTCAAATCATTTTCGTATTGTGTGAGTTCAAGATTTTATTAAATTATGACATAAAATTTAATACAAACAATAATATTTAATATCCAAAAGTTTTAAACATGGTTTAATTTAAAACAAAAAAGTGACTTTAAAAATTAACAAAGCAGAATTACTAAATAAAATGTTTTGGAAAGTATTAACAGTGTTTTTGTTGCAAACTGGGTGTTTAATTGTTTGGAAACTATAGTTTTTTGGCATTTCAAGCATAGTGAATTATTCCTTCATTGCGTAATTACGTGATTTTTGTAAATAAAATTGTGATATTGAAAATTTTTTATTTTTGACATCAGGTTGATGGGCTAAGAAATATATAAAGTATTAACATTTATACTTTAAATAATACCGAAATACTTTAATATGGCCATATCAATGTAGCAAAATGAGTTTAGATCTGAAGTTGAGTAAGGAATTGTAAGGCATATAACATAAAATTAATAATACATACTATTTAATAAATAAAATAGCAACTCGTTGTCTAATTTGTTTACCTGTAAAGTCCATTTTTGCAAAGGATGAAGAAATTATTGAATATCATTTTTGTGCATTATGCAATCAATATCCAACATACAACATAATTTTGTTCGAAAATTTTAAAAGTAAAACTAGGATATTTGTTGGTCATTTACATTATAGTGCATTTTTAGATTTATCCTCCACATAATGATGCGTTAGCCCTTCAAGTTCTAATCTTCAGATTGATAATTTTAAAATATGGTTAAAAAAATTAAATGAACAGATAAAATAAAATAATCATTAATAAAGGAATTATTTTGTAGAATGAATAGATCCTCAAATATTTGTTGCTAAATATTATTGCAAAACTATTATTGTAGCTGTTTTTCGGTGTGAATATTTGGTGGGGAATCCTTGAAAGTCAATATTGTTTATTTCCCCATTGGTAGATATTAATAATTTTATAGTCCGTAGAAAAGCTTATTTTATTCAAAAAATAGACTCTACAGATTTACGAAAATTTAAAAATACGCCACCAGGGTAAACAGCGGTTTGGAAATCGGTTTGATATCTTACACGTTTTGGTATTAATTCACTTCTTAATTCAAAGAATATTTATAAAATATTTTGTAAAAGATCTTTTATCAAACCGTTGATCGTAAAACCAGCCATAAAAAGTTTTTTAAATTTTGAATAATAAACAAACCAAACAACGACCAATATGTTTATGTATATCTATGTTTTCATTATGAAATGGTATGGAAATTGTTGGAAAAGGTGGGTTATTTTTATTTCGGTTCATAACAGGTTTCATTATGACAAATGTGTAAAGCCTTACAGGTATTATAAAAAATAGTTATGAAAAACTGTATTGTATTAAAAAATACCAAAATACTAATTTTAACTGACTTCAACAAATGAAGTTATCAAGTTGCCTGAAAATATTACTTCCAAGTTTGAAAGTATTGTATTCATTCTTTAATAAAAAAATTCCTAAGCTCAGATTTTAAAATTATTTTACATATATCCACGCTTTGTTAATTTTTGTTTCGTGTCCGTCGGCCGGTCGGTCAGTATGTAAAACTCGTTCAGACGAACGCGCCTAAGTCCACAACTAATAAACGAATATTTATTAATTTGTGGTAAATAATAATAGAGATGTTCAGAATACATCGGAAGAATGGGCAGTAGGAGAGCTGTAGCTTGATTTAATGGGTGGTGGACCCAATTTAGAAACATCTGATCTATCCATTACCGTTCCGGAGGTAAAGCGCTTAAAACTTACCTCTTTTATTCAATTAAATTTAGATATCTCGTGAACTATTAATCCAGTTTTGATGAAATAAGTATATGTTTGATATATGTTTCCATTAGTAGAATACAATGTGTCAAAATTGATTATTTTAGAACATCATTTTTAAACAAAAATCGAAAATCGGAACGAATTAACGTTAATAACGTAAATTCAGCGTACTGTCACATACTGTCACGGCATACAAATATACAAATATTAGTAGTATAAAAATATGTTTTACTATCAGATATCCAAACTTAATCGGTCAAGGCATTAGAAGCATATAGCTAATTAAGTAAATAAATTCGATAATGAGTATTTTCACATAAATGCCGATAAATGGTGACCCGTTAATCTAAAGTTAATCATTTTGAATGGTAGGGGAAGGGGTGTACTGGAACAAAAAATCTCAAAAAATCTAGAAAATCCATATTTTCATCTCGTATCTAAATCGCAACTCATTCGTTGAACACGTACACGACATAAAGCTAATTAAGTGAATATATTCCTCTCCACACCAACTTATAAAATTATACCAACATAAAAATTCAATTTATAAATCAATGCATATTTTTATATTCATTTTATTATTTTCATAAACGATCGTATCAACAAGTGTTTGTCAAATAAAATAATGATAATGGTTAATTATGAGCTAAAATTATAGCAGTAGTTTTGAATTTGTCGTAAAAAATATATAAATGACTATAGATCACGGGAAAAAATATTACACTATAAAATAATTTGTTCGTTTTACGGTGTTATAAAAAATACTAATTTATTTAACCGAATAAAAAAAGATTCAATATTTCAAAAGCGAGTATTTGTGCTTGTGTATCAAACTTATTTTAGTCTGTGTATGTAAATTTTTTGGAGCGCAATTTTTTAATGATTAAGAAAACAAATTAAAATTATTATTTAATTTTAACAAATAAAGGAGTAAAAATTAAATTTAATTATAACAAATGAAGATAGCATCAAACATTGTTAATTGTATACATACTCAACATATGGTTGAGTATCAACCATTTTTAATCATTAGCATTCGTAAAATACTATACATATGAAGTCCAATAAGCTATAAATAGTGAATACCAACATACTAATAACATGAATTATAATTATAAATGTGTTAATTATATTTGAGCTGAAATTATGACGAATCTAAACAATGTGCGGAAAAATTTTTCCAACAGAAGTTGATTGTTTTTGAAAATACAAACAATTTTTGCTATGCATTTTCTTTCTATTTCTTATGGTTGAATACTTGGGTAATGGATCCATTGGATCCAATGAACGTATTTTGCTCAATCGCTCATTCGTCAACTTAAAAACTCATTTTTTTATTCGAGATTATACCACCAAAATTTTCGCTCGCCATATCTTTTTATTTTTGAGTTATCTTGATGACGGGCAGACTAAAAAGTGCTAATTTGGTGACTTTATCTACCAAATTTTTTGGAAATGTTGGTCACAACATTTTATAAATTGAATTTTTATGTTGGTATAATTTTTAAGTTGAGAGGAATATAGATATGAGATGAAAGTATGGATTTTCTACATTTTTTGAGATTTTCTGTTCAAGAGGATATTTTGAAGGATTACAAAGTTTAGAATAAAATTAATATACTCTGACATATTTTATAAACGTCTGAGTATAAAAAGGAAAAACAATAATTTGATTATAATAATTCATCAATAGAATCACTCATCTAACAAACTTACTCTCTTTTTTGATCTTTTAAACTACTACGACTACGCTATTGTGACCAATAACAGATTACTTTACGATTGATGCCCGCAGTGATTTCCGAAACCAACTGGTTAAAAAATGATTTATTTTGTCATTTTAATTTCGAGGTATTGCATTGTCGAAGATATGATTAAATAATATTTGTATTCAATTAAAATTAGAAAATGTTTTTTCATTCCAATCAGTCTTTTAATATCCATATTATTCTATTTGTTTGAGTCTTGCTATATTAAACAGCAGCATTGTTAAATGAAAATTAACTTAATAATAGTAAAATTATAATTTTCGCAGTAAGAATTATATTTATTGTTTATTTACAATGTTGTTACATCCATGTAATATGTAACACTGTATGAGACTTTATTTTAATTATAACTCAGTAGCAGGCCGGTAGTTATCATCAAATTCATTGATGATTGAAATTATGTGCCTTTATGCAGGAGTGACAAAAGTAATGCGTTAAATATCTGTTCAGAAAAGCTTTATAAAGCCAAAAAAAGATTCTATCGCAGATTTCATTATTTTTTATATATTTTTTTATTATTATGTATTTATTCCTATTTACAGTTATATTTCGGGAGCAAAATTTGAATTTGCTTTAATGATTTTTTTGAAGTTCTAATAACGTTTAGAACTTTCCAAAAAGATAATATCCGCAATTGGACATTTTTTTGTTGTATTCTTCATTAAATTTTTATCAGCACTTTCCAAATAATCGAGTTTTGGAACAAATATAATTTTTTTTCATGTTTTGAATTGAATTTTCTTATACAATCTGTTGAAAATACATTCTAGGAAAAATAAAATTCTGGAATCTACATGCGAATTTACTTTTAAAAAAATTATTTCCTCGGATTTTGATTATTGTTACGCAATTCTATTAGTATCCGGCAGTTGATAGTTATATGTAATATTAATTTTGACAGATTTACAACAGTTGTGATTTTTGATTTATTCGTAAACATAAAATTTTAAATTGGAAAAAAGTTTATCATTTTGAATAATTAGTAGAAAAAGAAGTAATTTTTAAGAAAAATACATTTTATGCATATTGAATGGTTGATTTAATGTTGTATAAAATCCATAATTTAAGCTATAAGGTATAAAATAGACTGGAATAATTTTTATGATTTTAAATAATTTATCACTCTTTAAATGTAACTACTCTTTCTTGAGCAATATCTAGTCAACCCAATGGTTAAATTAATTTTAGTATTATGTGCTATAAATTCATAGCACTTTAAATTATATAATAACGTCTCTTATATAATAACTTGTTTTTGGAAAAACTAAAAATATTGCTGTAAAAATTTGCATATCAAATTACCTGCGCTTAGAAGAGCAGATGAAGTTTCCAAACTCGAACATTGTCTATTCTTAAAAATTGTGACATGTCAGGCTTGAGGTATGAATAATTGAATAATGAAATAATGCATTATTCAATTGTATTCATTATATTTATTTTACAAATACATAAAATTTAAAAAATTCAATCAATTTATTTGTCTCTATCTTCACAGTTCAACAGGCATTTAATAACAGATGATAAATGTCTAACTATAAATTTTTTTATCCAAATAAATGTAGTAAAAAATTTAATTTTCATTTAGTTTATTAACTGTCAGTGAATTAATTTGTTGATTTCCCAAATTACTCTTTTTGAAAGTAATTTTCTTATAATTTTCCAGATCTTCTATAACCTTTCCATAAATGTTAAATTTTTCGCCTATTTGAAATTTCCAAAGTAGTTTAAAATTTTCAAACTCATTCATATTTTCTAAGTTCAAAGAGTTCTTACCATCACATATTATATTAAAAGCTATTCTTATTATAGGTTAATATACAAACGTTGTGACTTAAAGCAAATATCTATATTATAAAAATATTACTAATTTTGCCTTCGCCGATATTATTAGTTCAAAATTTTCGTTAATGGCGCAGTTTCATTTTCGATAATGATTTTATTAAAATAAAGCTTGTTTGAGATGTAATTGAACTATTAGACTATTTTTGAGATACCTGGTACACAAAAATCAATGTTATTTTTTATATCACTAAATCGAATACGACTCAAGTTTGAGGGAAATATTAAATTTAAAATATAAAATATATTCTTCATACTTATAATCTACAAAAACAGTTGGATAATAGCTTTAAAATAGTTGGAGCACATTATAAGAGCTATAAACGAATTGGAATATGTCTTTCATGTCTTATCCAACCACGTTCTGGCTGGCACCCCTTTGCGTCATTAGCTTTGAACCATTCGAAAGGCGTACTTGGGATTTGAGTTGGTTCAAAGGGGTAAGAGTTAAAAAAAGGTTAAATTAAAAAATTGTAGAGCAAATTTTACTTAAAAAAGGTTCTTATTTCAACTGTCTTATTCCGCTATTATTAGTAATAACGGAGTCAGAGTGTCTAGAATTTTTCACATAGGGCTTAATTCACAGTTCACGAATTGGTTATATATTGAAAGTTTGCTTAAATATTGTATTGTAACATTGTAATTCTCTCCATCCTCTCGTATTTATTAATTCTCTTTATCATGAAGGAAATTTTACATATAAATAAAATTTCATTTAATTGTACGAAAACGCCCTTGTATTCATAAACAAGCATATTTAGACCACGGGCGATACGACGTATTAAAAAAAATTTTATACGACGTATAATTTGATGCGATTTAATGTTGGTATCGGGGATTTTTATTATAGTTTAACAAAACATATTTTTCGACATCAAATTCATCATATTTTTAGTCATCAAAATAACTATATAGAAACTAAAACTTCACAATACGTATGAGAGAGTCAGTAGCACTTGTAAAAACCTAAACAATTTAACATCAATTGAAATTAATTAACTTTAATTGAACTTAATGTGAACTAAATTGGTCGGAATTGAATATGATGTGATGTGACCAAAGCACATGTTATTATATACATGTATGTTGGTTTGTTGTTTGTCTATCTGTCTGCTATACTCTATTTAGATGCTGCCTACCAAAATAAAACCTACACATTTAGGCCGACCGCATACTGTAAGATATTCGTATTAGAAATTCTAATCAGAAAATCTGATCTAGTCGGAATTACAACATACATACATGATGTATGACTTATTTGAAATTATTAACAATCATCTTAGTTAAAAAAAGGGTTCAACCTCGGAATCTAACGGAATAAGCAGAACTTTTCTACAACACTTTATTTTGGTATGACAAATTGATATTAAAAATCAGTCCCTTTGATATTAAAAACTAGTTAAAATTTTGTTCAATACTGTCTTAAACTTTTTTTATACGTTGAACCGTTTTTAAGATTAAGGACGCAGATGATAAAGCACTTATATGTACCTCAATGCAAGTTCAATCGTTAATACCAATCTATGATACGGTGTTTTGCTGGATCATTCATTGAATATTACTCAACTAACTATCTCGACGTTTTGAGGTTACAGGAAGCTTCCCTGACTATCCCTGCGAGGTTGCCACTATGTCTGAATGCATGTGAGTGTGTGTGTTTCGTAAAATTTCATGAAAAAGGTGATTTTTTTTACACAAATTCAACATTTATTTTTGGGCCGTTTTTGATGTTAAATTTTAACTGCTTAGGTATGAAATTATCGGGAAGTTGCAGGTTCAACCGTTATCCAAATATTTTTATTTACCTTACTGAAAACGAAGTTATACTTTGATTCAGCAGGAAATGAGTCATGCACGTAAAGACGTTTTCCTTAAATAAAAGAATACTTATTTTACCGATAACTACTTACCTATACTTCGTAGATTTTCTGGCCTTCACTGCTTCATCTGCTGCCTCCCTATAAGCACAATGTTTTAAACTTAAATACATCAATTCGTTTCTTACGAAGTACACTTGTGGTGTTGAAAGTCCAGCCACTTCAAGAGGGCGTTTCGCTGCAGCAATTGAATTTTTACTAGCGTAAGTTTTTTGACAACCACAACGAACGCTCACTGAAGTTTAAGAATTAAAATAGTTTATGTGTCAACCATCGTTTGTCACAATACTTGCCTCTTTGAAAGTCTTTATACCGCGCAAAACAGACACAACATTACTTACAGAAAGATAACTAAAATATTAAACTCAAATCAGCCTTGGTAAGTGTATAAATTGTACACCCGTCGTTGCTAAGATACACTTTAAAACTGCATTTCATTATTTATATGCAAAAGGTTAGTAATATTAAATGTCTACTTGACTTTGGAATATTTATAAATTTAAGGTATTAAATCGTTACTTAAGTTATATTTAATAAATAACCAAGTAAAAAACTCATATAATATATTGATATTAACGATTGAACATGTGTTGAGCTGCTTGTGGCAATCCATCTACCCCCTATCGAAAACGGTCCATCGCTAAAAAAATTTTCAGCCAAAATGTGTAGAAAATTTTATTCTTAATAAATTTGATATTTAACCGTAATACGATCGGGCGAAGAAAAAACGAGATATTCTTAAAAAACTGATTTTTAGAGTTTTTGACTTTCAATATCTAAGGTTCCTTACACGAGACTAATTGTGACGTTTATATTAGCAAAATAAAGGTTTGAACAAGAATTCAGATTATTCTGTTAGATTCCGAAGTGAAAACCTTAGAAAACTTGTCTATAAACGAAATTATGATCATATCTTACCAGACAATACCTCATGCAATCGCAAACCCTCAGATGTTTCCTATTCGTGGCGTTGTTCAAAAATTGATGATGATGTGTTAAGCTTACTCGCTTTTGTCTCTAGAGAAAGAATCGAACAAAATTGCTATATTTTAACTTTCACAAATTAAAGTTTCGAAACCTGGCATTTTATGGTTAACTTATAAATAAATAAAAATTATTTTTAATTTACTTAAATTACTAAAATTTCTATGGTAAGTTAGAAAAAATGTACAAAGTTTCAATTATATTCAATAAGCTTGTTTTTATGTATTTATATCATTCGGTGTTGTATTCTGATAACGTCTGAGAAATTTCATCAAAAATTGTTCTAATTATTTTTAACAGTGTGCCGCTGGCCTTAAACAATTTCTAAGCATTTTTCTGGGTATAATCACTTTGATTAAAAGAATAACAGAAAATTATTGTAATCGACTTCGAAGAACACACTCTTGTGACCACTCTTAAAATTTAAGACTGCCGCAATTGGGTAAATGCGGAATCAAAGGTTTTTGAGAAAACTGAAAACGTATTACTCTTGAACAACTGTAAAATATAGAGATGTTATACATAAAATGAAAACGTATACCACATGATATTAGAAATTAAAATAGATATGAATGTAGAAATGAATCCACAAGTTTAAGCCCAACAAACTTATGAAAACAGTTTTCTTCAATTTTCAATTAAAATTAAAAGCCTTATTACAGATGGGATTATTACAGGGAGGTACATTAGAGCGGCTACCATATAAAAAAAGAATGAACCTATCCACTTTTGTTGAATTAGTTTTTATTTTTCACTTACTGGTATCCACTGCCGTAGAAGTACAAAAACATATCCGATTTATGTCTTGTGTTGTTTTTTCTTCAAACGCTTAAACAGGGTACAAAGAATGAAGAGAAGATATTTGGTCTGTAGACAAAAATGTGTCTACCTTTGGCCTGGATTAAACCTTAGGCCTCAATCGTCGCTGCTTACCACAGATTATGGCTATCGAATTTAGACATTATGCATATACAATTAAAATTAGCTATATTAGCCTATAAAATTTCTACCGGAAATGGTAACACTGAATTTATTTTTTAAATATACATTAAACAACACTTTTGGGTGTGAAATTTAATGTTGAAATATTTTGACGAAGCTGCAAGCTGTTAAAACTCACTAAAATATGAGGATGATTTCAAAGAACGGAAATCTTTCACTTCAATTGAATTCGTAATTTTTGGGCACGATAATATTGTAGACGAATTCATAATTCATACAAATATGTAGAGAATCTTTATGAATTTATTGTTTTAGAATAAATTAAGAAAATACTTTAATAATTACAAAACATTTTTTTGTCCAAGTCTTCAATTAGGTTTATTGCGTTTAGAAGCATACAAAAATTTTCTTTTGTGTACCTAGTATTTTTGTAATGACTCAAATATGACTCTGATATTCTTCCTAGTATTATTTATTTATTGTGCCTCAAATAAGTTGTAAAATTGAATAAATTCTCATTCATTTCAATTAAAAACGTTGATTAATGAATCATTACCGAGATATTATGTGAGTCTTGCATGTGAAAATTGAATGAACCTTAAAAAATTAGATTCTTTAATTGTTTTAGTACTTCTTACGGGCATTAGATTAAAATTATACTTGTACAGGATGATCCAAAAAAATTAAAGGAATGTTTTAATATTAACATTGTGTGTGCATTGTGCATAATGTTTACTTGTGAATAGACAATTAAAAACTAAAAAAAAAAAAAAAAAAAATTATAATAATTAAAAAGAATGTACCCAAAAGAAAATATTTCTAAAATATTTTTCGGAAAAAATATAACCGCAATATAAAAATTTTGTGTATCATATTTCATTACATTTGAGATTGATTATTTTTTCAATAATTTCTTCGTCGACTAATACTGACCCTAAATAATGCTAATTTTATTCAGTATCCATTTGATTTATTTTTTCTACGCCAAAACGATGGAATATTATTTTTAAAAGGGTGTATGAAGAATGAAATTTTCGTCCTTTACCTGGAAAAAGTATTTCAAGCCATCGTGTGAATTACCTTTAACATGAATTGTTTGTTTTTATTCCATACTAATCTGCTTATACATATTCTTATTTTGTATGTATCTAACAAAAATTCAAATAATTGCTATCCACGATAGTATCTTCTTCATACCATAACAGAATTCGAAAATACAATTTGAAATAGAAATTTATAAGACAGAGGCTACGACAAGATATACATATATTTGTATTTTATTTATAATCTATATATTAAAAAAATTGATGAAAACTGTTCCTAGTCCGCCACGTCCGACCTTTCTATTCAGCCGATTTGCATTTTTTTTAATGAAATATTTTTGGTATCTAGATGAAGCATCAAGCAGTGGATTACATCTAGCTTTTGTCGATAATATAAACGCGATGTTTTGATAGTTTTGTATCCCAATATATCCAGTTCAAGAAGATTAACGTTTCGTTTTAGCCTAAGAACACTATTTATGAGATTTTCTCCACTCAAAGTTAGATATCTTCTGTTCTAATTAACATGGAAAGGTCTTAGAACACTCAAGATTCAAGACATATCATTTGAGCTATTAAACACTTGGAGATGGTTGAGAGCATAACACACACTAAACATCTCTTTTGAGTGATTTTAATTATTAATAATATCAGGTTTGTTTGGAAAATTCACAGTCATTTAAAATTTAAGATTTCAAATAACTTTTTTACCAAGTTATTGAAAGTTATTGAATTTTTACTAAGCTAAAATCTAGAAAACGTGAAATGTGAATTAAAAAGTAAAAATAATTATTTTCAGGATAATGTTAAGAGGAACGGTTACAAAAAATGCTAATCTCTATAATAAGTGCAATGTACTATACATTGCATTCTTTTATCAAATTTCGAGCACAAATAACCTAAAAAATAATTATCCAAATGTTATAAAGTTTGGTATGCACAATCTTGTCATGAAAACGGAGGTAATGTCGGAAAGTTTTTTTTTTTTATCAAAAAAAATTTTAATTATTAACTATTTTAATTTTTATTGTAACTTTGGAAATTTTATTACGCAACTCATTTTTTTCGTCAATTCTCATTAAGCTGTAAGACCATCCTGTATACAAAAATACATTATATAAAAACATACTGTAAAACATTATAGACGCAGCTTCGTTTGATTGTAAAATCATACAGTTTTAGATGATTCCACTCACTCATAGAATTACATTTAACAATTCAAAACTTTAATTAGGAAATTACGTCATATACGGAGTAAAAAACATCTGTGAGTACAATGAATATTCTGTATGAAGGTATTTTTATTATTTTAAATAATTTATACATCACATAATAGAGATGCGCTGTATGGATAGATTGTATTATAGTTTCGAACAAAAAAAAAATTATTAGTAATATTTTAATAGGACTGTAAGTCTCGATTGTGGCGATTATATTTCTGTATATAGATAGTTAAACACCATCCGCCATCGCATACGTCAGTTGTTAATTTAATAACAAATAAAATTAAGAAAAAACAAACACTGTCTTCAAAAAATGAACTTAAAAGTAAAAAATAATTTAAAATTTTTCTTGCTGACCAATTAGCTTTCTCTGCCGAAGCTAATCAAAAAAATTTTGTAGCTTAAGATGGACATCGAGTTCGTTAGGTAATTGGGCAAAAGAAAAAATTTAAAATTATTATTTAGTTTTTAGTTGGCGGCTTTTTTTAAAAGTTAATAACTAAAAATTGTGTTTGCTCTTCTCTCCCCAGAGGTAAATCAAATCTAGATCAAATTGACATGGGAACAAGCGGAAAGTACCAGCTTAAAATAAAAGAGAATCATCAAAATCGATTCACCCAATTGAAAGTTCTGAGTGAACAGGCATAAAAAAAATATAGTGGAAATGAGAACCTCCTCCTTTTTTGAAGTCGGATATATATATTATTTTTTACATATAGTTTTTGTTTATTTGATACTCAAAATCACCTATCCATAAGTCGACTATGCCAGACCGACAGAACTTTTTTCAACTTCCGGTTTCCATAGCAAGTGACTTTATAATATTGTTTTTATAAAGCTGTTTATAGATTCATAAACATTATAAATTAAAAATTGATGTTTGAAAAATAATGATCAGCAATAAAAATAAGTTTGAGAAAAGATTTAAAACAGTATTCAATGGATCCCGGTATGACCAATTATACGAAATTTTAACATTCAACTGTATATTTTAAATTTTGACAGGTCTTGAAATAGGAGTTTTGTCTCTCTAAAATCAACCACAATTTAATTAAGATCTCATTCTTTAACTGAATCGAATTCGAATTTAAAATGCAGAATCGATTGGAAATTATTTTTTCTACGTAGCTTACTTAGAATTATTCTCTAACTGTTTAAAGTAACGTAATATACGTAAGTTATTTCTTATTACAATCAAAACCTTTTGTCTACAATTTGGTAGTTCTAAACAGTTTTTTCGACATTTTGAGTAAAGGTTTCCAACAGAAATCTTTATTAATTTAAAAGGAACAACCTTGTGATATTCAAGAATTACTTCTTGTCCGAATATGGAGCTGTAAATATATGCAATTAATTCGTGAAGATTCTTATTTAAATATTTTTATTTGGGATATAGTTCAGGGTGAGGGTTAGACATTTGTTTTATGTCTTTAGAAGCAGATCAAGAGTTAAAAAGATCAATGAAATTATTTATGACATTAGCTTAAAATTTACTCTAAGGAGTATTAACTCCGACAATATATCCATTTTAATTTAAAAGGCCAAAAAGCTATGCCCTATATGGATTAATAGTGTCGATGGAGTAGCAGTACTACATGAGCATTTTGGGTTAAAACAATGTCTTTTAAGTGGTATACCATCGGTTCATATAACCGATTCATACCAATTTAGTGGAGGAAGAGCTCAACTATAACACAGAATTGATGTTGATGACCTGTATACAGATGGCATTCTCAATATTGATTTTGATTAGTGAGTTCATTTATTTCCCTTTTCTGGCAATCTAATAAATTAGACCGGTGAATAATTTTTCATTTTTGTATCTGAAAATTCAAAATTTAAGAAATAGCAACTCACACTGGTTATTTCTATGATGGAAAGACAAACGGTTTCTGGGTTTTTCAGCCTAGATTATAGTAAGTTTTCGAGTCAATAGAAATTTCCGTACAGTTAGAAGTAAAAAACATGTAAGATTTTTAAAAATAGTGTTTGATGGAACATGAATTTATATGGATATTGCAAATATTTATTGCAATATCTAACGGTGTTGGTTCATTTGGTACATTGAGTAGTATTGAAAAATCTCACAAATAACAAGTAAAAATATTAAATAATAGAAATAGTATATCATGTGTCAACTAATTGACTTCCATAAATGATACTGGTTGCATGATCTATAAGTAAGATATTAAAAATTATTTGAAAATGTTCTCACGCAACCCGCACTTAAACCACTGTTCTTTGGATCTCAGTTACCAGCAAGCTCAAAGTGTGCTACATTGTTTTTTTTTTGAAGTATGTGTAACAATTGTATAATAGGGTAGGTATAGTAGATAATTGGATTGAAAATATTATTGTATTGTACGATGTCTAATATGTTTTTGCATCCACAATACGGGTAGTCTAAAAACTAAGTGGTATATTGAATATTATAGTCATTCACATATTATTATTATCTAAATATCTCTACAGACACAACTAAAAAAATACACCCCTCAAATAGTACATAATATTTTTTAAAAGGGTGTTATTAAGTCATGGCAATTTGAAATTGAATATACTTCAGCTATTACTAAAATGAAACTCAGTTTTAAAAACTAAGAAAACCTGCTTGAACTAAGAAATATGTAAAATTCAATTTTAACAATTAAAGATAACAACTAATAGAGTTCATTGTTTCAATATCTGACATATAATGTACCTGACAAATGCTGAGTATCAGTCATTGAATATTTAATTATAACATTAAAAGAAATTGATTAGAAATATAAACACATGAACAAAAAATATATTAATTATAACGATAAAGTGTAGATTATAACCAAAGATGTGTTGGATATCTTAATTCACGTATATCCGAAAGGATAAAAAGATCCTTATCCGTTTCATCTTCAATGGATCTTTTGTATTAGAAAGTGTCATTACGATTATGAATTTATAAAAAAACCAATAAAAGTTTGTTTAATGCCATTAAAATAATTTTTAATTAAAAAAAATTACATATTTAGCAAAACTTTATATCTAAACCCTTATTTATTGAGATAAATTGTAATTCTTCTATCAGACTACCTCATCATAAGGTAAAAATCAGTAATTTCGCTATCAAAATTCCAATTTATTATTCAAATTTATTTTTATTCAAATTAAATAGTACTGTTAAGTGATATTACTAATGATAATACAATCACATTTCAATAAACAAGCAATAAGCCATTTAAGGAAATTCAACAAATTATACTGATTGATTGAGTTGAAAAGTAAAGAGCCGAATCCGTATCCGCAGCTTTGGACACTGATGTTTTTCCATACCCGTATCCGTATCAGTATCCGTAGATCTTCATTTTAAACGAATTATTTTGATAAAAGATTTTTTGTATTAGAGTTTACTTATTTTTCATAATTGAAAAGATGGGTCATGAATTTATGAGACCCATTGAACTGATTTTTTTCATTCACAAACTTGAACTCTCTTTTTAAATTTAAAATACGCCTCCAAAATTGCATATAGGCGCATATAGAATTGGACTGATTATGATTGAACACACATAAACAATTTCTTAATACCTAACAAGCGTTACACAAACCTTAAAATAAAATTAATTAATTTAAATACGTGGGCTGCAATCTTATAGTCACAATTATTACATAGTTTTTAGTGTATATGAAAAAAGCATATGTAAAAATTTTATAAATGGAATGTGTTAAAGTTAAGACTATAAATTCAAAATTTGGAGTCTTATTTTTGAATTGTCATTACACAAGATTTATGTTACATATAATATACAAAATAACATAATATACATTGAATAACATATAATATACATAGTATTTCTTTCAATTTCTCACCAAAAATAATACAAAACAATACTTTCAAAATGTTATGAAATTTGGTATGCACAATATTAACAAGAAAACCTAGTACTTGTCGAAGAGTTTTTGCCGAAAACTATTTATACGGTAAAAATCATAATTTAATTTTAAATCATTTCGTTCTCCTATCAATATTGTGCATAACAAATTTCATAACATCTGGATGATCTGAAGTATTTTTTTAGTTATTTGTGCTGGAAAATTGTGTGCTTCTAACAGCTATTCAATTTTTTTGTAATTGAAATAATTGGATTTAATAAGTGACATCTTAACATTTTTTTTGTAACTGATAATTCTTTTACGTTATAAACCTTATTAATATTTATCTTATTTTCGCACCAAATTTAAGTTCTTCCTGCCATCTAGTAAACGATTTTGTAGAAACTAGTATATGAACGTACCTAATAAAATCCATTAACGTACCTAATAATATCCTTTTGCATTATTTTGTTACCATACATTCTATTATCTATTATCATTCTACTTGTTTTGATAAAATTCATTTAGATAAAAAGAGATGTTGCAAACTGTCAGTTTAAAAATTTTGAAAATATAAATATTACTAAAAAAATTATATCTATGCAACTGGCTTTGCCTAAATGTTATGAAAAATGCCTATAAACACATATTAATTGAATTTAATTCAATAAAATCGCAGTATGGATGATTTCAATTTTTTGACATACTAATGCGTATGTTAACTATTTTTTTTTTAAAATAGGATAACTCTAAAAGATTACTTTCGACTTCAATTTGGTTTTTCAAATATTTCAGTAAATTAATAAAATAAATGAAATTTTTTTAAATAGAAAATTAAATTTTTTGATTTCAACTACCTTGCCAGATTGTTTTTTCTTGTTTTTATTAATTTTTAAATATTAATTTCGTTTGCGAAATAACTTTAACCAACATGTGTTGACTATAACTTTTTTTTTTAAATTTACTAATTGCAGCAATATATTTGATTTTTTTATTTTAACCTTTTGAAATAAATAAGCTCATATAATATCAATTACAAGCAGAGTCGGGTTAAACTTAGTGCTGCTCCTGGGAACTCTGGAAAACACCACCACACTACCGAAAATTTAATTAAAATGAATAAATTTTCAACATAATACAATTTTTCAGTAGGACTTTCAGGAATCGGCCGAAACCTTTAAGGATATTCTAGAACGCTCCAATCTCCAATTCGATCGACTTAGCCGTTCAAAAGTTATATGGGGCTTACTTGCTTGTTATAAATGAATTCTAGGACCTTAAACCGCCGATATTTGATGACAACCCCTTAAACCCCAAATTGAAGTTTTATTTTCATAGCGGAAAATTAAGAATTATGAATGGAAATAATTCTTAAATAATCATTTATCACTGAAACTTTTTCTCAATTTTGTTGATGAAAGTTCAATATTGAGAATTGAGATTTATTGATTATTATATTGGCAATTTTGACCATACTCTTAAGAATGGAAAATATTATTTTATTTCTTATAGTTTATTTTTAAAAAAAATTTTTTTTGGTGGGTAATTAGCAAAAAAATTTCAGTTGTGTGGTATGTTAAAGTGTAATATTGGTATTGGTATTGTATCAAATTATTATATTTCAAGCCAATTATTTTGACGAGATGTTTTCATCAATGTTTCATTCAAAACGCCAAATTCTATAAACAATATACATAAAAAAGTATTGAAAATTCGGTGTTTCCACAACTGATCATTTTAATCGAATAGCTACATAATACTTAAATATTTTAGAAAGGGCAAAGAAAATGAGTAATTTAAGTATTTATGTTGGCTGGTTTATGAAAATGAGTCGTGTGGTATAAGGAAGATGGTGAGTAGATTAGTAATAAGCGTACAGTAGGTTACGTGAATACTAAAGTCACTAATTCATAAAACCTAGTCGTATTATATTGCAAACAAAATCTTCGTCTACATATATTAAGTTCTTTTTATGACTCTGAAAGATAAATCAAATGCGTTTTACTGTTAAAAAAATTTGTTGATTAGCAATTTAAGAAGTAGGCTTTGGAAAAAATTTTTTTTTTGTAGTAATTGGATAGATCATGTTTTACATTTTTAACAAAATAATTTCTTTCTTTTTAATAAAAAAGTTATATATATATAAAATTCTTAGATTCCATACGGAGCACATCTCGATAGCTCCCGGACCAACGATAAACATTTTTAATTGACACTTTGAAAATGTCTGTGTTTTGAAAGTATAAAATTTGTGGATGGTATTCACATATGATATCATCAATAGTATCTATATAGTAGCATATTTTGATGATAACATGTGTTGATGCCCATTCATGTTGTTATACTTTCGAACCACAAATAATATTTATGTTAAGAAAATACCAACCAATGTAATAATTATATAAAAAATTATGAAGACACATAAAAATTATTTTACCATTATCATGCATGGCGTGATAATATTTTTAGGTTTTAAATTTTATCACGTTTATTAAATAAAGTCTTCAAAATTAATTATTTATTTTTTTAAAGTTTTTCGGAAACTATCAATAAAATTCATTATAAAGTTTTAAAATTCAATAAAAAATAGATAATTTTTTTTCTTCAAAAGTCCATTTATACAGAACTTAAGGGTACACAAAAACTATTTATTATTTGAAAATAAACAGTAATAAATATGGATTATGTTTTAAAATTTTAAGCGTATAGGTACTTGAATAAAAATTTTCTACATTTAATTAGGCTCACGGGATCTCCAAGTCTCCAAGTAACATTTAATTTCAGATTGTTTTCAAGTTATTTGTGCTAGCAATCTGAAATTTCTGCTAAGCCATTTTCCCATCCATGCCGTCCGCCGTGTGGAAATGGCTAGATTTGTTGTACGGCAGTGTCGTGGCTCAGTGTTACTCCACGTGACTAAAAATATGGTTTTAAATTTAGGTAAGCTTTTTGAAACCTAAATTTTGCAAACTAAGAAAATAAGAAGATATTGCATATGTGATCGTGACAACGTCAGGTAAACAGAAATCTTGTGCTATAATTTTTACAGATTAATCTGTGGAAATCATACAGATAAAACTAATGATAATTAGTAACTACTTTTGTACTAAAAATTAATATAGATTAAATAAAGTTAATCTTGAATTTAAATATCTGTTATATTTGAGCAGAAAATAAGGTAAACTTATTGCCAAATCCAAATTCAACTCGAAAAGGCCGTTCTGTTGATATAACTATTTAAGTAAATATATTCGATAATTTAAATACACACTTAATTGCTGTTATCTCGTTAGTCGTCTTGTTAAAATCGATTACTTGGTCAAATCGAAGTAAAAGAACTGAATAGAGAATACAAAATAATATTACAACATTTAATGAATAGTCTTATGATATCTTTAACTAAAAAGGTTTTATTAATAAATTTTTATTTCAGAGAATATAGAACATTCTCCAGTTGTTGAACAACAGTCATTTTAAACTTTTATTTTTTATTTTCTTATTTTAACAATTTTTTTTTCTGTAAATGTACTTCTTCTCTCTGTCGAGTACTAAAGACTACACAGTCAGTGGTGGTGGTAGTTAATTTAAAAATAAAGTATAAATTTTTGTTATCTAAAGAACCCCGGTAGTAGTAATTTAATACTCCACAAAACTTAACAGGCGAGAAGAAATAGGAATTGTTGGATAAGAAGAAGACGATGGTAGTAATAAGAAAAAAAGATTGTGTATATTTGAGTTAATTTTTCACTATAGGTTTTAATAAATGTCTACGTAATATCTGTTTTTATTTTTTGTATCTATGTTTTTGTGTTCTTTTTACCGAATTTTATTTTTCGTATTTAGTTTTTAAATGCCCATAATTAAATATTTACAGTATAATTTTCAATAATCACTATTAATCTTCATGGAACTGTGCATTATTTAGTTTGTATAAAATAAAGAAAACTGATATAGAATCTCGATTTCTTTCTTTATGATTAACATCATTATTAAAAATAAATCGAATTTCCAAGCAATAAAACTAAATTCTAAAGTAACGGAAATTGTAATTTTTCTTTCGTGCACATTCTAATACAAAAAATAAATATCCAAATTGTTGAAATTTGGTATTCTAAGCATAAAATATCATTTTGCTTTTACGTACGAATTTTTTTTTGGAAAAAACTCTTCAACACGCTCTCCGTTTTCATGTCAAGATTGTACACACACAACTTTATAACATTGCATAACATTTGGATAGTTATTTTTTTAGATTAGTTGTTCGCAAAAATATAAAAATACAAAGATATAAAAAAAAAAAAAATATAAGTATTTCATTAGAGATTCTCTTTATTATACAGGTCACTTTCTTTGGTTCCAATTCTTCTTAATGAATCCTTCGGTGTAGTTTGACGAGAACTAACGGTAAAAGTGATAATTTTTCTTGAATAAACCACTTTTAAAATGGATCATGATTAAATTGAAACATCTTCTACTTGAGGGAATAATCGACATTTATCTAGTCGTTTTTTTCCAAACTATTTATTTTAATGCTTAAAACTTTAATCATGTAACTATAAAATAACTCAAAGTAATCAACGTCTAATATGAAAACAAATTTGAAAAAAATTTTTCTTCAAGTCTCGGTTGGCCATCTCTCCTGATGTATCCGAGGGAGAAGACCATGTTAGTTTGTCAGCGTTCTACTGTTTTTTTTAAATATTTTTTATTTATATTTTTATACTCGTCATATATAATATGTCAGAGTATATTAATTTTAGTCTAAAGTTTGTAACGCTACGTAATAATGACCGCAGAAACAAAATTTTGGTAAAGGTGTTCTCAGAAACACTTAATTAGTCCATTTCCGACTGTCCGACCGTACGTCCGTTATCTTCACTCAGTTCTTAATTTACCCCCTTTGTAATATATAAAAACGCTTTAGCTGAATAGGGTATTCGAATTATAACAGCTGTTGTCTCTGTTGAATGATTAATAGTACCTACGAATTTCTATTCAAATTTTATCACCGCGAAACTAGATGTGTGCAAATCAAAAATCTTATTTTATTGGAAGACCCATAAATCTGTATTTACTTACTTTTTGATTTAATTCAATTTTACTTTGCACGTACTGCTGTTAGCCTATGATAATAGAAATGAACTAAGTACAAAATATTACAATTTACCTATTGAATCCGAAAATGATTGGACTGGCAATCTCCCCAAAACCTACCATTTCAAAACCTAAACTTGCATTCAAATAAAATTGACTGTGTACGATAAAAAAATAAATTATGAATATTCATTTAGGAAATTGGTTAAAAATCCCTAAATATTCACAATAATCTACTTTTTTCATATTCATTATTTACAAAACGGTATCAATTGTCCCACAGATATATGGAATAAAAGTTTTATTTTTTAATAATACTCTATCCCTTTATAAGTAAACTTATAAAATTTTGATTTAAAATGTTTCATTTCAAATTTTTTAGGTACGCAACTTTAAACGTATATGTATTATATTTGCCGAACCAATATCAAATTCAATGGGAATAGTTACACACAAATGGTTGGAAAATTAAATGTCGAACCAATCGATGAGCTGACTTATAAACGACACAGTGTGGAGTTGTTTGGCTTAATTCTCAAACCATATTAAGTTAATTTTTAAAAAAATGAAATTTGTTTGCTTAATTAATTTAACTTTTTTAGTTATATGCAACTGTAAGAACTTACATGTATCTAATTTTACGACACCACAGCGTGATGAATCGTAGTATGGAAAGGTCAGAAATCTCGGCAGATATTCCTGCACGTCATCAGATTTTATGAATGTGAAAGGAGTAAGAATTAGGTTGGGCCTCAAGGTTGGGCTAACCCTCACTATTTTGACCCAACATAATTCTCACCCCTTCAAATATATAAAAGCTGAAGACGATACTTTCTGCCAGAACGTGATTTCTGTACTTCCAATAATACGATTAAACAATGAACTTTACTTAAATCTCCAACAAGCTTCTATTCTTAAAAGGTCGAATTTTTGCATGAATAATTCATTGTCAACAATTGGAATGGGATGATATTGTATATTTAATATATTTATTTCATTTGACGAATTGTAAAATTTGAGATATAATAAACAAATAATTAAGAAAAATAAGATGTAAATTATTTTAAACAAATTTTTAAATCAGAAATCAATTTTATCCAGTGGTACCAATAAATTATACCATAGCATCATATATTAATATTTCTAAAAAGGTAATGTTTTTGTTGCCCTCTAGGTTCTTAAAATTAATGTTTGATATAAAATTGGTGAGTATTTTTATATTCGACATACATAATATATCAGAGTATATTAATTTTATCCTAAAGTTTGTAACGCTAGAAAATACTAACCGCACAAACAAAGGTGTTTATAGAATCACCTACAAAGTCCATTTCCACATGCCTGTCCGAGTCTGCTCGTCTTTTTGCCTGTCATAAAAATAACCATTGCTTATTTTTAAATCCGTACATCTTCTTTAATTATAATAAAAAAATCAATGTATCTATCTATCTATATATCCATCTTTATTTGCTCCACTAAAACTTTCGTACGCGATTTCCGAAATCGATAAAATTTACTGCACACGTTTGGTACATTCAGAATTAACTCTATCGTTTTTGAGCTCCATTTGATCACCAGGGGCTTCATTGTAACAAATTTCCTTCACTTGTACACACCCATGAATCAATTTCGGTAATGAAGTGTGGCCAATATTTAACTCTTTATTAAAATGGTGTGTCATTCTGAGAGAGGTCTACTGCTCAACGGTGCTACTAGGATTTTTATCTTATTTACTCTATGAAAATAAAGAGAAAAGTGCACTCGGTAGATGTGTATAAACGAATACCTGTATAAAGTTCATATAAGAATAATGTTAGTTATTGGTCCCAGGAGTACAAACAGTTTGGTCATAAAACAAAATAGGCTGGAGATTGAATGATCCCCAAAACTAATAGCGACTGATGTGTGTAAATAAACCAAACCAACAAACAAACGTAAACAAACGTACATACGAACAAACAAAGTTCATTTTGTTTTCTTTATTTTATATTATTGTGTTTGTTTAATTTATTTATTTAACACCGAAAACAAATCATTTACCTTGGATGTTATTTTTATTGTGTTTTATCTACTCACAGCATACTCATAAATATTATTGTATACCTAATTTATACATTGCAATTTAGTTGCTCTATTAATTACCTAATAGCAACATCTCACGGTTTGACTAAATAATTTCTAATAAAACGCAAAATGATATAGTTGAATCAACGTATAGTTTAATTGATAAAGGAGTTCACTTCTTCATAGACGAAAACACTTCTGATTTTGAATAAATTTTGTTTCGAGTAAATTCATTCTTGAATGTTTGATTTTAAATATTATTTAAAGTCAAAATATTATATGGGATGATCGAAATTGAGTTCCCTAACTTTATTTTCATAATAATATTTCGTTTGCTAATTGTCTCATAAAAGAATATACATGTATGAAGTCTTAGACTGTTGTTTAGAAGGTACATGTTCTTATTAAATTGAGTATAAAAAGAAGAAACTAACAATCGTCTTAAAAGTTGCTTCAAAAGCATAACAGGGAAAAAAAGTTAACAATCGAAGATGCTTCATTACAACTTACGTTATAAATCGGAATAATAATCAATAATCAATAGTCAAACATCTAGGTATATAATTTACAGTCAGCAGTTTAAGTTTTATTCTCATTTTTAGTTCGTACGTAAATTTTTGGTAGTTCAAATACTTTCCAGAAGGAGGACATGAAAATGTTGTTATTGAAAATAAAATTGATAATGATATCGAAGTTTTTTAATCGAGGAAATAGAGCATTGAGTTTGAATTTTTCGTGATAATCACTAGAAATTTTATGAACTGATCTTATTAAAAAGAAATCTCAAATTTTCATTTATGCATAAGGAAAATGCATCTCAGAAGTGGATTTTGGAGTAGACAATTAAAAATTGTGAAAATTACTTCGATTTTGTTTTTCGGGTTGTTTTGGGGACGTTGAACACAGGTACCTGCAGCAGGTGTTCTAAACATCTTCTCCAGGTGTACTTTGGCAATTTATCATATAATTCTCCAAAATCAGTTGATCGGGGGTTTTTGAGGTCGCCGAGCACGAATACGAGGACTATATTATATATAACTTGAAATTATAAACCCTCACTCGAATTCATAAACACTTCATATACTTAAATTATAAAAATAATAAGTACTAAAATATATAATCAACTCTTACACCTTTTGTTTAGAATAATTAATTTGGCTGAACCAATCCGGGTAATTTCTTTTTAAATATGCATTACACTTCAAGGAAGGTTTTTATCGGAAAACAATTTAAACAATTGCTTAGATAATTGTAAAAAATGCTATTTTCTTTTCCCAAAATTTGAATACTTCCTTTGTGCGCGGACTACGTTAGTTTGGAATACTTTTTAGCCAAATCCACGTAGGATTCACAATTCTCTGTGATTTAACCATGTATGATCAGAAAAATAACTTTCATTTGCTACAAAACTTCTGTGGGTAGGGAAGCCGCGATACCAGGTGTCCTTCACCACATACCGTGTGTCCCATTTCAAATACCAGGTCTATGTATAAAAATTTCGTGTCACGGGTTTCGTATATTTCTGTGACGTGCAGCCAAGGCCGATGGCCAATCCGGGGTATCAGATAGCCCATACCAAATACCGGGTGCATATATAACAATTTCGTGTCATGGGATTTCTACATATACCGGGCTGGCCAGAACAAATAACGGGTGCTCCAAATTGTCACAGCAACGCGTGACCGAGTCTGCAAGTTTATATATTTATTTACTATATCTTACAATATAGTGGGCAGGTAACACCTAGAAATTGATTTTACAAAACATAAGTACTAAATTCATATGTATCATTTTAGAAAATACTTTATATTGTTCTGTTGTTATGTTGTTCTTAGTAGAACTATACATCAACACTTAGCTATTAAAATCGTAGAATAATATTTTTAGTACATAGGTATGCATTATACCTTCCATATATGTAGACTCTTGATGTGCTCTAAAACTTTAATAATGA